>MU225812.1:645944-683676 GCA_018584345.1 Thuja plicata | reverse complement strand
CAGTCTAAAAGAATGGTCAAGAATTTGAAAAAGAACTTGAATATATCTTCTGATGGTGAAGAAGAAGAAGAGGGTAAAGAGGAAAAAGAAGGCAAGGAGGAACAAGAAGGTAAGGAGGAACAAAAAATTAAGGAGGAAGAAACTGAGGAACAGCTTCCCATCGGTGAAACAGCAGAGCAATGAGAATCAGAGGAAGAGAAATCTGATTCACCATCTCCTCCTCCAACTAAAAAGGCTAGAACTAGAAGCCAAATAGCATAAGATGCTATTCCCTCTCCCATGGTAAAAGGGAAGGTGTATAAAAGGAAACCTACCCCTACAAAAGATAATCAACCAGCTAGGGCACCTGCAAAGAGGAGAAAGTATGTTCAGACAGATGAAGAATTAGAAGATATAGCAATGGATGAACCTGACATTGTCAAGCTTGCAAAGGAAAAAGAAAAGGTTACATCTCCATCTGATGACATTGATAGCATATGTAAGTATATTTCTGAAGCTGCATCTATTGGACATCCAAAAATTAGGAAATGGTTAAGATGGGATACAATAGAACAAAATAAGATTGAAGATGCACTTATTGCTAAGATGTGCAGACATTATTATGTCCCACTACACTTCACAAGACAAGATGTTCCACAAGAAATTTTGGATAAGATATCATCTAGATTCACTTTTGCACTCCATGAGGAGAAGAGGATAAGAGAAAGAGTACTAGTTTCTCTTATGCCTCCTGATTCAACAAAAGAGGAAATCAATGAAGTAATGGAGAAATATACAAAGAAATTCTCACGAAAACTGAGAGCTTATAAATTTCTTCAAGGAAATCTTATAGAGATAGAAGAAGACACTCACAAAATATGGAGTGGATTACTAAAACCTGATGAGGAAAGCAGTCTTGAAAAGGAACCTATCAACACAACAGGTTGCTCAACAGCTGAGTTGGAGAATGAAGAAGTATAGATCATAGGCCAAAAACAAACAGACATTATAGATGAAGATTGGTCAAAAGATGGCCAACATGATCAAGTATTGGATAGCCCCATCCACATTAACTTGGAGGATGAAGCAGTTACCAAAGAGTAAATTTCAATAAAGGGTAACTTAGATGTTGATATGAATGATGATTCATGGTTAGACAACATTGTCGACACCATCACAGGAAAAGACCCTACAACATAGATCCAAAAAGATGAAAACATCAATACTGCAGAGGGTAAGACTGATGAACAGGACATAGCTATTGACACTGCAACTGTCAATACACTAACAAATAAGCATATATTAATAGATGCTATTGATATATAGTCAAGCTAGGATAAATCATCTAAGAAAGATGATGATATACCCAAGCATATGGGTATCGATGAAAACCACGGTGCATCCAACACTCCTAAGGAGACAAACACTGAAATGAAGGATGCAATCAATGAGTAGCAAGATGTATCAAAAGAACAACAAAAAGAGGCAGATAAAACAACAGAGGATACATTGAGAAAGGTTGAAGAGAAAGATAAGAGTGAGGAAGTTAAGAGAAAAGAGGAAATAAAACAAAAAGAAGATTCATCTGCAGATACACTGAAGGTACGTGAGGAGACATCTTCACCAAACCAGGTGGTGAACACTGAATAGACACAAAAGGATGCCTCATCCTCTAAACACTCACCAACTAAGGCAACCTAGTCTCAAGCCTTACAAATGGTATTACATCAATCTGCCACCCAACCAAAGAAGAAAAAAAAGAAAATAGTAAAGAAGGATATATTGGTTGTGACACTTGATGAGGTCATTAAAGTTCCAAACTAGGACATAACCACTTTGGACAGTGACAAACTTCAAGAGTTTGGAGTGCTCTGTCAGAGGAAATCCATACAGAAGAAAATGATCCAAGAACACAGAGAAAACACGGCACTTGACAAGGCTAAAGAGATACTCCACCAACTGGTTCTTGAAGTGAAAATTGATGAAAATACTTCGGTCAAGGAACAAATTGTTGTTCTCACCAATGCTATTACAGAGCAAGGGATAGAGGTATATCAAGTAATGGAAGAGCAAGTAGAAAAGAAATATCAATTCAAGCTAATTGATAAAATCAGCCAAGAAGTGGCACTGAAAAAGGTAAAGCTCTCAGAACTCAGTGATGAATTAGATCCAACGATTGCTGAAGCAATCACCTTAGTTCAGAAAATGTGCACACTAGAGAAATATGGAAAAGAAAATAGTGACAAACTAGCAAAAATTGATTCAAATGTCACACAGAGTGCACAAAGCCTAACCTCACAAGTCGATATCATAAAGGCACATCATGACATGATCATTGAGGCAACTAGGCTAAGGAAAGAAATATGGGATGTTGAGACTCAATTTAGAGGTGAGATCACAGAACTTCAAGCACACATTCTACCAAATCTTACAATTCTATAGCAGCATATTTCTGAAGCAAGAAATCTGATAGCAACCCCAGAGATGTCTGTAGTAGACAGCATATATGATATCCATGTAAGGATTTCACTAGAGCACATGGCTCTAGAAATGCTGAAGGAGAAATGGGAGAAAATGATGGAGGAAGTCCAGTCCTCACATTCCCACCTTTTTGAAAAATTATAAGTACCTTTGCCTTTAGAATCAAAAAAGGAGGAAAGGCAATGTATATAATTATGTAAAATACATATATCAGTTGAAAAATAAAAGATAAAGGATATATATATACATACACTTACCAGCATATACATAGGGGGAGTCATTCAAATGACTAAGGAAGAAGTATACATAGGTGTACATACTAATACACTCAGTATGTTTCACATATCATGTTTTTAATACTAATGTCAAAGGGGGAGATTGATGACATTATTTTTCCATTAGTATACTCACTAAAAAACATAGACAGAAAGCATTACCGGCAGACAGCATGCATTACCGGTGAACCACAAGCAGTACCGGTGAAATGCAAGCATACCTGAAAGAACAAAGATTTTTGAGAAAAATGCTAAGTATATAAGTGACAAGCATCACCGGCGACCACAAGCATCACCAGCGACCACAAGCATTTCCGGTGACATAGTTTTCAGATCTAACCTGATAGAAACATAAAAGGCATACCCGATGACCAGTTCAAGAAAGGAACACCGACGATCAAGAAAACTGACCATCAGAACCGACAGACAGATCAAGAACCCACAAATTGTGGATCTAAATTTTACACGATGGTTAAAGCAATGTAATTCTATTTATAGAGTTTTGTTTTATTTTAAATCAAATTTGATGGTCATGCAAGCTTTATGTAAATACTTTAAAGCATCCTAATGGATAAAAATCATATCTAACTAAAGATCAAGGTCAAGTTGTAAACCTTGGATCTAGAGTTAACTTGTGCTACATGAATCAAGAATTGAACCTAAATTTGTGTAAATATATGTTCATACTCAATTGTGAGTACATGAATTCTTATTATTGATAGCCACAAAGAGCATCTAAGGAGCAGAAGGTAGAATTCATGCAAAGATCAAAAATAGAGTATATCAGCTAGCAAGAACACATAGAGGCTACCGACGAGCAGACAAAGGTATTATTCAATCATAGAAGGATGATTACTTAAATGTATGAATCTTTATAGGATCTGTTATCAGCAATTGAAGATTGCATTTATCATTAGATCAAAGACTTATGTAGTTGCATTCTAACAAGTGCGTCACATCTAAAATCCTTTTGTAGAAGGTGGACTTAACCGTTCTTTCCAAATCTCTTAACAGAGTGCACACTTAACAGTGTTGCTAAAGCTTCAAACGAAGTAGATCTTAATAGGTCTCCACTGTAATACTCCTAACAGGGTAGGTCATCAAAAGTGACCAAATGTAAGCCTTAACCGGCCCCTTCTTATCTGTAGATAGTGAAGTTTTGTGGGTAACAATCCCCACCGCAATTTTTACTTCCTTAACAGGAGTTTTCTGCAATATCATATCTTGTGTCATGTGTTATCTATTTTCATGAATGTTTCTATTAATGTTACATATCAAAAAAATGTATGATATGATTTCATATGCATAAAGAAAGATGAATAGTTAGATAAGATAAAATTACAAACTGATGACTAAGGGTTAATGGGCTAACCAAGAAAAGTTTTAGAGGTACTAATTCACCCCTCCCCTCTCAGTACATCATCTCAATATAATTCCAATAGACACAACTCGCATTTATGCACCCAATGGTATGCATTTTGAAACATTGTAGTCCAGTAATACCTCACCCTCTGGATTTTGTGAGTTGTGGTTGGTACGGAAAAATGACCAACACATGAAAGGTTATGGAAATATTTGAGCAACCTTACCTATTGTGATTTATCAACACAATGGAGAAATGTTCCATCTATGCCTCACTTATAAAAACCATTATTCCAAAGGATAAATTTTACATCCTTCAATTTTATACTTTGTCTCTCTTTATATGATAGGTGCGGAGGGCACTTGCCATAGGTGAGAAAGTGAGCAATATTGGAATACCACTCGTTCATTGTACTAATGAACAAAACAGTTGGAAGAGGTTGAAAACTTTCCACTTCCACTTCAGTAGGTTTATTTTTAGCCATAATCTGGCATAAACCTTTACCACAAACATGATTTGTGGGCTTAATCTACATGTCATATTATTGGATCTTTACAACCCAATTTCCTCTTTTAGTACCAAAATCTTATTGTGTCAACATTGTCTTGATGGTAGTATCTAGCACTAGAGCTATGACATGTGAATTTAGAATGTAGAACCTGAAATACTTTACCACCTTACAATGCCAGATGCATGCTTCTCCATTTGATTGTACTTAAACTCATGAGCCTTCAATGGGAAGCTCATAAATGAAATAAGAGACTCAACTCCCTCGTCATTTCTCTGGAATATAATTGCATACATCGTATGCTCAAAATCATAATTGTACCTGATGAAATTCTTTGTGCAGTCTAAAAAAACTAATACTAGAGCATGTGTGATTGCTTTGTTGATATCCACAAACACTAATTTTCCTTTCAGACTCCATTGGAAGATATTTTACCTTTCATCATATCCATGATATGACGAGTCTTTTCTACGAAGTGTGGAACAAACCTTCGTAAGAAATTTACTTTCCAAAGAAACAATGAATTAGTTTTTTTCTTGAGGGAAATGAAAGAATTTGGATCAATTTAACCCTTTCAGGATCAATTTTTATGCCCTCTTTGGACACAATGTGTCCCAAAATATTTCCTTCAGTTACGCCAAAAAATTTACTTCTTAGTGCTAAGAGAAACACCATGTTGCCTACATCTTTCAAGAACTTTTTGAAGATGATAGAAATGATCTTGTTGATTCTTAGAAAATACAATCAAGTCATCCAAATAAACAACAATGAGCTTATCTATGATTTCTCAAAAAGCAAGGCTCGTTTCTCATTGAAATCTTGCACCCACATTGAAGAGACCAAAAAGCATCCTTCAATATGAAAGGTACCCCATGGCATCATGAATGCATTGTTTTTTTAATCATCTTCACTAACTTCAATCTGATTGTAGCCAAAGAATCCCTCAAGCATGGACAGCATTTCAAAACCTGTTACTATCTGCAAAACTTGGTCCATTACCGGCAATGGGTAATTGTCCTTTAATGAAAATAGTATGGTCCCACATAACAAGGAGGCATCGCAAACTCCTAAAATAGCTCAAAATACACTAATGAAAAGCTTCGAGAAAAAACTCAAGATCAGTAACACAAGCATGGGAGAATACCAGTTAACGTCTCTTCCTACATCTCCTAGATCCTATGGTATGCCATCCTCATCTTTCCCACCTTCAAATGGTACACAAGTAGAAATACATAAGGGGACTAGAAAGGTAAAGGCATGAATGTCTCTTTTAGAAGAGAATGAAGAAAAGGTTGTGCTTGCATGGCTATACAAGAATGAGGAGCAAGATAATGAAGTAAAACATGTGGAAATCTGCCCACATAAATATGGGAAAGGATATTAGATCATGAAAAAAATGAGATATAAAGGTAAAGGACCCTTGTGAAAAGACAAAGGTCTTATAGAACCTCTTCATGATGAATTTAAAAGTCCCATAGATAGGACTGGTGTGGGATACCATGAGAAGAAGATCCATCCTTCTCCTAATAATGACCATCCTAGTAGCTCTCACGCAGATGCATATGATACAGATACTGAAGATGAGACCGAGAGTACTCCTCTCCCCTTAGAAAAATTGATGCATGCTACCATAGGAAATCCATCTTACCAAGGGGAACCTTATGTTCCATCATTTCATAGATCTTCCTTTGAACCAAATGGGTCCAATGCTTCAACAAATGTGACAGATATACCAACTCAAGAGTCAGATATGCACCTAGAAACAAGAGATATACATCCTAATTGGGGGAAACTTGTCTTCACCTCCCATGTCCTTGACTTACCACATTTCTCAAATTATGAGATACATCCTATTGAAGAGGCTTCTCCTCATGTCTCTCAAAAGTTAGAGGATGATTCTACCCAGTGCGGAACAAATTAGCAACATAAAAACAATAGCTATCTCAGTGTCCCAAGGAATCTCTCTTGCTATTTGGAAAACATAGATCGTGCTCCTATCCAATTTGATTATGGACAAGATGACACTTTACAAGAACAACATCCTAACTGGGGGAAAATTGTGGCTCCTACACATGTGTTAGACTTACCTCACTTGATTGAAATAGACTCCAATGAGTATGAGTGGGATTACTTCTCTGATGCTACCATGGATATTCAAGTGGATGTAGTTCACAATTTTGCACCTCATGTCCTATGTGGATAATGTGTTCGCATCGATGAACCTTTAAGTTAACATCCTAAACCAGAACCCATCCTTATCCCTGATGATGATTCTGAAGAGGAGGGAAGATCGCCTCTTCCAAATGACACAAACTAGAATTTTGAGAGAGAGCCCCAGAATGCTCTTGCATCTGCTACTCAGGATTGGGATTCTCACCGGTGCTCTAGCCATGCCACTGATCAACCAGCAATAGAAGTGGTCCTTCCTCCATTAGTTACAGACATGATTTCACTGATGAACAATGGAAACAATCATATCAGGAAGCAAAAGAAGAAGAAGCAACTTGGGATCTTCAGGATCTTCAAAGACTAGACATTTCTCCTCACCCCTGTATCCTATCCTCAAGAATCTAGGTTATGCCAATGAGTGTTTTCTTAGAATGCATGGTTGCTCGAGAATCAAGAGAGGACTTTAATGCTAGGTCAAATAGATTGAATCCATGTACTACCAACAATGACTCTACTAGAAGTGTTAGGACGAATCATAGTCTAGGCAATCCTTCAGAGAGTACCATCACATATTTTATCTTACCTATTTAAGACCTTGATCTGGATAACTCGGTGCTATCCTTGGAACCTGTTGGGTCCTTACCTCTTGTTCATCTTGAACTCATTGAATGGAACCCAAACAAACCTTTGAGCCTCATCTCTACTCCTAATGACTACACTTTGGCCTATTAATTGAATTCTATTGAACCCTTCACCTCTTCCACCAGTGCAATGAGCTTAAACATAACAAAGGGGGTCATCAAGTTCCTCAGCCTAAAGAGAAAAGATAAAAATAAAAAAAGGTATGATGGTGAAAACTACTTTATGGTAGTATCAAAAACAAAAATAGCAATAAAAAAAGGCATACCCAAAGGTGAAAACTTCTCTGAGGCACTGAAGGATGGGGAACTTGATTCCTTCCTAATCACCTTCAAGAAAGATCATCAGTCCTAATAGAACCAACACAAGTAGTAAATCTGGGAACAGTAGAGGAACCTCAGTTAATCTACCTAGAAAAATCTCTATCTAAGCAAGAAAAATAGGAATTTGTTCAATTCTTCATGAAAAACAAAATAAACTTTGCTTGTTCCTATTCAAACATGCTAGGACTTGAAATAGACCTGATTATGCATCATTTGTCAATTGCTCTAGGAGTTAAGCCATTCAAGCAAAAGCTTCACAAAATGCATCCTCATGTGGCACTATTAGTCAAAGCAGAATTAGAGAAGCTAACGGAGACTGAATTCATCTATGCCATAACATATGCTGATTGGATTTCTAACATTGCCCCTATCACTAAACATGATAAGTCTATTTGAGTTTGCACATACTTCGGTGATTTAAACAAGGCTTGCCCTAAGGATGATTTTCCATTGGCTAATATTGACATGATTATGGATCTCACGGCCGGTTATGAGATATACTCACTAATGGATGGTTTTTTTGGCTACAATCAGATAATAATAGCTCCTGAAGATCAAGACAAGACTGCGTTCACCTGCGCTTGCAGAACATTTTGTTGGAACTTCATGCCTTTCAATCCCAAAAATGATGGAGTGACATATCAATGAGCTATGACTACTATATTTCATGATATGATGCATAAAAACATGGAGGACTATGTAGATGACACCCTGGCAAAATCAGCAAGAAGAGATCCTCACCTAGAGGATTAAGAAAGGATTCTAGATAGAATGGAACAATTCAAGCTTAGATTGAATCCTAAAAAGTGTGTTTTTGGTGTAACTTCTGGTAAACTGCTAGGATACATTGTTTCAACCAAAGGAATTGAGATTGATCCCAAAAAGGTAGAGGCAATAATGGACATGCAACCTCCTCGCAACATCAGTCAAGTTAGGACTCTGTAAGGTCAATTCCAATCTATTAGAAGGTTCATATCCCAACTTGGAAATAAGGTACAACCTTTTACAAGAACACTGCACAAAGGAATTACATTCAAATGGGATGAAGGGTGTGAAAAACACTTCTAGAAAATCAAAGAATACCTAGGTAATCCACCCATATTGATGGTACCAATACCAAGAAAGCATCTTCTCCTCTACATTTCAACTACCAACACATCCTTGGGATCTTTGCTAGCACAACAAGATAAAATGGGAAAAGAAAGAGCCATATATTTCATAAGTAGAACCATGGTGTCCTATGAGCATAACTACACTATTATTGAAAAAGATTGCCTCGTTGTAGTTTTTGCTTCTCAAAAACTAAGACACTACATGCTAGCACACTTTGTTAAGATAATTGCTAAGATAGATCCTCTCAAGTACCTATTAGGCAAAGAAACTCTCACTGGAAGGTTGGCTAAGTGGGTTATGATCCTCGATGAATTTGAAATTGAATACATTGACAGAAAAGAAATCAAAGGACAAGTTATTGTTGATCATCTTTTTGATGCTCCTTTGCAAGATACACGACCACTGCTGATAGAATTCCCTGATCAAGCCATTTTAAATCTCACAAAGCATACCTGGATAATGTTCTTTGATGTATCTTTTACACAACAAGGAGTTGGTGTTGTAACCCTTTTTATCATGCCACAAGGATACAAGATCCCAAAAGCTTATAAAATTATGTTCCCTTGCACTAACAACATTGCAGAATATGAAGCTTTAGCAAATGGTTTTAAAATGGCTATCGAATGGAAAATCACTAAATAGAACATCTATGGTGACTCATAGCTGGTAATCAACCAATTCAACGACCAGTACCAAACAAAGGATGATAAACTTCTACCATATAAAATAATGATTGATGATCTCAAGAAATATTTTGTGTTTGTTACTTTCCAACAAATACCAAGAGAAGAAAACAAAGCAGTTGATGTTATGGCTACCTTGGCCTCCATCTTATATCTTGAAGAACATAACTTTTGCTATGACTTCCTGGTGGAAGAACTCCTTTTCCCTGCCTACAATTCACCAGTATCCTAAGTCGTGTTCTCCCTAGTGGGTACTAATTCTTCCTGTTATGCTCATATCTACTCTTACCTCCGTTATCAAACCTTGCCACATAACCTCTCTAAAAATTAAAATTGAAATCTTATAAGGAATGCATCTCGTTACTTGATCATGGATGATGACTTGTATAGAAGAGGTCTCGATGGTACTCTCCTTAGGTGTCTAGAACATGATGAGTCTAAGCGCACACTAGAGGAAGTCCACGAAGGTGTCTGTGGATCTCCTTTGAATAGCCTTTCATTGGCTAAGAAAATCCTATGGGTAGGATACTACTGGCCCTCTATGGAAAAAGATGTCATACATTTTTCCAAAACATGCAAAAAAATGCCAAACTCACAGTAACCTAATTCATGATCCTACACACGAGGTGTTACCTTTTATTACTCACTAGCCATTTCAGCAATGGGCCTTTGAACTGATTGGGAAAATTTTCCCCTCATCCTCTAGTGGACACAAATTCATTATAATCACCACTGAATACTTCACAAAGTGGTTTGAAGCAGTCCCTTTGATTAAAGCTATAGGCAAGCAAGTATTATGTTTATCCTCAATTATATCATCTATAGATATGGAATACCTTCATCCATTGTAATAGACAGTGGGGGGAAATTCAAGAATAAGGATATGGATGAACTTTGTGACAAGTTTAAAATCACCAACGCTATTCCTCTACTTACTACCCTCAAGGGAATGGACAGGTTGAGGCCTCCAATAAGAACATCTTGAAAATGTCGCATCGAACAGTGAGTAAAACTGGGAAGGACTGGCACCTTCATCTCAATCCAACCTTATGGGCTTATAGAAGTAGCATCAAAAATCCTACAAGGGCAATGCCATTTTACTTGGTATATGGTACAAAAGCTTTACTACCCATTAAGGTAGAAATACCATCGCTCTGAGTCAATTGCATAGACTCATTACTGATGAAGATCATCAGATTACTAGAATCCAGGAGCTAGAATTACTTGATGAATGTAGAAAAGAAGCATTTGACCATCTGAGGGTCTATCAAAAGAGAACGTCTCGAGGCTACAACAAGAAAGTGAGACATACAGAATTCCATGTTGGAGATATTGTCCTTAAAGAAAATCCAAAGAATCAACAACATCGTGAACAAAAGGGGAAGTTTGAACCCAACTCATTGGATCCCTTTGTGATCACTATAGAATTTGGCTCTGGGGCCTATCAAATGTCAACTCTAGAGGGGGATACCTTTACTGATCCTGTCAATACTCTCCACCTAAAGAAGTTCTACGCTTGAGATTTATCACTGGTCGGCAGCATGTACATATATATGATCTGAAAAAATATCAAAAACAAAAAAAATATAAAAAGATCAAAAACATTTGGAAAAAGTCCTAAAAAAATGACTATCTTGGTGAAAACCTGGCAAACAGACGCCTTGATGATTCAATCAAAAAAACCAAAAAAGAAGAAAAGAAAAGAAAAAAAGTAAAAAAAAATGAAATATACAAAAAAAAAAAGAAAAATCAAAAAAAAAAAAGTGTCCTGGTGAAAACCTAGAAACAGGGGCCCTGGTAGCAAAAATAGAATCTATGCCAAGTGGTGAAAACCTGGAAATAGTCACCACTTGTAACTCAGTGCTCCATCTATCAACGCGTAGCTTGGCTCATCTAATTTGTAGGATGACCTTCGTGCTTTTCTGAGCTATCACATCAATCCAATCCTTGCTTCACTGATTGAATCCATCTTTTAGGTCTTGTATAGGCCTCGTGTTCTTCAACATCATGTTAGTTTACCTTTCAAATCCTCACAATTGGTCTCCTTTTTTTGGATAGTTTTCCACTGACACACTAGTGTTTCTTAACACCTTAATCAACTGTATTTCTCAACACTCTATTTCAGACAAACCTGTGTTCCTCAACACAACATCAGATAACATACACTCAATAACACACAACAACAAACACGAAAGTGCCTTTCAACACCCACATCAACAAGTTAAACAGACATGATGATTGCTAACACTTTTTCTTGTATGTTGTCTTTTATCAATGATTTCCTATGTTTTATTTTATTTTTGCTTGTTGGTGTAGTTCCAATGACCCTTATGTGAAGATAGTAGGGTGTATGTGTTAAGAGCTTCCACATTTAGGTAGATCAGCCATACATCCCTCAATCCTACTCTCTTGCACCATAAGGTGAGGTTGGTCCTATCTCCTTGTTTGTTATTCTTCTTATTTCAACAACAATGCACTCATGGTTACCTTGGCTCTGAATGCCTCAATACTGGTGTACTTTTTTATATCAACTAGAAATAGTGTTTAGGTCATCTCGACTCTTGTGCCTAGATGCTTACATTTTTTTCTCACATCTATCCGATGAAGATTTGTATTTATATCCTTATGGTTCCACTGGTACCAGTGGGGATTGTATTGACTCTGGTGTCCCAAAATGTCCAAATGATGAAAATATTGTGACTAAGGAAATTGGTGACTTGACTCACATCGTAGGGTGCATTTATAGGGTTGCATGATAGCATTATAACATACTCCATCAAATGATCTAAACACGGAGTTATTCCTTTAACTAGTTGCTTCCCTTAATCCTTTGTTGACATGATCAACTGCAATTCATCTCCTTAAGGTTACCTATCTGTGCACAAATGGTTAGTAACAAGAATAAGAGCGCAAAAATTGTACCCTTGGCTAATCAACCTGCTCTAAATCCATTTTTGGGACCGAAATAAAAATTTGATGATGTTTTGACCCTCAAAAATGCAATTTCACCTATTTTTAACAAATGCAGTTGATTGTTGATGCTTTCCTCATAGGATTCTGATTCAAGATTCCTTTTGATCAAATTTCTTGCGCATTTCCCTCTTCAATTCAAAAATAGTCAATTTTGGTCAAACTTGGTCAACTAGACCTTAAACAGGCTCGCATCTCAAATTTCTCAATGCTTTTCAATCTATCGGGCTTGTGGCTCCCCTCCTTTTGATTTAATTCCCGAGGGGGTAGTACCACTATATCAACATTTTGATTCACATCAACAAGTTCAATCTAGGGGCATCAGGTCCTCACTCAAATCAAGACCTAATCAAGTGATTCTCATCACTAAGCATCAAAATCTCAATCTCTAGGGGCATATCAGATTCATCGCACCATTTCAATCTGAGAACTCCCCTCAATCTGGTAATTGGATTCATCAGAACCCATATCAAGTCAATTATCCCAATCAATCAATCGAGTGGAAATCAGTCTCATCGCACCACATCAAGTTGGTTCATAATTCAAACTTAATCTTAAATTGGGAAATCTGCTTGGAGGACGGGCATTTAGTTTCATCGCTTCACATCAAGTTGAATGCTCAGACTCTTTTATCAACCTTCACTCAATCAAGCCCAGAGCTGATATACTCAGATCTCTCTATTAGTCTTTGCTCAATCAAGTCCGGAGTTTATATCTTCAAATCCCCAATCGATCTTCATTCAATCAAATTTGGAATCGGTTTTTATCTGTGGGATAGTTTCATCACTTCACATCAAGCTATTTTGAGATCCAATCAAAACATCAAATGTTCTTTGACCTAATGTGTTCCCAGATTGATCACCCATTAGTCAAAGAGGGGAAAATGTAATCACCTAAAAATGGTCTAGAAAACCCATAGCTCCCTTTTCTCAAATATTTGGTCTTAATAAACCCTAAATTTAACACATTATCGCTAGACTCTAAATTATTGAGCATTTAATCAAACTTGCTTATATAATTTTAATCCTAACTTGTTGAATCAAATAATCAAACATCAAAGCCTAAACTCAAAAAGCATAAAACATTGGGATAAATCAAAAAGTCCTAAATTCAAAAAGTGAACCCATTCACACATGGGTGTGCACTCAAAAATCAAAATAAAACAAATAAAAAGAGAAAATACCAATTTTGTCTTATTCTCCACAAAGTTGACCAATCCAAATCACTTTATCATCTCACATGGATTGAGAGGAATTGTATCTCCACCATTAATCAATCTCTTTTGCCTCTTAATCTCGACCACTCATTTCTTGGAATCTCTTATAAAAGGGATAGGTCCCTTTTCTCATCATAACAAGAAGATTTGAAGTAGAGTTATAATGTTATTTTCATTCTAGAGCTCTTTAGTGCATTCTCAGTTTCTTTGCTTTCATACTAGTTTCTTGTATTCTTGCATTGTTAGCTTCATTTCTTAGCTTAGATGGCATTCTAGTTTCCTTCATAGCTTAACTTAGTTACATTGTTATTCTCATTTGATAGTTTAATCTTGCATCTTAGTTTTATTTCTTATAATGTTATGCATTTAGTTTATTAGTACATGCATTTCCATCTTCAAGCTTTCAAGAGAAAAGTATGCAAGTCTATGCATCTTGCTCATCCTCTTTGCATTGAATCTTCCATTTTGGAGTAGTCAAGTCACTGATTTCTCTATGTCCAATCTGATGGACAACTATGAGAATCATACTCGCTTCAACTAGGAAGCAATAATCCGGTTTTAAGGGTTTTTGTGATAATACTTTGAATCTTATGTTTTTACTGACCCCTTGATATAATGGTTTATTGAAGTGTTTGGTTGCAGATATTGATCACACATTTTACCACACACACTTGTCAATGGTCTGAAATGTCTGGAACACTTGGTCAGAAAATCAACTCAATCTGATATAGATGATCAACAAAATCCTTGTGAGGAATCAATAAAGTTGCCGATGCAGCAAGAGAATCATCTCTATTGGATTATTCTCTTAGGACCACATAAATGTTGAAGGAATCAAATGGCTTGATGATATCCCACACCCAGTTGCGGTAGTGTTTCAACCTCTTGTTTCTTGTCTGATACTGGTTGCGGACTTGATAAACAACTAACTCAACATCACCTTGGGTGTGAAAATTTCTAATTCCCTTCGCGTATGCCATTTCAATACCCAGCAATAAGGTCTCATAGTTGGTTGTGTTATTAGTATTTTTGAACTGCAATTTGAAGGAAAAGGGAAAAACTTCACCCTTTGGAGATATCAAGACTATCCCTGCACCAGATCCCAAGGATGTGCAGCTACCATCAAATTCTAACTCTGAGTAGGACTCGTACCTTTATCAAGCATTGTGGAAGATTTATTTAAACTGAGGTCTATCTCTTGATCTTCACTTGCATCTTTAAATCTATTAGTATCTGAGAGACAGGAAGAACCTTCTAATCCATCAGTCTAGTCTTGTGCAAACTCTAAAAAAATTTCAGTATGAAGGTAATAATTTCCCATTCCTGTTGACTAGAATAAAATTTGAGCATGAGGGTCATTATACTTTACAACTGTATACTTGGTCTCCCTCTCAAGAAGCAGTTTCTACATAACACCCTTGATGGGTATTATTTCCTCAGACATATCCATATTGATTTCACCCCCTACATCTTTTTACAAGTTACGCCCAAGTAACATTTCATAAGAGGCAAGGACATCTACAACCAAGACGGTCATTTTAATCTTCTTCTCTAGGAAGGAAGAGAATGCAAACTATGCATCCTTAATTTTCCCTCTAAGAAGCACTTTCTTATTCTCCATTGAATAGAAACTTATGAAAGTATTTGTCAAGGTAAGGCCCAATTTATCTACTACTTTTGCCAGCATGACATTATCAGAAGCACCATAATCAATATCACAATTTCTAAGCTTGAGACCATTAATCGGCAAGGAAATATAGAAAGGCTCTATGTTCCCAGGAATGGATGTCAGAATAGTATCTAAGTTATTAGGTAAATTTTTAGGCTCTGGGATAGTATTAAGAGCTTGTGCAGGTTGGGAATCCTTGAAAAACTAAGTAAGCCTTTCCAAATGATCTGGATATGCTTGAATGTATTCTACTTCAGACATCTAAAATTTGGTCTTTTGGAATGATCTATAATATCAAAATCGTGAAAAGAACTTGCCAAGGAAGAAGAAAAATTATCAGTCTAAGGCTTTGGATTTGACGTCATGGGTTTGGGTACTTTAGATGAAATAGGAGGATTGGGTGTACTTACTTGGTTATTAGTTGCATCCTTAGGAAGGGTTGACAGTGGGGTTCCTCATTTTGCAATAGTGATCGGTGTTTTCACATCACCCTTTTAATTTTGAGCCCCATCTCTTTGACAAGCTAATTGTATTTGTGAACATGTCATAACTGTGTATGTGTGACCAAGATTATCCTCAAGTTTTGTATCCTCATAGTGTACATACCTAATGCTAGAATCACTGAGTGCTTCATAGTTTTCATTGTATAGATAATAAATTTCCTTTGTCTGCTAATCATCCGGTATGGAACTAGTTTGATCACTTTCATAATACCTTGTGGATGATTTTCCTAGTAGGGCTATAAGTGTAAGCCTCTCTGAAAGAGGGGGAATCTTTTCCTGATTTTTTGTTGCATAGTTGTGAGAAGCCTTTGGAAATGTTCTTCGTGGGATATCCTTGTATGGGTAGAAAAGACCTCTGATATATTTTCTTTTTAAGAGCAAGGAATTCATTAGCCAAATTTTGAACCATAGGATCTATACTGCTTGAAGTTGAACCGTCATTAAAATAATTTCCATTGAAGGATTTCATTTAACTGGTCCTTGCAAATATTTCCAACCATGATGAGATCATCCTCAATCTCTATTGTCAGAGTTTGAACATCAACTAGACTTGTAGGAATGGATCTTCTCAACAAGAAACTTACTTTTAAAAGTTGGGTATTAATGAAGAAGCACTTCATATTCTCTACAGTAGGTTGTGAAGTTGTTGGAATTTAGTTTTCCAACTTGTTAAATTTGGCAATGAACTCACGCATGCCTTCATGTGTCTCTTTCTTCATCTAAGTAAGTTGAGAAATAAAAGCATTCTCATCCTCGACAGGCTTAATACGTTCTTCAAACTTAGTCTTCAATATGTCCCAATTAGTAATAGCTCCAGTAGGAAGATTATAGACCTAGTCTGTAGTAATGCCTTGTAAAGTCTCTATGAAGATCCTTACATAAACATCTTGATGTTCCACACCAAGCACGCCACATATAATATAGAATGCCTTGATTTTCTCATTCATCAGGGTGTTTCTTTCCATCGCCATAAAACTTAGGAAAGTTCTTACGGGAACCTTGTGGAAGAGGATAAAGTGGTGGAGTTAGATCCAAAGGACCAAAATATGTCCCCTAGGGACCAGTAGCAGTCATCTTTTGAAAAATTGAGATGGAAGCAATTAACGACTTGAAAAGGAATGGTGAGGATTCACTTAGTACGGGCTTATTCTTCTTGGATGGCACAAAACTAGTAGTTCATGAGAAAGGGGCTCTATTGGTAAAGAGGTCAAGCCTGAATTTTTGAGAAAAACTTGGAGAATCACCTTTTGAACCTTCTCCCTTGTTACGCCAGATGTAATGACATAAACCCTCCAGTGTGAAGAACTGAAAAATAACCAGAAAACAAACTTTAGAGAAATAGAGAAACACTAAACTTCAAACAAAAGTGTGAGGCTTTCGAATGCGTTTGTATCCCCAGTAGAGTTGGCTAAATATTTTGTAAGTAGTCACAAACACACTACTTGCAAAATGAGATATTTAGGCACGGTGTATGAGAAATAATCTCTCTTCTCAACTTAGGGGAGGTCCCCTTCTTATTGTTTCTAATTCAACTAGAACCTGAACAAGAAACTCAAATTTAATGTAAAATTGGGTGTTCCACGTATCACTTCCTCTTTCTTCAGGAAGGATTTCACTTTCAAAAATAAGCACTCTATGAACTAGAGACCTTTTACAATTTCACTTATAAATACTAGTTGGAGCAATAATACCAATAAACTCAAAATTAACCGAAAGATAAATTGTTAAGCATGCTAGTTGACAATAGACTAATGAATATATATAATCTCACGGACTTATACACTATCCCGAGATGATTTCAAACTATAAAGCAAAAATATGATAAGCAAAAAGACTTAAACACATGAAAATTCTTTTCTACTTCTAATATCACTATGAATCACAGCTCAAATTCTATGCATTCACTCGTAACTAAGTCAAATTGACAATTATAACACAAAGTCTATACAAAATCAGATTTAAGACTCTCCTTATAGAAACACAAATAATTCCAAAAGTCTCCTCAACTCAAAGATTGAAAATAATCACTTTTTATTCACTCAAAAGTTAACTTGCACAAACTAAAGCAAAGTTTGAACTTGCACAATTTCACCAAAGTTTGCTTGTAATGCATAAAGATAAAATTCTGCAATGAGCCCTCTTATATTTATAGGAGGGAGGCTATGAAAAAAACATGGAAAAATAACTACCTAAAGTTGACTTACTCAACATTACAGTCCTATGCAATGTCATTACATGTAATGAGATATGTAATTGCAAATTTTTTCTTTTCATGTTTGACTACATATGCAATTACAATTTTATGCTTTACATGAAACTTGTCAAATCTGAAAACAAAATGCATATCTAAAATCCTAGAAAGCACTGAGAAATGTAATTGAGTACTTCGAAGAAATTTTCACTCATCTTCATTATGTGCCATAAAATCCTAAAACCTATAAATTCTTTCTTGAATGTCATTCGGAATTGCCCCAATGGTGTTCTCTGCAAGAGCGGTTGTCTTGAAGACTGTATCTGAGCATCTAAAAATTATGAAATTTCTTTCCTCAAGAACATTTTGAAGACGATTGAGTGAATTTTGGTAAGTTATGAGCTTGTGAATGGAAGTTAGAGTGAATTTATCCACCTCAAGCTCCAGGTGAATCATTAGCAAGAGTTCTGAGACAACAATATCTTTTGAAATTAACTCATGGTCATCACCTACCAATTTTCATGATACCCACAAATGGGTTGTTCTTGCTCCCTTTCAGCACATACTTCTATTGTCGCTTCCAAGTCTGTAATTAGGCCTTCAATTTTTTGGTTCCTAAAAAGGCTTTACACTTACAAAGCTACTAGTACACTCTTCAATACATTCTATAGAGAGGCCAACTTCAATGCTCAAATTCTTAAGAGGACTGGACCAACTAACAGGGATACTAGATTATCCCTCTACACTTTCGGTTCTGCAAAACCAAGGGGTGGATTCCTTTAATGCCCTTGAGTATATACTAAATGACATTAATACAAGAAGAGATCTCATATAAGGCTCAACACAACTGGGAGATACTAGATAATGTTTAATTACCCATTGAACATCAACCTTGCTAGGAGCATGAGATTAAAAGAACCACAACTAAATTGGCAAATAAATAGAATTCTATCAAAATATGGGATAATTGTGTATACCAAATCACCAAGGTAACAATTTCCAGAAAATTCTAGACTAGTGCCTTATCCATTGGGAGATATAATCACCTTACTATTTCTTGTGCAAAGACATAAATTGTGACTGATTCACGAATCATATTATTATTGCATTACAATAATATCCTTGAATGTAATCTAAGATTAAACTTCTTATAATGATCCTTATACCAACCCTATGAAATCATGAATTAATTTCTAGCATTTTAATTGATCATTGATCAAAGCTTAGAGTTAATACATACACATATAAACAATATGCAGTAAATTGAAAAATGGATTGAACTTCATTGAATTCACAACTCATATGACCAACAAAAAGGAGAGTGCCAATCAATATTATATTTCATTGATGTCCCAAAATCATCATCTTCATACAATAGCTTTTCCAATGCTAATAAGACCCAATAAGACTAAAAATTTTGGTAATAAAACATATATTTCTCTATCAATTATATACAAACATTCAACTATACTTGTTAAACCTGACTGAGTATAAGCCTATTAGAAATTGGGACAAAATTTCTCAGCCCTTCCTAAGTGATCTTGGAAATCCTTTTATAGAGTAAGGATCGCAACAATATTCAGATCACTCAGGGAAAAAATACACTTGAAAAACTTAATAACAAAGACCTGAGAAAACATCTTCAAATATTCAAAATTTTATAAGTGGGAAGTTAGCTTCATCAAAATGACATATGGTGCTTTTGTTTGTAGATAATCAAATACAGTTTCTTTGATTGATGTAGTATACCTGTAGCTTTTGACGGAAAAGTCAAGGTATCTATTCAGATAATTGTTCTCCCTATAAATAAGCTCAAGCACCAAGTCAGCAACCAACTGCAAAAAAAAAAGACAAAAGTGGTGAAGTCCCCATTGTTTCAAACTGCTTTCTTGTCGTTCATTTCTACCTCCCACCTAGCAACCTCCTTTCCTGTTGGCCACTAAAAAGATCTAACAGCCTCAATCTAGCTACCAGCCTCAATCCATCGGGCATTAGTTAGGACCCTTGTATCATAGATAAACTTAACCAAATCAACTTCATCTCTAAACAAATTGTCTAATACCTCATTAAATCTTGGTACATCAATATCATTGGTTAAATTTAACAGTGTTTCAATAATTTCCACAATTAAATCAAAATCCCCTGTCCATGTGGAGATATCCTTTAGGTTTCCCTCCTTATCATAAATACTAGGGAAGTAAGCATTATAATATTCTACAAAAATATTTTATTTTCCCTTTATAATTTGATCCTTCCCTATAAAGAAAGTGAATAATGTGTTCACTATCCCTACCATCTTCTTTGTTTCATAGATTTTATCAGGAAAATCAAACCTGTACACCAAAATAGCATCTATCTTTTCTAATGATGCATTCCTTACTGCCCATAAGGTAAGTATGGGATTCAAAAAAGACATAGCCTCTACACATTTTTCCTCAGTAGATTGTAGGGTTACATGGGAACCATGGACAGTACTCATATTACCCTTCAGGATTTCCACTCTATGTTGTAAAATCTCCATTAATACTCTGATTCCTACAATATTTTTCTCTTCTTCCAATTCTTCTATTCTTCCGTCATATTCATCCAATTTTTCATTTGCCTTAGTAGAAATAATAGCATCTGATGCAACAAAAATGAACTCACTAGTAGTTCCTACAACAACATCCATTTTTTTGTTACCAGTAGGCACATTTGCTAACTTTTCATTCAACTCATTTATTATTTCCTCCATCTTTCCATTCAGCATAAGTTGTCCCTCATATTCCTTAGATAATCTAATGAGGCTATTGTATGTTTCCATAATCCTCTTCTCCAAATCTTTTGCCTTAACTCTATTCAAAAATGATACATGAGTTAGTAAATCTGCAACTTCAACATTGCTCACATTCTGGACATTCCAAATGAGCTTGTTCCCTTTTCTTTGATCTTGAATATCTTAGATCTTTGGCTTTTGTGTTGCAGGAGCAAGTGACCAAATTGGCAATATTTTTCTCTTGGGGTCAAAACCTGAGCCTCTTAAGAAATCCCCAACCTCGACCTCAGATTTAAAAATTTCATCTAGTTGCTTCCTTATTTGGTCAATCATGAATGATGATTGCATATCCCATCCAAGTAAAAAAAGCATCCCACTTCCTTTTACTAATCCTCTTTCTTGATTAACAGACATTGTATGACTGTCAAGATCATACTCCTGTAATGTTTTATCAACTTCTTGTTTTCATCAGTATCATCCTCAAGACTTGAGTTTATTTTCAATTCATTTTCTTTCAATTTGAAAAGAAAACTCTTGAATTCTTCTATTTGGATGAAATCATCATCCTGCATAAACAAATTAGAAAGCATCAACCTATCATATGTTTTAGCAACTAGTGCTAAACTTGATTCCTATGTTTCTTCACCTTGTGGTGGCTTTTGTGCATCTCTCAAAGACTGTCTAATCTACTAGAAGTAGGGCCCCTTTTCAGTGATTATTGCTTTTTATCTATCCCTTATTACTAGGGGAGCATGTTCAACCTTTTACTTCTTTGATGCTGGTTGTTGGGAAGATTCAGCTTCTTCTCCTTCCTCAACTTCTAAATAGTATTCCCTCATGAATGGAACATCCTCCTATGATGATTCCACATCTATAGGATTGACTCTAGCTGTTGTTCCTCCAGGTATCTTAGGCATCTTCTCCATTATTTTATCATGATTTTCTAAGAGAGTTTTTAATCTTTCCCAATATTCTAATTCATGGTAAAAACTTGGAAAAGTGGGATCCATCTCCTTAAACTATGCTTCCACTCTATGAATATCACTTCACTTTCTTCTCTTCTCAGCTAGTTCATCAAGAGTAATTAAATTTCTGATAATATCCTCTTTAGGCAATCCTTCATGTGGGGGCAACCTAAGATTTTCCATTTCCTTTATGTTAGTGCTCATGAACCCTTCGGGGTCACACATTCTTGCTTTTGTAGTTTGTAACCAATAATGTCTCAAAAAATCATTCAAGGGATCTAAAGCCCATTTCCCCACAGTAAAATCCTCCACCACCCACAACCTAGGTAGAAAAGTTCCATTTTTCTTCATCTTACCTAAATACTCTTTATCTACCAAAGTCAATTGCCAAATGAATTCAATATTTCCCAACCTAAGAGGAACATATTTAGGTAAAAGATGTGGTGGCTGGGGACACCCATAAACCTTGATAATTGTATAATTCTAAAACAAAACAAAAAAAGAAAGAATCACCCCAATTGTTCCTTATGAGCCCCTTACTATTTGCATGTAAGGATCTTATCATTCTCCTAAGGGAAAGAGGGATTCTATTCTCTAACTTTCTCCTAACAACTCCCTAATAGGGTCCACAATCCAATTTTCAAAATACAAATATGAAGAAAGATAAGTAGTACTTTCCCATACCCTTTTCCATAGTTGAATTGGTATTGGCATGCACATATCTTCCTTCTGCAAGATCAACTCCTTATCCATGTGGTTCGCATTGTAATACAAAATCAGGTGCATGAGGATAGAGTAATACTTGAAATCAATCTTGGAAGGATTTCTTTGTATTGCCCCCAAGTCACTCTGAAGTCTGTCGACTATATAGCCAACGTAATCATATTCTTTGTTCACATGAGGATGTTGGATATCCATAGCCATCATCAAAAAATATTTTGTGACTGTTTTTCCTCCTTCAACTCACAATACCTTACATAGGCCATATATTGTGTATTTGAAAAAATTGTAAAATGTACCCAAATCATATGGGCTCATTCACATTAGTTGGGACTGGTATAGGTCTTTTTCCATCCTCAGGCATAAATTTAGGCATTACATCCTTCTTCAGCATAGTCTTGTGCAGATGTTATATCCTCTTTTCCTCATCTAGGTCTATATCTACACTCATGTCACCAGAAATGTCGAATGCTTCCACAAAGCTTTCTCTATCAATTCTCTCCAGAGTTGTTTTGTCTTTCTTCCTTATACATTTTGTAAGTGAGAAGTAATGCTTTGCCAGCACCCTTACTAGATTAGAATCCATAAACACATTAGGAACAATTAATTTGGCCATATGCATTACCCATGGATTACATACTGGAACATATTTCATTTTATTGTTGAAGAAAAACATGAAAAGTGATGCGCCATAAGTGCATGGAGTATCTGGATTCTTACAGCGAGAACATGTGTCATGCCATGTCTGGTCATTTGCTGACATTGTGTTTGAGGTTCCTGGTAGAAAATGCACCCATTCTTCTAAAAATTTATCCTTTATTTGTTGTCTTACAGTCACAAACTAGGTGGAAGTACTTGGTTCTATCATTTTTCCAAGCAACAAACTCTCTAAACAAAACAGGAAAGCTTATTTTCTGCAATTGCAACAGTTTAATTTTCAAAGCACTTTACTTCTCACAGAAAACAAGATTAGCAATGGATACGCAAATGATTTCTATGAACATTGCTTTAAAACTTTCTCCTTGAGTACCAACTCTCTATCAATCAACTCACCATTAATGTTAACACTCATAATAATTGCAGTTAGCCGTTGAATGAAAGCGGTCATGTCACAAGCTGCGAAATCAGAAACCTTGAATAGTCTCATTTTTAAAATGATTTGAAAAATATTGCAAGCAACTCATTGTCGTGTCAATTTCTCATTCAGCTCTAGTCCCAACTATCATTTTTAACTCCAATCAACTGCATCTGTGGCATGAATTTTGGCTTTATGACTTACAAAAAACTTGCGATGTTTTGCCAGCATGTAGCAGTCACTTCTGCATGGTCGCAATCTTCAAAGAAAACCTCATCATAACCATGCGACCTTGCACCAGCAACTAGCAGTTACCTTTTCACACAATCGCGAGCCTCAGACGTTTAAATCAAAACACCTTGCGACTATGTGCCAACCGCTGATCATAACACCATGTATGTGTCCATATCTCGCAAGAGCGCAGGAAAACAATAGCATCTCCTTTAAAACTCGCGGGGTTGCGCCAGCACAAATTTTTCTTTATTCGCGTTGCAGTCTCTCGCACCATCGCAACTTGGTAACCTAACTATTGAAAAATCCTGCAAACCATGAGACAAGCTTTAATTAACTGCCAACACACTTCATCGCATGGTCGTGACCGCTTGATGCTAACCGCTAAATGTTTTGCGACCTTACAATGTACATGAATTGACCGCCTAACTTAACCACAGCGCATGGTCACAACTTAAAAACTTAATCGAATGATTGACCCGCGATTGTGTGCTACACCAAGCTAATTATTTTGCAAGGTTGCAACTGTTTGGTTTTTAAGAATAAGACCATTGCGAAGGTGCAACATGGAAACTTAACTATTTTGCAAGGTCGCAAGTCTGTGATGTTACACTAGTATGACCTTGCGAACTTGAAAAAAACCCTTGAATAGAGACCGTTGATCTATAGAGATGGACATTTTTTACTTCGATAGACCTCCACAAACATATTGCAAGGATAAACAAGGGAAAAAATTAGCTCAGACTCAAAGCATTTTTAACTTGACATGTTGATTATCACTTGCTTTGACAAACAAAGAAAATTTTAACAAGGCCAATACAAAATGATGTCAAAATTTGGACAAATTTAACAGAGACCTAACCAAATTATACAGTTATAACACAATGACTTGTCCCTTACTCACCAAAATCTCCTTAGATCTAATGTAGTTTTCTCGAGAGAGTATTACCCCATTCTCACATAGCATCTCCAGTTTCAAGTATGAAAATTTATTCCAGATCTCCAAGTCCTTCTCAAGTGACTCCAAGTTTTGACTGGCAGTTCCTACAACTACCTTCAACTAAGATGTCATTGTCCTAGCACATGTGATCAACTAGAGTGCTTTCTTTACTAACTTTGTCCCCTAAAGCATAGTCTGGTCCACCCATGCATTAATGGTTGTAACCATCTCCCCATCTATGTCAACCTGCCTAACATATTCCTCTACAATAGAGGATGCTAATGGATCAACCTGTTGTGAATCTCTAGTAATCTTTTGAATTACTGACATGAGTAACTCATTGTAATCCTTCAACTTATTTTTCTTTCTTTTAAGCTTGTTGCACTCTTGTGCTAGTAGTGATATAGATTCTTGGGCATCGTTAACCAAACCAGCATGTGTATGCTTACCCAAATCAAGCCTAGTGATCTTAAAATCAGCAAGTTGCATTTCATCATGGGGCTTATCTGCAAGGGGTTATGTTATCTCCACATATTTTTTTGTCTTCATCAACTCAAATGCTTGACACATTTTTATCTCTATTGGCACCCTTGGTCCTGACTCGCTTTAGTTTCCCAAAATCAAAGTCATTTGGAAAAACTTCTTGTTTCTTTCTTTTACGAACAGTTGCACTTAACCAAGAAGGAAGATTAGAGAGAATAGCTTGAGTCTCTTCATCTAGAGGTTGTGATGAGCTAGGTTGGGTAAACGTTGTAGTGGAAAACATCATTGGTGATTTAGTTTGGACAACAATAGGGGTAGTTCCTGGAATAAAATGAGGCATCGAATCTGACATAAACCTGTCAAAGTCACTCCAGGTAGAATAACCTTCCACAAAAGGAATCGTGGGTGAAGGTGGATGAGAACTATAAGAAAAAACACTAGCCCGGTCTTCACGAGGCTCAATATGAATTGACCCAATGGATTGAGAATATGTAGGAGGTTCCACTATAGGTGCCAAAAATGTAGAGAATGTGTCAACATCAGCAGCAATAGTAAAACCATATACATCTACAGGATTTAATTCTTGTGTAGTTTCCACAAGGGTAGATCGTGCATTTTCTACTACTAGAAGTATTTGTATTCCCTCTTATTATTGACCATCTTATTCCTCAAGAATCTCTTGAATCATGACTCATTCTTTTCCTTTGCCCAAAGAATCTTCCTAAATCTTCTTTGATTTGAACGTCAACTTCAATGTGATTCCAGAGGAGGATGCATTATCCTTATTTTTAGTTCTCACCTCTGATTTTGGACACACAGGTCTGGATGTATCATCATCTGACCCTGAGTTAAATCTTCTCATCTTAATACCCCTATGCTTAAGCCAAGCATGAGTTTTAGCCATAATAGATTGAAACCTGTCAGTTATGGAAAAATTCTCGTTCAATGACCATTGAATTGGGAGGAGATTCTAATCTGCCACCTTTGCTCTCTCATACTCTGGATCTAGTATATCTCCATCATTCTCCATTCCATCGGACATATCAGTAACATTGAAATCAATGATCTGTTCTATGGTAAGCTTGGAATAGTCCATCCTTCTGATATCCTTATCTGTACGGATATCTATCCAATCTTCTTCAATTCGATGAGCATGAGTGAAAGATCACTTGATCTTTTCCTTCATACCTCGATAGTCAAAATCATCTCAGATTTTCAATTTTTTGAGTTTAATCTCCCGGTTTCAATCTCCATTGTCTTTTCCTTCTGTGACGAAGTGAGTGAATACTTACCAATCACAAAGGGATGTTGAGTGGAAATAGAAAATATAGTATTATGTGATGCAGATTATCTTGCATGTATATACATCAGTTCTCTTCCCAACTCCATTAGAACAATCTTATCCATTCCATCGGGAATATCAGCAACATTAATCAATGATTCGTTCTATGTTAAGCTTGGAATAGTCCATCCTTCTGATATCCTTATCTGTACGGATATCTATCCAAACATCTTCAATTTGATGAACATGAGTGAAAGATCACTTGATCTTTTCTTTCATACCTCGATAGTCAAAATCATCTCAGATTTTAAATTTTTTGAATTTAATCTCATGCGGTTCAATCTCCAACGTCTTTTCCTTTTGTGAAGAAGTGCATGAATACTTGCCAATCACCAAGGGATTTTGAATGGAAATAGAAAATAAATTCTTATGTGATGTAGATTGTCTCGCATGTACATACATGAGTTCTCTTCCCAACTCCATTAGAACAATCTTATCAGTCGGATATATTGGCAACATATATGGGTGATCATCAAAGCACCTAACTCTTATATAGGTAAAATTTGGGAATTGCAGGAACATACACCCATGCTCATTTACCTTTCTACATGCGACCTCAGAAACCCTTTTGTTCTCAAGTGTTCTGTCAAACTGGCACATGACGTTACCAAAGAAAGCATCTTTAAGTCTGCAGTAGTGATGTATCCATGTGGCCATGGGTAACTAAGTGAAATATTTCCATACTAGCAACTTATTCTTATCCCCATCATAGAATAGTCATGGTAATGCTCGGAAAGATGTAGTGATATACACAAGATAAGAACTCATGTAAAATGTCATAGTAGTGAACACTTCTAACAACTATTGACACAGAGAGTCATTGATTAACTTTGCCCAGAATATTTGTTGCTTTCCTTTCTTGACAATAGAAATATACTAAAACATCCAAGGCTCAAAAATATTGGATTTCTTCAAACCCTGCATTCTGCCTAGAAGAGTGATCATATCATTGATCTAATCTTTGAACTCAATTCTAAACAAAGTAGCGGGCCACCGAGATGAAATCGATTGCTTCAATTTGACAAACCAAAGCATATTGATTTCTCTCCTACAATCATCTGTTAGAATTTGAAGAATTCAATCACCAAGATCCACTATATGCAAAATACATGTCACAAAAGCAAAGAATGGAGACACAACTCATAATGATTTGAAAGATGAAATATTCTTTCAGAGATAATAGAGGGAATTACAAAAGAATTAATAATTACAAAGAGATCAATACTTATAAAGGAGATCGAACACCAGAAGGTGGAGAAACCTAGGTTGCATGATAATAATTAATAAAGAATTAATTATTATATGCCTAAAGTTTAGCTTAAGTGAACTAGAGATAAAGAGGTGAATGAATAATTAAATTAATGATGATTTACTTAATAAGTGAAAATATCTTTTGACTCTAACACCCCCNCTAACCCCCCCCCCCCCCCCCCCTTAAGATAAACTTGGGGAGAAGTTCAAAACCTAGAAACAACTACTGAAAGAAGGAAATGGGTCCCAGCAATATGGCCTAATCAGGTACCCAAGTAAAAAAATCTATGTTAAAGGGAGAAAAGGAAAAAACCCAGTGGGAAAAACCCCTCTCCGAAAAGAGATGAAGACTAGTGAAGGACTGAAGAAGCCTCCAAACTAAAGAATGTCCCAAAAGATAGGAACAAAGGAAAAACATGAAGAACATCACTGAAGCATGAAGCTGCAAATATTGTCGAAGAATAACTATTGGAACCTTCATTATAATAGAACATGATTAGGTAAAGAAGGTTGTAATCAAAGTTTGAAGAGTTGATCAATCAAAGATGGAAAGATGCTTCCAAAATAGGAATGAAAAAGTGTCCATATGGTAAATGATCCATCTCACCGAAATGAATAGGTACCCAGCCACTACATCTGCTAGTACTTAGGAACCCATGGCACTTTATTATGTAGTGTGAATACAAACAAGCACAAAACATGCAAGATCCCAAGCATGTAACAGATGGCACTTTATCTCAGTGTTTACAAAAAAGAAATGTTACAGAAATAGATGTCCACAATGCTCAGGAATGACTGAAAGTTGTAAGAACATATGTAACAGCTAAAAAAGACTCATTACATGCAAGGAAAATGATCTCAGGACCTGAAACATCCATGATATCCACCAAATTGCCAAAAGGAAAAAACCTGAATAAAATGTACCTGGAGCAGATTCTGGTGATGAGACCCATACAAGGAGAACAGAACTAGCTTTCCAACAACATGTGAAAGTCGTAAAATAGAGTTTGAAGGAGCAAGATATGGCGACCGAAGTGCAAAAAAGAACCCTGACTTTGACTGAAAAAAAAACCTGCAAGATGACAAAATCATAAAACCAAACCTGGAAAATCAAATCGGGCTCGGAACTAGCTCTTTGACAATATCTCGTTTCGGGGAAAACGTCTCTGTTTGCTCAAGACATGAGCAAAAAACCAAAGAGAGCTCCAAAACAAGAACTCCAAGAAACCTCTGCTAATTTTGGCAGAGCTCCACTAAATCTGGCGATGCTGCTAAATCTAGCAGAACTGCCAAAATTTTGGCCAAATTTGGCAGAAGTACCAAGAAAAAAATAATAATAATAATAATAAATTTAAAAAAAAAAAATTCCACCAGTACGGTGGCATGAATTTCGAGGTGGGACAGAAACTAAGGTGGCATGAAAATTGAGATATTTTTTGCCTCGAAAAGTGTGTCAAGTTCGTGCATGCAAAAAAGAGGGCCCAAATTTCAATTGTGTCCAAATTACACGAGTCATATATAGAAATAGGGTTTTTTGGGCATTTTGAGTGCAACTGTGAAGTCGGTTTGTGCCTAAAGTGCTCCAAAAAATATCTCCCCTCTAGATCCACACAAAAACTTCTAAAAACTTGAAACCCTCGACGCTTCAAAAAATTCAAGAATGGGTAGCAACAGCAAGGCTCTGATACCATGTTAGAATTCGAAGAATTCAATCACCAAGATCCACTGTATGCAAAATACCTGTCACAAAAGAAAAGAATGGAGACACAACTCATAATGATCTGAAAGATAAAATATTCATTCAGAGGTAATAGAGAGAATTACAAAAGAATTGATAATTACAAAGAGATTAATCCTTAAAAAGGAGATTGAACATTAGAAGGTGGAGAAACCTAGGTTGCATGATAATAATTAATAAAGAATTAATTATTATATGCCTAAAGTTTAGCTTAAGTGAACTAGAGATAAAGAGGTGACTGAATAATTAAATCATTATTGATTTAATTAATAAGTGAAAAACCTTTTTACTCTAACATCATCTTCTCGCTCGTTGTAATACTCTAGAGCCTTCTCATGAGAAATGTTTGCATACACTAGAGCAGAAGGAACATGGAAAATTTTGTCAATAGCCTCTACATCAAGCCTCGTGATTATTTTACCTTTTGCATCCTTGATTGTTCGGGTCTCTTTATCAAAGTGTGATGTGCATGCTAGAACAATCTCAGGTTCTAGTATTGCTACAGGAAAAGTTGAGAGCATGTGCATATGGCTCTTGAGGATTTTCATCATTTGGATTTATAACTTCCATTGTCTGAATGATTTGGTCGTATCCACATGTCCCACCTTTGTAGCTTTAATCTCATCTGTATGTGAGACTATTGAGGTAGGAATGACAGCTGTCAAATATTTGTGATACTAGTATTTCATCTTACTCTCAAGAGTAGAATTGGCTCTTCTGACATTTGATGAACACCAGTAGCACTGAGATAAAAAGACCAAAATAGAACAACGTCACAAAATATTGACGTTAATTCCACATCATTCTCCATTTAGATCGCACTTTTGATATTTTAACTTGATAGATCATGTGTGCAAACAAGGTTTTAAACAAGACTCAAGCGAAAAAAGTGCCTTTTGTGGGCCATGATTGCATTTCGGGGGTTCTGAAGTGCATTGCAGATGAAGGAGAAAGTGGCATTCAACATGTAACAGTTTATGTATAGTTCATTATGCAGTCGGGTCAAAAAGTTCCAACTACACTTGGAGTTGCTTTCTCATAAAAGGTATTGTAGGAGATTTTTGATGCGACTGTGCATTCGACTACATGTAACAAAACATGCAGTTGGTGTAAAAACCTCTAATTTGCAAATACTATGAGTGGAAGTTTTGGACCTGATTGTGTCTTCAGCTACATGTAACTAAACATGCAACGGTTCTCAAAAGTCCCGATTTTGGGAAAATTGTAAATCTTACACAAACTTGTGTGGGAATTTTTGGGTGGATTGCATATTTTATTGCACGCAAAATAACATGTAGTAGCATATGCAAAGGGTTTAAAAATCCCCGAAATCTACAAGAGTAAAGGCTTGGATATGGAACTTTTTAAGGCTATTGCACATTGAGTTTCATGTAAGGTTGCATGTAGTCATAGTTGCATTTAGAATTTTTGAAAACAACTATGTATGAAGACACATCTAAAAACCATGTTGCAACTATACTTCATAATATTGCTCATGATGGATATGGAAAATGTTGATTTTCACAAGGTATATGAAATCAAGTGTCTTGGCCATTGGCGAAGAGATTTTTTTATTTGTCTCACAATGTGCAAGGTTTTCAAATGTTGTCACATTTCTCATCTCATGGAAATGGATGTGAAGCTCTGATTCTGAACTGAACACATAGCATAGAGATTGTAGCTTGAAAAACTGTGAATTTCAGATTTTCAGAAGAATGTATGGGAAATTCCAATCATGGTTGCTTTTAAAGCTTTATGAAAATGGATACATCTGAACTATGGTCATGCACAATACCAATGAAGAGAAGAAGGTTTGTTTTATACAAGCAACACTTGTAAACCCTAGCCATGGTAAAAACATCTATAAAAACAAGCACAAACATATATTAAAACCATTTTCAAACAAAAAACGCTATAAACAAACCCTAGGCACTACTAAATATGGAGAAACAAATGCTAAAACAATCGCTAAAAGTGCAGATTCAACATTTAAAGCAAAAACGATCTAGAAAGAAAGAAAAACGACCATCAATATCGCAGTTACAGTCACGTTTTCAATAAAAACGACATGAAATGATAAGACAAATGACTACAGGGAGGACCGTATACCTGGAAATGAAGGAAAAAAACCAATGAAAAATCATGACCTAAAAAACTCTGAAAAAAGACATCTTAAAAAATACCACGCACCCGACTACAAAAGGCCAAGAAAATCGTTTGCAAAACCGAAAGACTGGACGTCTATTTGAAGCATACTTCGAATTACATTCAGTGAGTTGACTGAACTCCAAGTTAGAGCTCGGCGCTTCCTGTAAACTTTACATTCTTCTCTGCACTTAGCATTTTCTAGCTCTGAGAGACTTGGTTCGAAACTTTTGAGAGGCTTGGAAAAAAAATAGTGTTTGCAATGAAAGACAGTTTTGTAAAAAGGCTCGATAACTTCAAGAATGATCGGGACTTTTTAAGGACTTTGTCATTGATTTTTCATTAGCAAATAAAAATGCAATATCATTAAAAAAGCCGGATAACTTTAAAAATGAAAAATGATCGGGACTTCTTAAGTTTAATGTATGACCTATTACTTGCGACTAACCATATGTAATGTCATGGAAAACCTCAGCTTGACTAAAGGTAGTCGGGAATTTTGTAAGACTTTGTCATTTTACATGCATGTAATGAATATGTAATCAACCTCAAAGGCCCGAGTAAAGGTAAGTTGAGTTCCAAATACATTTTGCATTATACAAAAAAAACAATAACAAAGTTATGCTTTAAATATTTTGAAAATTTAAATGGCAATATAAGTTGATATATTTTGGATTACAACAATAGATTATAGGCCTCCTCAATATCTAATGGGAAATGGATGGACCTCCTACACCCTGATCTTATGGATCTACTGAATAGAACTCGCATTCTCTTATTTGACTGCCCTGACAGAATCCTCTGGTCTCACCCTCAAAATGGTGGCTTTTTGGTTAAATCGCCTTACAATTTGTTGATATCACCCTCAAAATGGTGGCTTTTTGGTTAAATCGCCTTACAATTTGTCGATAAAGGAGGTTGCCGACACGACCTGCTGGAAAAAAGTGTGGAGCTACCAATTAATTCCTAAAGTGAATTTTTTTTGGTGGGCGGTGCTCCATGGCAAAATCATTACCTTGGATAACCTAGTCAAGAGAGGTTTTAGTTTATCCAATAGATGTTGCCTATGTAAAAGTGAGGAGGAAAGCATAAACCATCTCCTCCTACACTGTGAATTCTCCTCGGCGATCTGGCAGCTGGTCATTCCTAAACTCAACCTCTCTTGGGTGACCAACTCGGATATTCGGCACATGGCCAATGACTGGCAACCCTACTCCAAACATCCTTTGACTCATCTCCTTTGGCATCAAATTCCCCCTATCTTTTGTTAGTGTATTTGGAAGGACCGTAACAACAAAAAAATTCATGAAAAGGAGCTCTCCCCTATGGATGTTTTCTGTCTTGGCTCTAAGCTGCTGCTAGATAACTTATCGGTTGCTTGGTGGAAGAGCTTGAGCCTTCCCCCAATGAAGCTGACCTTCAGATAGCCAGAAACTAGAACATTGTCAATGGTTTTGATAGATTTGACAACACCAAGCTTCTCATCAGGATGGCTACTAAATGGAATCCACCCAAGCCTCAGTGGGAGAAGCTTAATTTTGATGGGGCTGCTCGCAATGGGAACCAAGCGGGAGGGGGTATTATTCGGGATCACAAAGGGCATTTAATTGCTGCTTTTGTTGGACCTCTTGTTAACCAAACTGTTAACCAGGTTGAAGGAATGGCCCTCTTGTCGGGTCTAAAAATTGCCATAGCTACGGGGAGTAGAAAGTTGGAGATAGAGGGGGACTCAAAAATTATTGTTGAGGTTGTGCATGGTATCTCCAAGGCTGGGTGGAAAGTGGACACGATTATTAGTGACATACCTGGTCTCTTTGGCAAGCTGGAGGAATTCTAGATTAACCACATCTACAAGGAAGGGAATTCTATGACGGACTCCATGGTTGTTGAAGGGCTTTTGTTGGACAGACTACGATGTTGGAGGGTTGTTAATCAGCTCCCTATGTCTACTCAAGACCACCTTAGGTAGGAAATGAGTGATGACAATAGTACCCAATATGATAATTAAAAACCAAGCCTTTGCTCGGTCGGTGCTTTGGGTGCCTGGGCCCACCATTTCCCTCCTTTGCACTACCTTTGTTTGTTTTGAATTTCTCTGTCACTTGGCGTGCGATGGGGTTCCTGTGCTTTTGTGTTGGTTGAGTTGGAGCTATAATCATTGTTTTCCTCTCAACATTTCCAAGATTATAAACATTGGGGTCTTCACGAGGAGGAGGTGGCATGACCTCAGGCCGAGAGATTTAAAGTATCATCATTTCATAAAGTTGTTAAGGCGGATATCGCTTATTACGGCGGTTTTCCATAGATATGATGTGGATTTTTATGTTTATTTGTACACCCTGTAGAGAAACTCTCAGGTGCCACCTCATCTTGTCCTTGATTTGCAAATTGATGGGCAGTGCATTTACTACCTTAAGAATGATCTTAATTATTGGTGGTTTACTTGCAAGCTAAGTTTCTACATTTCTCTTGCTAAGTTCTATGGTTTTTCGGCTATTCATTGGTGCTATTTTGTAAAGTGTGGTTTCCTGGCTCTGAGTCTCCATAGCGGTTTTTTGACGCTTAGCTAGAGGTATTCTGTTCACGATGGTTTCCTGGTTCAGTGTATGCTCTACCGGCGTCGGCTTTCTGGTGTTTACGCTAGGCTTGAAATGGGTGGCGACAAGCACAACATTGAGCCAGACAAAATCGAGGAGGAATTCATCACTGACCCCATGGTGATGTATTTCTATAAGGAAGGTGGTATTATGCCCTTCATGGAGAATATGACTAGATACGATGAAATGATTTCCCGACAATTTGCAACATCTTGAAATGACAGGTGTGTCTCTGTTAATGGCATTTAGTTTGAAATTAACTAAGACGTTATTGGGAAGGCCACTGGTCTTCCTACCACGGGCCAAAAATGGAAGAAAACTAGCAAAGTCTCTGCTACGACAAATTTGGCCCAATTCTTCAGGAGTTCGGAAGAGAATCATGTGCCCATGCATGGCGGCTATAGCATGAAAGACCTCCCTAAGTTCTGGCCCAAAATGTGCAAACTTATCATCAAGTATTTCACGCTGGAGGGACGGTATGGAGTTTTCTACTACTATTACTTGCCTTTCCTTAATCATCTTAGGCATAAGGATTTGATTTCTATTCTGTTCTATTTACTGCACTCAATGGAAAGCAATGTGGTTGATGTTGCAGAAGCTAAAGCCTTGGGTAAAAAATTGGTCATCCTACACCAAGTTTTAATGATGCGTTTGTACAATTTCCACCGTGCCCTTTGCCCACCTCCTACCATTTCTGTCCTGACCCCAGCATCAGCCTTGTCCTTCGCTCATTGTCTCTCTAAATCATGGTGTCCTTCCTTTTCCTTCTGGGTCGAAAGGAATTTGGTGTGTTATTACCCCTGCTGTGAGCTCTATCTCTTCTAACTCCCACCCTATCCAGGATTCTCTGGAAGTTAACAAAAGAGACTGCACCCCAGAGGCCACTATCCAGCGTCCTAACAAGAAAACTAAAAAGCTTGTCCTCAATCTCGATACCACTATTGATGTTGACACCTCTCAGGGCCACACCCGACGCTCCAATCGGTTGGCTAACGAAAAAGGGAAAAAATTCATCAATGACATAATGAAAAATGAGTTGCTCTCAAAGGATTCTAGAAACCAAAAGGGCATGGAAAATATTCTGAACCTGACTAATGAGGACACGGATTATTAGTTGAACATTCCCACTGAGGATGCAGGGGAAACCAAGGTGAGCAACACTGCCTCTAGTGTCATGGTTGGGAAGTTCAAACATCAAATTGCTACGCTTGAGAAAATTGTGTCCCAACTAAAGGTGGATATGGAGGGAACCAACAAGCGGATTATGGATGTCAACAAATTTGCGTTGAAAGCCATGCACGCCTCTAGTACTCTTTGTATGCTCCATGAAAAGGAGTATGCTAGTCTAGTTGCGGAGGAAGACAATACACGTGAACTCTTCAAATTCCTGTAGGAAGAGTAGGCGGACATTCTGTTGTCCAAGCGCTTGTGGAAAGGGAACTGACTATGGTTATGGTTTGGTCTATGGACATCGTTGCTAGCTCGTCGGACTTTTTTTGTTATTTTTATTGTAGCCTTAGGGCTAAGTCTATGATGGTGGTCTTCAGCCCTACGTCACATCCTAAAAACAACAATTCCTTTAAGCCATTTTTTCTTTGGTACTCTGCTAATTATGGTTTTCTGGATATTTGGTGGTGGTGCTCTAGTTTTCTTATTTTGGTTTTTGATAGAGGTAAACTTTGCTCTACTTAGTTTATTTGATATGGTTAATTTGTTGTTTATCCATTTCTAGTGCGTTGTTTATTGTTCCAGAAATCAGCACTCTCTTGTTATTGCTTCTATCAAAAACAATAGATTATCTTTTGAATTACAACAATAGATTGCAAAATTATTCTACATATAATTAAACAGTTCTTTAAATACTTACATACTTACAAATACTTAGAGCGCTTAAACCATGCCCAAAATTTAATCATAAATATGATGAAATTTATTATTATAGCTATTGAAAGATTGTCGTTGATTTTGCTAAACGAAATGAATGACAACACACTTGACCTTTATGAAACGTTTCTAATGTAAGCTTTACTCGGTAGAAGTGGAAGTCCAAAGATGCACATCGCAAGTTGTCAACCTGTGGGAAGGTTTCCTTCATGCAATGAAATGCCCATTTTCTATGGTTTTTCTTCTATTATTATAAATCATTATGCAAGACCCAGTGTATTGTCGCGAGAAGATTTATGCCTTGGCCCTTTATTTTCATGTTGTCTTAATTCCTCTTTTACAGCGAGCCCTTTATTTTCATGTTTTCTTAATTCCTCTTTTACAGCGACACCATGCAAGTACTTTTTTACTTGAGAAGCCCAGGGTGGTTGTAAAGAGCTGCTATGTGCAGACCATTTGTGTTGAGCCCTTTTCTAAGTCGATGCAATTTAAAGGGCATTAAGAAACTTATTTCTTAACGTTTATTATAATTACCAAGACATGCAATGAAGTTCCAGCTTTCTATATTTTTCCCTCAATAATTAAAAATTATTTTAAATTTATTTCTTTGTTGTGCCCCTAGAAAAGCAGTCCAGGTTAATGTTCTGACACCTTCTTTGCATTCTCTAAATATATCATGGTTTATAATTTTACTTCAATTATTATACCTATATTAGATAAATCTATTATGTAAAGAGGCCCAACAATATTCTTCTCCAGGTGCTACAAATTTCATAAATATAATAGTAACAAATTGAAAAAACAATAAAAAATCAAAAATCAAAATTATAAAACCAATAAATATTATTAAATATTTTTTTAATCTGGTTCAAAATAGTAAATAAAAAACTTCTCATATTTTCAATAGTTTGTAGTAGTTATAGGTTAAATGGGTTAAATGAAGACATGTTTATTTATAAATCCTAAAATCAAGTTCACTTTTTAATTTTATTTTTTCATTTATTTTCCCTTTAATAAATCTTTTATCTAACTTATTTTTACAAAAGCTAGACTCTCAAATTTTTAAACAAAATCCTATGAATATTTGTTAGTTTTTAATTTTTCTATTTTTTGAGATTTTATGTCCAGACGGTAGAATGCCTCTCAGCATCACAAATTACGCCCAACGAAGATAACTATCTGCCGACCATACGTCACTTGAATCTAGCCATCACAATGCACAGCCATTTACATGCACTTTAAAGGGAAAATTTTGTGTTCTATGTCAAACTAGAGTAATGATAAAATGTTGTGCTGAGACAATTCAATGCAATTTATTCCCAGAAGTTATGTAGTAATGATTGTAAGTGTTTCTACTCACATGACAGGCCATGTAGAGAAGGTTATATTCAAACAAAAGGTAATTATACAAAGGGATCACAATTACTGTTTACCACTTAGCAATCCTAAAGCTACAACTTGGATTGAAGATCTGCTTGAACAGATTAGCACACAAGATAAATGCCAATTCAGTTCATAGATATG
>MU225812.1:629787-645894 GCA_018584345.1 Thuja plicata | reverse complement strand
CCTAAAGCTACAACTTGGATTGAAGATCTGCTTGAACAGATTAGCACACAAGATAAATGCCAATTCAGTTCATAGATATGCAGCATCTTGAATGCTTTAAAAATACATCTTTACAACATTCTTTAACGCCAAAATTGTTAGTAAGTACAATTTCCAATTTCAGAAGTATTATCTCTTTCCTTTGTTCATCTTTTCTAGATTTTCTAAAACAAGAGCTGTCAAATTCAAGTTCTCTGCCCCAAGGTTCGCAGCCCTGAAACTTAGGACATAGTAAAAGCACATTTAGTTCAAGAATGATCCAGGAGAAATAAAAACCACCTTAATGTAATTTATTAATGCATACTAATTCCAGAGGCCCTGCCTAAGCATCCATTCTATTTCTACTCAATAATGTAAAAATGAAAATCTGGGAAACTTACTTCGGATCTAATGTCAACCTCTGTATTTCTTTTACAGCTGAACTCACTGCATGCAGAACCATCTTCTTTGCCTATTGAAAATCATATAACAATAAACTTGTGAGTTTCCAGTTTTCTTAAAGTGAACTGCTCTTAAATATAGATAATCTTGTTCACATCTGGACAAAACAATACCTGTAATTTATCTTCCTTAGCTCTATGATTCTTTGGGAGTAAACGAACTTCCTCATTCAAGCGAACGCATTCTTGTAAATTTTCTGGCGACACAAAGTCGAGAGCCACTTTTATGCATGACTGCAGCACACAGATAGGTTGTAATGGCAGTATAGCAAGATCACAAAATAGTGTCAACATAACTTTGCTTTTTAAATTCAGTATCAGCAAGAAAAAAGGGCAAAAACTATCACAACCACCACTAAAAATCATAAAAAGTGCCTACAGATGACAAATCACTCAGTACAATATATACAGCATGATATTATTTTTGGTGATTTAATAGAAACCACTCAATAATATGTTTTAAATAATTTCCAAAATACAGAACATGTCAACGTTCAGGAGATTCCTGCCTAAATGTGTAACCGAAGATAGAAAGTCAAAGAAGCAATAAACAACTACCGTGTTCTACTTCTATTTCACCACAATTGGTTCACAACTGCGACACACCCCTGGCATTGTGCAAGTCTTGGCACAATATTCCTCACTAATAAATTAATAATCCTTTTTCATATGTTAATACCATGTTGACAATAGCTATGCAGCAAATATTTTATTATCAGACAAAAACTAGAAAACTTGGATTCAGCTTCTCATTCATAAACAGAGAGTCAACAGGCTATGGTTTAATGCTTGAGTGTGCACAAACGCTCATAGCAATGAAAGGAAGAGAGAGAAGAAGCTGCCAACTTTGGAAGCATTAATGTCAACCTCAAAAAAATGATAATTAATAAATCTCTGAAACCCACTTGTGTCCTCGAAAAATAGGATTCTGAAACATCTTTAAATAGTAAGAAAACAAAAAAAATATTGCAACGAGAACATGCTAATACATCACATAGGCAAAAGTACAAAAATCCACACTACAGAAAAAATTCTTCAGGATGAGAAAGCCAAACTGTGAAAATGAGCTGAAGCCTAATAAAAAATACAAAATAGTAACTAGAAATTATTGCAAACAGAAAGCCTCCCATTCCTCACCCTCATACATGAATCATGATGCAGCATGCAATTGCGGTCTTTTCCTATGCATAATATTCCCATAGAAAGCCTCCACCAATTTCTAATAAGGGCCGGGTTTATTTCCTATCAGGCTATTTCTCATCCTACAACAAAAAATTTCCAGAATACAAACCCTGTAATTAGCATATTGTAATGGTCAATACATTCTCTCCCCCAATGTGCACAGGATGGAACCCAAATTTCAGAAGCTTAGGTTTTGATTCCAAAGAAACTCTTTTCTACTAGCCACTGTGAGTTGAATTGATACATGTTTGCACAACTTATAGCTATGTTTTGGTATTTAACATTCGATGTGCAACTAATTCATATAGTCGATCGAGTAGAAATCACTAGAGCACACTTCGATTTTCTAGAGGACAGATTTAGAACCTACAATATCTGGATATAGGCCATGTGTATGCATCTGTATATTGTCCTCAAATCCTCACTTAGAGCTGTAAAGCCAATCAATTCAGCATCTGACTTAGAAGAAATTGATCCTAGTGATTCTGCAGAGTCCCAAACATTGTCTATAAACACCACAGTTCCCTACAAGCTAGTCAGATATCAGAGATCAGAGCTAGCAGGATTCAGAAGTTTTCGCATTAGTCAGACATGTACATCAGAGATCATTTCCACATTGCTTGGGATTGATCAAAGTAGTTTTCTAGGTCTGCACGGAGTCTGTAAATTCTTTGTGACATCAGCATCCACTTGTCATCATTGGTTTCAGAGCTATGTAACCTTGTCCACTGCATTTAATTTTTGCACATTCATTTCTGATTACTGGTCCATTTGAATTAAATCTTTATCTAGGTTAATTGTGCAATTACTGATTGAATGTATTTATTAGCCTGGATGTATATGTAAACTGACGTATTTTTTAACATATATATAATTTAGTATTTAGTATTTAACAAAAGTGACAATGCTTTCTATTTATTTTTTTGGGCCCATGTATGTAATCAATTATCAAAAATAATTAAGAGCCTATGGAAAACTCGCATGACTTCAAGGAAATATAGGTCTTACAATCTAAACAGAACAAAAAAATTGCTTTAAACCCCTATAGATTATAATCTCATCTTACTGATACTAAAATTGATAATACATTGAAAACAAGACAGCAATACAATAATCTCATCTTACCATACTAAACCCAATCATACAATGGAAACAAAGCAACCATCTTCTCATGCAAACTGTTGGTACTAAACATTAAGGTGAAATTCATGATCAAACTGCAGATGATCTTAGCCAACTAATGAGACCGTGTGGCTCCCCTACACTTGTATCTCTAATGGTCCAAGAATGGTATTCCAAACATCCCATAGGACAATTAAAGAGAAAAATTTAATAGAATGAACATGATCACACAGCTTACCATACCTGATGCACAAAAATAACTAAAAATATTGTGACTAATCAGCCCTCGTGCTAGTTTACCAGTCTTCTCAATGAAGGATCTCCTAAAACAGCATACAAAACATCTAAGCATGCAAATCCAAATTAATTTCCCATATATAATACTATTCATAGTTTCTTACTTCTCATACAACTTATAAAAAAACAGAAATATGCACAGCTTTCTTAATGGTAGGGAAACAAGTGCAAGGTCTGGGATGTATTTAGCAAACTTATTGAGACTTAATTTCTGATGATATTTTTGATAGAAAATAGAATTTATAAGATACGACGAATTGACCATTTGTCACCAGTGCCTACTCCAATGGGAATATAAGTTAAAAAACCCGTAAAAGGATTAAACATGTATGCAAGGCCAAAAGATCATATTTTTGGAGAGAAAAATTGCACTTATATATTTCTGCCCGGATTTTCCAAATAGATGACACCTGTCCACTTCTTAAGTTCTTCGGCATTGCACATGCTTCATACCAATAAGGAGAACAGAATTTATTCCTGCACAGCTCTTCTGTGTTCATCCACAAATATCATCAGATAACATTTACTTTTGTGCTCTGAAAGGTATATGAATAAACTATAACTTGCCCACGTTTTTAGGCACCACATAAGATATTAAGATCCTAAGGCTCCAATGTTTACTTAAGATCACAAGGCATATAAAACATTTAACACACCTGACATTCCCACAAATGCCTGGGATCTTCAGAATTTCCACAGGCTGACCACACTGCCTTGGAATTGCCACATGAAAAAGTACATGAACATCCCAAGCACCCATGTCCACTTTCTGAATATGAATTATTTAATCGCCCACTTCACATGAAAGCATTAAAAGCCAGTAAACATTATCAAGAGGCCCAATGGTCAATGAGAGACTCAATGATCACCTCTACAATCCATAGGTATACCAGTGGTTTACCAAAGGATATTATTAAGCAAAATGAAATATTTGTGGCCAAAATCTCAAGAATTTTAATGTGGGAGATTAAGAATATCAGCCTGTTCAAGTTATTTTATGATGACAAAACAATTAAGGCCAAGGTTATAACTAGTATTCACCACACAAGCACTCAACACCACTTGGAGACCTGATGAATCAGCTGCATAACATGACAAAGTCTGGCCTATCTTGTACTGACATCATCATTCCCAAGGTGTCATGGAACTTCCTGGAGAATGCGATGTGGAAAGTGTAGATATCCTCTACAGCGATCGGGTTCCTGATGACACATACTAACTAACAAATGGTTGTGGGCCCTCACTGGCAGTAGCCTTCTAACTTGCTTGTTATACTGAAGCATAACAATGGCTCAAAAAGAATATCATAATATCTAAAACCCAAACTAAATAAACATTTTCCACAGCTCTCAATACTTATTTGTGGAAAATGTATACCATGTGGTATAAGCCACATGCATAGTAACAAAAAACAAGACAGTTCAGGTACATTCATGTAGAGGGTCACCGATAAGACTGAACAAGACTATTACTTTGCATTAGCAGGATCTAAGACAGTACAGACACTCAGGAGAAATAACTCCTATAAGAAGACAAAAAGAAAATGCATATCCGTACAATGCATATGATCCCCATAAGCCAATATAAAGGGGAGCTAGTTAGCAATGAAAACCAAAAAAATACCACTTGCTGAGCAATTTGTTGCTCCAAAATGCATCCATAAGTTGTCTCGCAAGTGAAGGGGCAGTATCAAGTTTAACTACAGATTCTACATCATAGATCCTACCCATTGTCAAAGGTTCACTTGTTGGAACAAGATATGCTATTATTTCTTGACACCTTGCTCATCCTGAGGCTTCAAAACCATCACTGTCCAACAATACAGATTCAAAGAATAAGTTTATCTAAATGAGTCATTCCCAAACCCATGTAGGTACAAATTTGGATTTATCTCCCCTGTAGTAGTTTTGGATGGCCTGCTTGGCCCCATGAATGAGATGGTGGAGTTGATTGCTCCACCTCTAATGTCCCATGTAGGTTCACATTTGGCTCTATCTTCCCTATTGTAGTTTTGGACAGCATACTTGGCCCTATCCACAGTCTCGTAAATGTAACTTATTAGACTGAAGCTTCGACGCCTACAAACAAATTAGAGTTACATTGAACAACATCTTGTAACTAGAAGTTTAAAAAAGTTAAATTGAAGGATACAAATTAAATTTAAAATTTCAAAGTTTGAAGCTATCCTATGATCTTTAAAACTCCCTTTGCAAAGACATCATCAAAAATTGTCTGTGACCCTCTGACAATCAACCTTATTTGAATAAAGTAAACTCAATCCCAATTGTCTCACAAACCTCTACATTAAGTATGCTAGCAAACTATAAATTATTTGCAAGGTGAGGAAGTGTGTTGCAAACTGTCACACCATATCACTAAAGTGTGTTCCTTTCGTGTGGTCTCTTACAAAACTAAAAACCCAAGGGCGACTGTAGATGTATTTGGTTATGTTTTTGCCTTTCTCACTCAATCAATTTTTACCATATCCTATGCGACAAAGTCAAGGCAATGGGCAACACAAGGGATTCAAAAAAGTGTTGGGTGTCTCTCTTAAAATATTATCCTAGCTACCACATATGTTATAGCATTATTAGTTACAATCTAAACCACATTTTCAATGCCAACCTCTAACACAATCTCTTTTGTATTGCTTACCTTACTTGAGGTGTCCATATACCTCAAAAATACCATTTCACCATTCAAAGCCGATGGAAAGTTGACAAGCATATAATTCCATGCATTTGTCCACCCATGAAAAATTATGGTGCATCCATAGTTCTCCATTGCCTCCTTTGTTCTTCCAACATTATTTTTGTATTTGGGATTGTCTTTTGGAGCAATGGCCCACTTATGTCATACCGAATGGTACCCTCGCCTTGCAATGGTCAAGGTTGAAATTCTCCCAATATGGGTTCCTGACCATGCTGAAGGGAAGATTATTGTAGAACCAGAAATTAGCACAAGCCAATTTCTGCTTCCTCTTGCTTGTCAATTTTACATGCTGTACCTCCAAACAAAAACTATGATCCATATATGTTTTAAAGAACAAAAAACGCCTTGTGATTAGACTCTAATTGAGCTCAATGACAAAAACGTAACGAATCTGAATTGTCCCCAATTAATATTATGCAATATTTTATGCAACTTTTTTATTTTTTGAAACAAATTAAAAATTTAAAACCAAACAGCCAGTGGTCAATCAATCACCATTTTCAAAACCTAGTTTGCAGATAAAAATCAAAGCTTTCTGATGAAACCCTAGGATGCTGGAGAACTCAATAAAACCCTTCAAGGAAATATTTTGTTTATTCCAAATGTTGATTAGAATTTTACAATGTTTTTTGCACTCTCCAGAATTTTGTATGATCTGATACAACTGTATGGCTGGCTAGAGATGCTTGTAAATGGTATATGGCCTAATCTAGGATTTAACCTGCTGCTCCAAAAAAATTGTAAATGCAAGCAATCCTTGAATCTCCCTTCAAATCAGTCAAAACGTTATTTTTTTAATTCTGTTTCCTCAGACCCTTGACAAGAAGGGCTAGCTAGAGATGTACAGCCTGTATGAAAAATTCAGATCTGACTTGAAACCTTGAAGACTTTGTCAAATATGGTGCTACAAATTACTTTTTATCTTGGGAACATTAGCAACAATTCAAAAAGTAATTTTAGCTTCAATTTGCATGCTATGTGATGATTAAAATGATGAGTACAGCTGGTGATTTAACTAGCAAGGTTCCCTAGATATCTGAATTTTACTTCCACAATGTGGTGCCTGACTAGGGTAACTCACCTACCTCCACATGTCCAAAATCCACCAGAAACTTGAAACACTATATTAACCTTCAAATGTGCTTTGGTGATGCAATTTCAAATCACCTATCACTGGGATCTTGCTTGAAATCTCCAAAAATCTAAAACACTGTCACAAACTGAATAATGTCTTCAAATCCTCACAAGTCCACACAATTGTGACCCCTAGATAAATCACAAAAAATGGGAAACACGGGTTTTTATCCTTGATCCCAAATGATGAATCCAAGAGAATTTTCGTCCACAAGATCTCGACAAAACCAAGGGCTTTTGTCCATGGCTGCATTACATTGAACACGGTACTCAAATCTGAAAAGCGTATGCAAAAAGGACAACTTGAATTGATGATGAAATGAAGAAATGTGCTCCTTTTATAGTTGCCTTTTTCAGGACCTCCATTTATTTTATTATATTTTCCCTCGAACAATTAAAAATGCTTTTTTATATTTACGTGTTTATAAATAATACTTTTTAATTTATTAAAATAATATTACTTAAGATGTCCCAAAAAATAAAAATGACTGGGCCCAACTTATAAAATATTATTAATTGTTTTAATCCAGAAAAAGAGGACATGAGAAAATGCATGGATGATTAGAGCCCATTGTCCTTGCCATATCCACCTATGTTTCATACCATGTCAAAATTCATGACTACTATTATGGTTGCAAACTTCAAACTTGTTTGATAGCTCAAACAAGATTGCAAACGTAATGCAACGAAAGGTGGAGGGTCAAATTCAATCTTTGAAAGCCAAGAAAGTTATAGCACATTTCTATGCGAAAGCATTTCTGTCATCATGCATATTCATACTCGCCCCCGTGTTTTGGCAAGTCAAAAATATAGAATTGCCTATCTGGCAAGTCTACATTACAAAATTGCCAAAATAGAAGGGAAGTATGTGGGCAAGTTTCTCACCTGGTAAATTGTCTCGCAAGCTTCGTGCGTATCTAGCAAGTTTATATGTATGAAGTACATACTAAAACTAAGTCAGAGGTGCACACATAAATGAAGCATGTGTTCTATCCTACTACATCAATTAGGGCAAGGGACGGCTGTAATGTTCCTGGTTTCTTGAACCTTTTCAAATTGATATTCCTTCATACACATGAACGTAATCTCTCTGAAACAACAGATTAACAGCTCCAACCCAGACAAGATATAGAAATACTAAGACTTCTATTAGGATGAGCAAACCCAAGTTCTCAATACTTTAAATAACAGAGATTTATAAAATCATAAAAATGTTACATCCAGAGACACCGCAGGTTTGGGATAAATGCATGTTGATATAAGACTCAATCTTTGTAGTCTGTAGAAGCTTGTGAACGACAATTATAGTCACTGTTATTTTGTAAGAGCTTAAACCGCACAGAAATGGAATCACTGATGCTTGTATGAGTCTCTAGCACTTTGACTCTGAGTAGTCAATGAATATGTTCACTATTCTGTATCTCCAAGTCGGCCAGCAATACCCGCATTTGCAGAGGATCTCTGATGTAATTTGAAAATTTTTTGCTGAATTGATGTAGGACATACTTATAATGGTGGTCGCCTCTTCAGATATCTGCGCCATAATATTTTCTTGTATATTTCTTATTCTTTCTCCTGTCGTGTCTGCTCAATGGAGAAGGGAATTTACTTGTATATCCAGCCGTCCCCAATAGACACATCTGTTTTGTTTCCTCTCAAGAGATCATGTCTCTTCGTACTGACGCCATCTGTTTGAGACAAACCAGATGACCCTAATTTAGTCAGCTAGGAGATTACCTTATTAAGGATTAATTATTATTAAATTAATGTATCAATGATTAAGCAATATTAATCTGGTAAGTATATTATTTAAATTAAAATTAATATTTTAATTTAAATAATAATATTATTTATCATTTGTTTAAATTGTGATTATATTATTTATTTATTTATTTTTATATTTTCTTGTTATTACTTATTATTAAATCTTTCAGAAGAAGAAGACATCATAATTAGGGTTTTTTAATGGGGGACATGACAGTCCTCCCCTCTCAAAATTGCTTGTCCTCAAGCAATCATTGGAGATTTATTTGTAATTTGCCTTCTACTGCGCTACTTCGGCAGTCATGTGTTTCTTCTTTGAAACTTGGCAAAGCTTAATTTAAGACCTAACTTACCGGTTCGGGTTCAAGGATGGGTGCGGGTACGAGAACTTGGTACATGGGTACATGAAAAAAAAAATTAGGGGTTTGGGTACGTATGGTTAAGTGTGTGTGTGTGCATTATATATACAAAAAATAAGAGAAACATACAGAATTGTAAAACTAAATCATTTCCTAGTATGATACTTGATCATTGATCAATGCCAAATGCCAAAGTTAAATATTAAATGCCAATTGATAGTTAAAAAATATTTGAATCAGCCATATCATGCACCCACAAGTACCCACAGACAAACCAGTACCGGGTGCGTACCCAAACCCGGTTCAAGGCATGTTTGTACAAACCTGGTAACGGAGCTTAAGACAAGTTTTCTCTCATCTTCTAGAGAAAGGGATCAAGGTTCTATAAGGGTGACAATCAAAATAAATTCATGTATTTTTGGGTTCGCTCTAGTTATCAATTAAAAACATTGAGCAAGCACAAAGCGTATACTTGAAAACACAAAGTGTACATGAGTGTACGAAGACACAAAGTACACATGAATATATGTATACATGGTTCACTTGATTCGTAAGAGGTAGGAGCGTCCAACCAAGACCAGAACCATCTTTTGGAGTAATCAATCCACAAGAGGTAGGAGCATCCAACCAGGACCATAACCATCTCTTGGAGTAATCAATCCACAAGAGGTAAGAGCGTCCAATTAGGACCAGAACCATCTCTTGGAGTAACCAATCCACAAGAGGTAGGAGCATCCAACCAGGACTAGATCCATCTCTTGGAGTAACAAATCCACAAGAAGCAAGAACGTCCAACCAGGATTAGATCCATCTCTTGGAGTAACAATTCCACAAGAGACAAGAAAGTCCAACCAGGACTAGATCCATCTCTTGGAGTAACAATTCCACAAGAGGCGGGAACATCCAACCAGAACTAGATCCATCTCTTGGAGCAATCAATCCACAAGAGGCAGGAACGTCCAACCGAGACAAGATCCATCTCTTGGAGTAATCAATCCACAAAAGACAAGAACGTCCGACCAGGACAAGATCCATCTCTTGGAGTAACTATCTATCACAAATAGTGCCTTTGTACCCATGCCTATTTCACCGCAGGCCTTATTCGATTGAAACACCCATGTCCACTTGGTTGTATACTTGGCTCACGGAACTATCGATTACTTCATCCCATTTCGCCATTTGGAAAGGCGTACAATTCCTCAAAGGCACGTACCAGGTAATAGTCCTCAAGACAAATGAGTGGCATTACCAGGAATAGGTGTACAACGGCAACCCTGGGAATAGAAACTCCTCGACCATAATAGATGCAGCAGGCAGGAACAATTCATTCCACCGCAGGTCTTACCTATCTTGTGAGGTAATAATACATTACTACTCATACTAGATTTCACATATAATCTATTCATATGATTGTTGTTCGTACTTTCCTTCTTTCCTTTTAGTCAATGATCATATCCTTGTCTCTGCCAATGGTTTAAATTATTCAGTATTCCTTTTCTTATTTCTCCCACAGTGCTTTAATGTTCTATGATCAATCCTTTGTTGCAACAGACTGCTGATCTGATTTGTGTGTTTTCCTTAATTCCTATGCTCCCCTTTATGCAGATCAAAACTATCTTATATCTCAGAACAAAACTTACCATGATAACTTCCTTATGACAATCCTTCTTCCATAAATCTGATATAAAGTCTTCCACAATATCTTAAAAAGATTGTTTCAATGTAATGTCCCCTTTTCTAGCCCATTGATTTAGAAGGTGTCGTTGGCCCTATTTGCCTTGGTCCTGTGGACTAACCAGGACTTTACAGGGATTAGAGTGAGATTTGACCTAGGCAATTCCAGTTTCAGGCCAATTAGAGTTGATACAGCAGGGTTTCCAGATACTTAATATTTATAGTAAGTCAGCAGGGTTCAGTATTTTTGACATTTTGGTATTAGACTTGAAGCGTCTTGCCGCGATCTTTCCAACGAGCTATCACATTTGGTTTTTCGAGTCCGATTGGTTATTTATTTTAATGCCTGAAGATTAAACAGTTTATTAATAAAGTGACTATTAAATTAAAGTACATATTAATGTCACTTTATTATTAAAAAGGCCATTTTATTCACTTAAGTGAAAAAGGATATTTTTTAAAAAAAAGGGAATTAAATATGAAGAGATAGGAAGGGGAAAACAAAGAGTCACGGGGCTATTCTTTAAAAGAACTAAGAGAAGCTCATTTTGGATATGCTTGGTTTTATGATTTGATTACTACTCTCTTGGAGAATTTGGAAGCTTCAACTTTCAACCGGTTTGAGGACAGAAACCCTGGAGCTTGGAGGGAGTGGACAAAAACCCATTGTCTGTTGGAGATGTCATACAAGTGTCTCACTTGTGCTTAAAATCTCTATTGTTTATTATCCAATCTTGCTGTAATTTCTGTAACTACGATTGGAATTTGTTATTTCTGACTGAAGATTGAATTGCAATATTCATTTCTGAAACTATATGTTCATGGGTATTTTGGTATTTTTGTTGGATAATTTGAAATCTATTGCATGAAATTATCTGCTTAAAATTTTTGTGATATATTTTGGGAAAATTGGAGATAATATCCTGCGAGGATATTACAGTGGTATCAGAGCCGTGTATCCTGCCAGCCTGTGGGAAGTGCAACTTGGTTATCTGGTTTGGGTTTTTTTTGGACGGCTACAATGGAATATAAAGAGTATATGTTATGAAGATAAATTTATAAGGAGCTGTGTTTGATTCAGAAATACTATTGAAAGATCTAATATTTGTTCTAGATGGCTGAATCAGTCAAGCCGTTTTGAGGTTCTAAATTGCCGAATCAGTCAACCAATCACTGAGAATGAGCTACAATCTTATAACAAACTGTTCTGAGGTTCCAGATCGCCGAATCGGTCAACCGTTCATTGAGAATGAGCTACAATCACATAACAAACTGGTTTGAGGTTGCAAATCGCTGAATCGGTCAACCATTTGCTAAGAATGAGCTAGAATCTCATAACAAGCCATTCTGAGGTTGCAAATCACCGAATTGTTTAACTGTTTAAAGAGAATGAACTAAAATCTAATAACAAGTTGTTCTAAGGTTTCAGATTGTCGAATCGGTCAACCGTTTGCTAAGAATGAGCTACAATCTCACAAGTCGTTTTGAGGTTCCAGATCGTCAAATCGGTCAATTGTTCGCTGATTATGAGCTACAATCTCATAACAAGCCGATCTGAGGTTTAAAAATTGCCGAATCGGTCAACCATTCACTAAGAATGAGCTACAATCTCATAACAAGTCGTTTTGAGATTCTAGATCGCCGAATTGGTCAACCATTTGCTAAAATTGAGCTACAATCTCATAGCAAGCCGTAAAACAAGCTAGAACCTCAAAATGACTGATACAGTTATTGCATTCAGAATATTGAGGGAAAAAATACAGTTATTGAATTCTGAATATTTAATTTTTTGCTGGAGGTACATCAGAGATTTATAATATATATTCAATATGCTTAATCCTGAGTGTTTTGCGACATATTATATGTGGGACCCGAACTGATTGATGGCGAGCTTGATGAGAATATTGGAGATTGATGTTTTCGAAGGAATACATTTCAATGTCTAATATTGAGCCGGTTACTGCCGTAACAAACTGTGGTGATATTTCACTTAGTTGTGGGACTCTCTAAGGCAGGGCATATGAAGCAATCTGATATTGCTAAAACCGCAGACTTTGTTTGAGTGTATACATTTTCCTGAAAACAGCATAATACATTCTTGGCAGCTATGATTCTTCTTCATTGGCAAAGGCAATGAAGCTGATGGTTGATTTGAATAAGAGGTCTCTATTCTAAACAAAGTAAGGTTTGATTTATGCCGTCTTACCTTATACAGTGAATTTATCTGGGTCCGGTGGGAGGAAACCCAATGGTCAGGAGATGATAGTTTGTGTGATACATTGATATATCTTCGGGTCTCTCAAACATTGCTATGTGGCGGGAAATTATATTCTAATGTTCTGAATAATTATTTAAGGTGGGTCCCAATTCCTGAAATGTTTCAGCGATAATAAACATTATTGTTTCTGCCGACTTTAATGATATTGATGAAATATTTTTGTGCCTTTTTCGGGACGGGAAAGTATTTGTCGAGCACATGTGACATATTGGCCCGATAAATAATAAAGTTTGCTAAAGTTGGTGATTAATTTTTGTATTGCGCTGGGCATAATATCTTTTAAGCTATTGACGGGAATCTGAACAATATACAGCGCCTCCAAATTGCACAGAAAGTTGCGCTGGTTTATCAAGTTCCAACATGTAGAAGGTGCGGAAGTTTTTTCAGACAGATCGGTGACTAATCTCCGTGAGCAGCAGCAGAGAGTTGAAGGGCGTAAATATTCCTATGCCATGAGCTCATGTTGAGGAGTCGATTAGCATTGTCACCTGTAGAGGGTTTGAGACTTATGAAGTGCAAATTACCTCTGTCCTAATGCCTGTAAGCATTTTCGGCATTGGAATCGATTTACAAGTTCAATGTAGAGACAGGAGTAATTGTTTCTTGCCTGTGAATATTCATCCTGGAAGTTACGCTGAAACATAATTGAAGTCTCCCATATCAGATCCAAACATGTCTGAAGGAAAGGACATTTTCGGGTATGTGTAATATTGTAACAGCTGTGTCACTGATGTATCAATTAAGGCATTATATATACAAAACCAAAGCAAACTCAGTTAGCAACCCTGAATGCATTTATTTGTGAAAAGCATAGTATGTATTATGCTATTATTTCTTCTTCAATCCAGTAAGCAGCAGAGTCAAAACAAAGAATACAGATTTACTTATAAAACAGAGGGAGCCTGCAAGTGTTTGACAAAATTACTCAGAGTTAGTGTTAAATTCTGCCTGTTACAATCATACAAGTGTGGACCAGTTGCCTATTCTATGAACTGGTGATTTGAGATGAAATTTGGGTTTTAAAGAGATGGGTTCAGAAATATGAAGTAGTTGTTTGCACGAACTAGCCAAGGGATTACCTTAATTGGAGCTTCAGCGATTTGAAAACTCTGGTGTTGACTTCAGCTTTTTGAAGGAAGCCCCTTTAGTCTCTTCCTGTTGTTGGGAATTTAATCTGATATTCGAGAAAGAAATGGGAGGGACTCAGACATACTACTTGAATTATCAAGTAACCGTTGTAATGAAAGCTGTTGTGAAGCACATTCGCTCTTAAAGTTTGAACAGAACATTAAGCCTTCTTTAAGCTACGTAGTCAGCAATAAGACTCGGGTACAACAGAAAACCATTAATTCTTTAATACAAGCAAACTGTTTGACGAAATACCTCAGAGTGGAAAGGTGAAAAATTAGCAAATACCCATTTGAGGGTATAACATGGAAAATCTGAAAAACAATCTTTTCTCACAAGAATTTAATGATACATTCTATGGTGATCAGCTTCGAGACTTGCAAAAAGAAAAAGTAGGCAATTGGTTGAATATGATTGGATTACAATTAGAATCCATGAAATCCCTAGATGGTGTTCTCTCCAAGCTGGAAGAATTGGAAACATATTTGTCCAAAGTAGATCAGGCAGATTGGAGGCTTCTTAATTGGGCTTTGCAGCCCTCAATGCTCGTTTTGGTTCAGCAAAAGTTTATGGAATATCCACATCAAGATGTTAGACTTGCAATTGCTACATGTCTCAATGAGATTACACGGATAACAGCCCTTGTAGCAGCGTATAATGATAATGTACTGAGGAAGGTTCTCCAATTGATTGTGAAGAGTTTTCAGAGGTTGCATGACGATAAAGGCCCTACCTTTGTTAAGAAGGCTAAAATTTTAGAAATTGTGTCAAAAGTGAGATCATTTTCCATTATGATTGATCTTGAATGCAATGATTTGATTCTTCAAATGTTTCAATGCTTCTTAACAGAAATCAAGAAACATCATCCAGACAACGTGAGGGCTTGTATGCATACTATTATATCCTTAATCTTAGATGAGGATGATGACATTTGTAAGCAGTTGCAAACAGATTTGCTGGCTATTTGGAGAAAGGAGTATAAAATTTCACATAGGGGCTATGAGCTCTCAAAGGGGTTGATTGAGCATAAAATTGAAAAGTTCAAGGAGCACATGACTGAAAATGAATTAATCTCAATGAGCTTACAAGTTGTAGGAACTCCCAAAAAAGTAAGAACCAAATGAGGAAAGAGCAGATTTGTTTTACATGTCAGGACACTTGGACCCCTATTCATGTTTGTGGGGATTGTAATGAAGATAAGGCAGCCCACGAAATTCAGACCAGCAATGAAGAAGATAAGAATTCCATAGCTTTGTCCCAACAAAATAACACAAATATTGGTAATGAGATGAATTCAGCTATTGTTATTGGTAAGGGACATACAAATCTCTATATTGGGGATTTGGAGATTGTTATTGACAAACATTTTGATGAGGATGGTCTTACTCAAGAAGAGAGTGTGTTGGAGTCTTCACATGATGAGAATTTGCTTGAAAATGATGACATAGCAGCAGCCTTGACTTTGCATGCAGATCAGTCAAACAAGGATGTGGAGGCCTATGATGACATTGATAACACTGGTGAAAGGTATGATGAATCATGTGTTCTTTATAGCAGCAGTTCACTTATGCATGATAGTGATTTAGAGGACCAATCAAGAAAGAATTTCAGGATGATGGTGTTTTGGATGACCAATCAGAAAATGCATTTCAAAATGTCAGTGATACTTTGAAGAATCAGCTGAAAGTTACTGGTGATATAGTTGTTGCAACTTTAGTACATCATGATGACACTCACAGGATCATTGAAGATTTCTATAGGAAGGCTCAAATGGGAAAAAAACGAAGTGATATGGAAGGTGATTCTTATGTTGCTAACTTGCAGGTGGTCAAAGTAGCCTTTGAATCTTTGAAATCAGATCATTTATGTCTACTTTTAGACAGGGATTACATTTTAAAGATTGTTGAAATATATGTTGATAAATTGAGGAAAAAGGAGGATGAGGTTATTAAGCTCATCAAGGAGCTTAACGATATGC
>MU225812.1:599907-629067 GCA_018584345.1 Thuja plicata | reverse complement strand
GAGAGCAGAGGAAGGAATGAGTTTTTCCAGGAGGTGATTAAAGAACTTGACAAAATACAGCAGATTTATGACTTAGATAGCTGTCCCAAAAGATCAAGTAACAGTTTTTGGACCAGCCAGAACCTCAATATGAGTTGAGAGTAAAGGATTATATTCAAGTTGTTGACAATTCTTTGTTTGAGGTGGATGCTGATTGGACAATTGATAATCCACTCTTTGAGTTGGATGAGGGAGTTCTTTCTGAGTCTAGTGATGAGGATGTAAATGATTGCAGGATTTGGGACCCAGGTGAAATTTCTAGTGATGAATTTGGGTCACAGGATTGGCGTAGTGGATCGATTTGTGGAGTTAGTACTGCTGCCCATTCTTCGATCAACTTACGCATGGGTTCATATTCTGATTTACATATAAGTTGGATGGATTCTATGTTTCAGCAGTTGAATAGTTCTTGGTTGAGGATTGATGGTAGTTATGGTTTGATCATAGGAGATGGATTTTCATCCACTTCCTTACTCACGATACCTATGTATTCAGTGAGATTTCAGATTGATTATTGTTGTACTAGCCCCCCTGCACCGCTGGTGTTGACCTCAACTTTTGAGCAGTTTGATTTTCACATCAGCAACTCAGGTTGGGCTGATATGTTTTATTTTGTGCCTATAATGGGTGTTATGCACTTCCATGGGAGATCACTCGCAGTTGGAGAGTTGTTTAGTGATGATAGCTTCTTGGAAAACTACTATCTCTTCATATCTGACAGTCGTGACAGCATGATAGTTTGGGATCCTAGTATTGACTTGCTTGGTATGTTACTTCAGTGGGGGTTTGATGAGTGACTTCGCAATTCCAGGCATGTTATTTATATCAAGGTAGAGCAACAGTTTGGTAGAGCAGCATTCTGGAGGTTGATTTGGGATCCAGGCATTTGGTTTCAGCATGCAAGTGCAGATTGCTTGAGGGCAAGCAATCTCTGGGAAGGGAGGACTGTAATATCCCCTTTTCTAGCCCATTGATTCATGAGGTGTCGTTAGCCCTATTTGCCTTGGTCCCGTGGGCTAACCAGGACTTTCAGAGTGAGAATCGGCCTAGGCAATTCCAGTTTCAGGTCAATCAGTGTTGATTCAACGGGGTTTCCAAATACTTACTATTTATAGTAAGTCAACAGGGTTCAGTGTTTTTAGCATTTCAGTATTGGACTTAGAGCATCTCGCCAAGATCTTTCCAATGAGCTTTCACACTTGGTTTTTGAGTCTGATTGGTTATTTATTTTAATGCCTGAAGATTAAATAGTTTATTAATAAAAAGACTATTAAATTAAAGTACATATTAATGTCACTTGATTATTAAAAACGTCATTTTATTCACTTACGTGAAAAAGAATATTTTTTTTTAAAAATGGGAATTAAAGATGAAGAGATAGGCAAGGGAAAACAAAGAGTCACGGGGCAATTCTTTAAAAGAACTAAGAGAAGTTCATTTTGGATATACTTAGTTTTATGATTTGATTACTATTCTCTTGGAGAATTTGGAAGCTTCAGCTTTCAACCGGTTTGAGGAGGGAAACCGTCGAGCTTGGAGGTAGTGGACGGAAACCCATTGTCCGTTGGAGATGTCATACAAGTGTCTCACTTGTGCTTAAAATCTCTATTGCTTATTATCCAATCTTGCTGGAATTTCTGTAACTACGATTGGAACTTGTTATTTCTGACTGAAGATTGAATTGCAATATTCATTTCTGAAACTACATGTTCATCTGGGTATTTTGGTATTTTTGCTGGATAATTTGAAATCTATTGCATGAAATTATCTGCTAAAAATTTCTGTGATATATTTTGAGAAAATTGGAGATAATATCCTACGGGGATATTACATTCAAACTTTTCATATACATCAGTTTATGTTCTGTTCTAACTTCCCTCATAAATCTGCTCTCGAGCTACGCACCAAATAACATTAACATTCTCTTGATATATTCATTTATAAATCTGAATTACACGTCATATTCTCTGTTGTAGATCTCCTTGAATGTTTGAATGATTTTTTTTATTTTCCATTCTCACATTTTTCTACAATTGTTTCTCTTTTTATATGTGCTTAGGCATCTATGTGAAGGGACACAACCTTTGGAAGAGTGATATCCTTTCAAAACAATTATAACTTTTTTTTATGATTAAGTGATGTCTCTATAACTAGTCACAGCTTTTGTGATATATGATAATCATAATATCAATCTCTGCATATTATCTTCAATTGTTGCTTCTAATATCTATTAGATTATTCATAAATAGGGTCGTTCCTTTTATGAAGTTGCTCCTAATATAAAATCACTGCCCTTTTAAACCCATTTAGAGATTACTTAATTGCCGCATTTAATCCCATTTGTCACTGCCTTAACTTTTGTATTGTTCTTCTTCTTCTATAATAATCACCGCTTACTCCTTTTTACATTTTCTGCACTTCATGTAATATTATAATCAATGTTCCTTCTGATTGCTGTTAAAACCACTCTGCTTTACACCAAAATTTTCACCTTTCCTTCCTATGCATTGGATGAAACAGTTTGCAAACTTTTTGAACAGGAAAATGTTTGTTACAGGTTTATATCTGTGTTGCCGAATCCGGAACGGAAACGGGTACAGGTATGTGGGTACGAAATGCCGGTACGGCAGAAATTTTCTTGGGGGTTCGGGTACGTTATCGGTACGTTCATACAGATATATATATGTGTGTGTGTGTACATAGTACATACATACAACATACATATGTATATGTATATGTATGTATGTATATATATGCAGCTAAAAAATAGAATTGAGTTTAGAATGTCATATACCAATACATATGCTAATCAGCAGTCTAGGTTTCAAATTATCTAAAAGATCAAACTAGAACTACTAAACATTTTGGCATTTAAAAACAAAAATCCCAGATGCGTACCCACAGGAGATTTGTTTCAGATTTCGATTCCAGTACGTTTCATACTCGGAGTCGCCCGGAAAAGTCCCACGATTCAGCAACTTAGGTTTATATATTTCAAATGTGAGTTGGTTTCTTCATTAGAGGGTATAGCATATTGCAATGGACTGTATAACCCAAGCCTTTCATGAAATGGTAACTAAATACTCCTGTTGAAAGTGGAGGAAGTATGAACTCAGAATGGGTTATGTCACCACCTGTATCCTGAATATAATGGCAGAATTTCTTACCATCAATAGGATATTTTATATGCCATCAATAATAAGGGTCTGTGTTGTTTTAATGCTTAGACATTATAATTCATCCATGCACAACATCAATATCCCAATTCAGTGCCCGATAATATACACTGAGTAGCGTCTCTTTAAAGGTCTCAAGTTCTCAACCTAGAATCTTCAACACCAAGATGAAGACAAATATCAGTTCAATCTTCCCTTGAAAGAAGAGACCCAAAACTGATTCAGGTGGGTATTTGAACTGCGAGTAGTGGCCTTTGGCTACTGGACAATTCTGTGCAACTTTATTCTTACTTTATCCTTTAATTCCAAGACGGATTGCTGATTTTGTCTGCAAATGTTTCACATTTCATCACAAACCTTTGTAGCTTTAATGATAATATCACAGGCTGGCAGAGTCGGTGCTCTGATACCACTTGTAATGTCCCTGGTTTCTTGAGCCTTTTCAAATTGATATTCTTTCATACACTGAACGTAGTCTCTCTGAAACAACAGATTGACACTCCAACCCAGACAAGATATAGAAAATACTAAGACTTCTATTAGGATGAAAAGACCCGAGTTCTCAATACTTCAAATAGCAGAGAGTTACAAAATCATAAAAGTGTTACATCCAGAGACGTCACAGGTTAGGGCTAAAATAACCTAAATGCATATTGATATAAGACTCTATATCTTTGTAGTCTGTAGCTTCTGAAAGACAATTACAGTTACTGTTATTTTGTCAGAGCTTAAAACACACAGAAATGGAATCACTGATGCTTGTATGAGTCTCTAGCGCTTTAACTCTGAGTAGTCAATGAATGTGTTCACTATTCTGTATCTCCAAGTCGGCCAGCAATACCCACATTTGCAGAGGATCTCTGATGTAATTTGAAAAGTCTTTGCTGAATTGATGTAGGAAATACTTATAATGGTGGTTGACTCTTCAGATATCTGAAGCCTTATATTTTCTGTATATTTCTTATTCTTTCTCCTGTCGTGTCTGCTCAATGGAGGAGAAGGGAATGTACTTGTATATCCAGCCCCCCAATAGACAAATCTGTTTTGTCTCCTCTCCAGAGATCGCGTCTCTTCATACTGACGCCATTTGTTTAAGACAAACCAAATGACCCTAATTTAGTCGGCTAGGAGATTACCTTATTAAGGATTGATTATTATTAAAAATAAATTATAATGTATCAACATTTAAGCAATATTAATCTGGTAAGTATATTATTTAAATTAAAATTTATATTTTAATTTAAATAATAATATTATTATTTATATTTATGTATTTATTAAGATATCATTTATTTATATTGTGATTATATTATTTATTTATTTACTTTATATTTTATTATTATTACTTATTATTAAATCTTTCTTTCAGAAGAAGACATCATAATTAGGGTTTTTAAATGGGGGACATGACAACAGCAAGTAGGGAAGGCTTCAAATACAGATCAAAAAGACAATTCATCATCCAAATTCAAAAAGAAAGGCAAATAAAAAGGTAAATACAAAAAGGATTATTACTTCTGTTCATAACTGCAAAGATCCTGAAAAGCCGTCTAATACAGTAGACCACACAAAGTGGTCAAGAAAATCACAGGAAAAGCACTACACTAAGGATAGTGCCATGAATTTAGAAGCCTTGGCATAAGAGAAGTAAGTGGAGTGCATCTACAGGAATTGAATGATAAAGTTGATTCTGAAAGTCTGCCTATGTTTAAACTTTAGGGTGCACTCTGATTAGTTTACAAGCCTAGAAAGTGGATCTATCACTCGGCCCTTATTTGGGAGCACTACACAACAGCATCCCATGCCCACAAGCAATCTTGCATCAACCCTTGTTTTCAATTTGTCTTGTTTTGCGATTCAATACGTCTTTTCTAATCATTTGGTATGCAGCAGTTGGAGTTATCTGTTACAGTCATAGTTGATCCTCAGGCCAGCAGAATAAATCATCTATTTGGCACCATATATTGATCACATCAACTTGCAATTTCATACAAAATATCAATAGGATCCATGTATCCCTTTCAAATACTTGATCATTTGACTATAAGATGTGCTAGATTGGCTTAAAAGAAGTCTACACATTATGTGTCAGATATTTGAGCCTTAGCCAGGGGTTAATCATTTGAGGAGGGTTGTCAATCCCAAGGGGGTCATGTTTGCAACCATGTTAATTTTGGAATAATAATTCACATTTTGGCCAACAACAAAAATGCATTATTTACGAAGGCTTATCCATTTACAAAAGACAGCTTAAGGAAAAAATCCAAGGATGAAGTAGCACCCAGCAGAACAGAGCAAAGCAGAGCTTAGAGCAGAGAGATCAGCACAAAGAAGCCAATAGCTGTGGCCACACTCGTGTGAAGGGCTAGTATTGTAATGTAATCAAAGACTGAACTGATGTTGAAGTTCTGATTGTTGGGCACATATACAGAATCCAATTAATTGTCACAAGATCGTGTTGACATTATCTGTGCATAGATTGTGTCTGTTTATGTTGATACTGCATGGATGACCCTCCATCCATGACTCCACCACAAACCATTAAAGGAAAAGCCTAAAAAGAATAGTTGAATTACTCTTCCAAGTGGCAGAGAGCTCCCAATTTTCAATTATATTTTGTGGAAAACAGACAAACACTTTTCGGAATTCCAGACAAGTATTTGAAATTATCCATAAAATTACATATCAAATTTTCACCGAGTGTAGGGGGTTTAGATCAGCATTTATTCAACCTTTGACCAAGCTTTCGTTATTCTTTTTTGCAAGGTCATCTCTTGTTTTTCATTGCACTCCTAATTCCAAGTTGTGTGACTGCAAGGGAACTTGTCGTGATTGTTTGTTCTACATGTGTTCTCTTGAATTTCTCCAAAATGAAAATAATATGCAAGGTATTATGTAGTTCAATGCTGATTCTATAAACCACACTTACAGTACGTGATAAGGATAACCACCATGAAACCCACTAATTTCTGCTGCAAGTATAATTTTGCCAACACGATGAAAGCCTTTTCAGCTTTTAAAAGGAACACAATTTAATAGACTTATCTCACACATTCAGAACTCTCAGAGAAAAATAATAATAATACATTTGCATTTAAAGTCAAGTTGATTAGGCATATCTGTGTGTTCAGTTGAAAAATACTATGAGGCCTTTATCACCTTATGGTTATTCAAGATAAAAACCCCTTGTAGATAGAAGAAATATTCTCCACATACAGAGATGTGGCTACTAGCAACTTATAAATTGAAATACTCCAATCTCACCTTCAGATTTCTCACTTGATGAGGGCATCCCGCTGGAATGAAAACAGCATCACCAAGGTGTTGTTCAAAAGTCCATGGTTCTATTTCTGCAAATGTATTGAATATTAGACAACACTGCACAGACAAATGGAAACAAGTGTTCGCTTTTCAACAAAAAATTACACAATACCGCCTGGAGAAGTTAAATTCATGAATAAAAATAATACTCACGGTAATCCTCCTTCAACTTCCTTTTATGTTCATCAGTCAAGTAAAATGAGTGGTCATGAATAGGATGAACAACCTGAAGCAGAAACATCAACCATTAGAACTTAATCAACTGATAAATTCATCGCTTGCTTCTTCTAAATAAATAAAACTTTCTATTTGAATTTTGTCTAGGCTTACAGAATCAACAGGGACGCCTTTAATGTGTCTGAATTCTTGACAGTGCTTTAGCAAATATTCTTGCAACTTTGGTACATCCTCTCGCCGGAAAATGTCCCAAAGAGCTCCACCATGAGCAACCTCTGTCCCATTATTCTCTTTATTAATATTGTTACCTTCTACCTTGGCCCGTATTGTACCATGTTCCTTATGTTCACTACTATTAGCTTTCCACTTTTCTGGGCCATCTGATTTTAGTCTATTTATTTCTCGATCCTGTTCATCATTGCAATCAATATGTTTTACCATCAAACTAGATTCAATATCATAATCATTAATACATTCCTCTCTCTCTGGAGGTGAAGAAGCTTTTTTATTGGTAATATTGTGAAGCAGTGAAACATCTAATGTCGCTGATTGAGCTTTTGTTGATCTTCCTTTCTCCCCATCACCAACTTTATTGTCAACCCTCTCTGAATCTCCATAGAGTTCCTTTGAGTCTAATGCTCTGTATATTTTTTGAATCTTATCTATCTTAACTTGCTGCCATCCCGGGAACTTGACTTCAGCTGTATGGGTCAAAACATTAACCTGAAGGGAACACAAAAGGACAAAAATATGATAAGTTACAATTTTACATAGTGATTCCTGCACAGAAAATGATATCATAATAAACAGATAAGTTAACAAACTAATAGAAAAAGCACACTAAAGGCAAGAATTGCCAAAAAGTCGAAGTAAGAATTATAAAATTTGTTATGGAACAAAATAGTTACTATTCTGGATAACAAATTTTAGTAACTATTAGAAATCCAGAATATAATTTTCTCAACTATAACTATCATCATGGCAGTAACCCAGAATATATCATTCAGATTTTATTAGAAATCCAACCCAGCAATACCTTCAATGCAGGAAGCTTGCACAAATTGAAAAGTTAATAGACAATGCCGAACCTTGGTTCTAAGGAAACTTTCATGATACAATTTAAAAGAGAAATTGTTTTTCGGTTGGGCATTTATGCATCGAAGAAGACAAGAACAAATGTAATAATCTAAGATTCTAAACCCCTTCTAAAATTGCAGGTGAGCTATAAAGACATGATGTTACTGGTATTATTTTGTAAAAACATAAGAATAGTACCCACCACATCAGCCATATCGCAGTGAAGTTTAGTGACTGAATCACCTCTACCAAGTTCTTCGAGTGTCCCATAAGCAATGTAAGTTTTTGGTCCGAGTTCTGACTTAACAAAATTCTCAGGAAGCTTTGCTGCCAGATTAAGAAGACCCCAATTGGGATGGGTGTATTCATGAAAAGGCAATGCATTTATGAATTCAGCTCCATGGCGAGGCAAACGTTCTTCAAAAAAATTTGAAGGTGGCCAATCCTTCAATTTCAACATCTCAGGCCAACCATTTTTATGCATTCGACCTTCTGTATATCCTTTGAAAAAATGATGGATGCTTATCTCAACCTGCACCACCAAGTAATTAAGCAATCAGATCTGTATGCCTTATGACCTATTTTACTCAGTCTAGAAATATATAAGAAGTAATTAAAATTAAAATTTAACAAAATGCAAAAACTTATTTGCACTAGCACCATGAAAGGCTCAAAATAGGTTTCCAACTTTCCACTTGACATGTGAGTGTAACTCAAAATTTATATCCATTGAATAGCACCAATGAGAAAATATAACTTTCATGCACTCCTTACTGTTGAGAGAAAACAGAATATACCTCACACCAATCCAAGCAATCAATAGCCTTTACTGTCTTCGTCTCATCATTGAATTTTCCATTAGTGATTTCCCGCACAGCTCGCCACATTACCATTGGCTCCCAGCTCAAACCAGATGTGCCTTCAAGAACATTCTGAACTATTACAGGCTCACCTCTAATCCAGTGCTTCTGAAAATGCTCAAGACCTTCTTCTTTAATATTTTGTACGGTAGGAGAGTATAAGAAATTGTCATTGCTGTCATTCCTACATGCTGCTTGGCGTAAAATATTTCCTTGATATCCACTGTTTCCATTAGAACCATATTTAAAGCATGAGATACATGGACGAGAGGCTTTAAAACCATCTGAAATTCTGCAGCTACTAGTCATTTCCTCGGCATTTTTCTCTAGTTTTGCAACCCAGTTCATTTTGAATATGCGTTTTAATTTTAACAAAGAATTGCCACAGCCTCCACATTCTTTTGGGGGGCATGGAATGCTCCCATCACTATTTGATTTCCAATCTGATGATCGATATGTAGAATCCATGCTGCTATTGTTAATGGCCTGGGATGGTAGCTCCAAACCAGCTCTTCCTCCGGCCACTTTTGTCTGTTTGTTTCTCTGAATTCCATCTCTGCCATGAGAATAAGGTGTATCTATAGACTGCTGAGCTGAATCTGCTTTATTAACTCCAAGTTGGCAACCTTCCCTAAGCTCCGAACAACAGCTGAGACAAAGATCATAAGAACAAAATGGGCAGTTTCGGTGATAATCAACAATTGAAGTTTTGCAGTTATCACTGTAAAATAGAAACCAACAAAAGCGTTAGCATGTATAATTGTAATTTTTCGTTTCAATCACTAACATTCCCTACAACTTGTCCAGGTAGAACCTGATCTTATAATATTCAGATTACAAACCATATTTTTGTCCAAAGAATATACAAATTGAATTTGGGCACGCACCAATATAACTTCTCATCAGAATTAAGTTTGGCTCTGGGAATCTCCAACTTTGTTTCCATTTCACCTAGCATAAAGCATATTTCAAGGACACTGAGCCCATGAAAAAAAATAGAGAGAAAAAATGAAGCATGTGACAAGTACTTAGCTAAGCAACAGCCAAACCAACAGAGAACCATCTACTCTTACCTTGAATCTTGGCTTCCACCTCCTGTTCCGAACACTGTTCCTTATGGATCTGCTTAAGCACGGGAAGAACCATGGAAAGGAAATAATGGAGATAGCGTAACTTCTCAATGCTATCAGTTTCCTGCATCCTTGCCTACATATAGATAAAGCAATAACTTCCAAAGTGAATCAATAACATCATGTGCCCTCCAAATTTTACAATATCTATAAAAGAAGGAACAGCATTTCTGCAAACAAGCTGGTAATAATTTACATCTGTGACCTGTCACAATCATAGACATTTCAGTCTGGTGATAATTTCAGTCTAAAACAAATCATAGAAAGATCAAATACCTTAACATGTCCATTGCCACGCAAACATGCTTTACAATTACATTTCCCACGACAAACAGGGCATGCCTTCTCAATATCCTCTTCTTGTAATTCAGGGTACCTAAATCAAATTAGAATGCGCCATGTGCAATGCAAAGTTACATACTACCCTAAATATAAACACTGTATATTCATTCTTATCATGACAAGTTTTTAAGTATAATCAAAAAGGTGGTAAATGTTTAGAACTTTAGATACAATACAACCAGAAAAAATAGTTTTACCATTTAGAAATGCATGGTAGGCAGTAACGCTTTCTTTTGCATTTTGAACAACGAACCACCCTTCCTCTGTCATTCCTCTGGCATTGATGGCACATTGCACTTTCTGCCTCAGCTAGAGTACCAGTGCTCTTACTAGAACAATCCTGAAAATAATAGCATGACATGTTCCTCAAAAAAAAATCAATGATTCTGAGTTCTGACCGATGCTTCTATTATCTCAAAATAGGGCAAGCCATCTACAAGAAACATAATGAAATAAAATGAGATGCTCCAATACTAAAAGAATAATAACCAGTTCAATTTACCAAGAGAGGCCTGTGCACAAAATCTTTCACAGTTTTTATTTTTGATGGAGCTGTGGGAATCTTATATGGCTCAAAAGCAGCCTCCTTTTCAGACATGCGACTTCTCGAAATGTCCATCTCTGCTTCTTCGTTCAACAATTGAGATTGGCGTTGCCCTATACGAAGAGGAGCCGTGTGCATTACGCCTCTGGATTTTGACTTCTTATTCGAAGGGATAGCTGAGAACTCCCCACCAGCTGTATCAAAAATATGTCGTTTTTCAACATCATTGCTCTTGCTATCTGGAACTGCCTCACTTCCCTCCTCCTTTTTCTTTAGCTTTTTCTGGCTAGCACGTAAGGCAGAGTTTGCAGCTCTTTTTTTGGCTTGGATATAATGCTTTTCACAAACGGTTTTGTCTGGCATGGACCTTGCACTGCATCTCCATTGCTTCCCATCAGACCTTTTGCAACGAAATTCCTCTGGAATAACTTCGGCCTCGTCCTTTTGTGCGTTCCCAGATGCCATTGGGAAGTTGAAACAGGTGGCCTAAGAAGTAAAGAGGGCACCTCTCTCTAATAAATACAACCCAACATATGAAACAGTGAATGCTTACCCATGTGGCAGGAACAATTTGGAATAGATTAGTCAGACTTTTGTCACTCTCACAAAACTGGGGGCATAAAATCCTCAAAATCTCCAAATCAAAGATTTGTCGGTACACAGGGATCTGCAAAGAACAAGCAAGTAAACTTAAAGAAAAGAAACCAAAATGTTTTCCTGACTTACTATAAGAAAGCAAAACTACTAATATATTTTATTATATACAGAAATAAAATGTAAACAAGTCCATTACAAGATTTTTAGTGTTAATATTGCATAGAAAATAAAGTACATTTGATTTACAATAAGAGTGGAGAATTTGAACCACTACAATCCAAAGAAAATCTCAGACAAACAAGGTAGCTTTATAGCTGAAAAGCAGATTTTGAATGGAAATATAATTACTAATGAGGCATTGCATTTATTAAGAGAACAAGTGAAGGGTGGAGTGATGATAAAACTTGACGAAAATTAAAGTCTTACACGAGAGTGAACTGGACATTCTTCGGAAAAATCTTAAAGAGATTCAAGTTTAGTGGGGGATGGAGAAATTGCACAGGAAATTGCTATGCCATTTAAAAAGTCTGTACAGCTGAACTCCAATAATCAATGCAATAAGAGACCCATCACAAGGGAACCAAAATTCACCCTGTGGTATATCATACAGATCAATGCTGTCAAATCTAATATTAATAGTGATTTATCAATGGTTATTTATCAATTGAACCCACAATAAAATGTATAGATAGAAGTAAAACATAAAGTAGTTGGACATCTGGAAGACTGGAACAGCTCTAAAGAATCAAAAGCAATAAATCAAAAGTAGATGAATAATTAAATGCCATTCTGGGATTCTCAAATATCCATACATGATTCTCTTAAGTGTATGAAACTCAGAAATACAGTTGATAATGGGTATATAAGTATAGACCTAATCAGACAGACTAGTTCAATAGAATGGACAATTAAAAGAGAAGGTTGCTACACAAGGAATACCTGTACTCTACTATTTCCAATTTGTCGATAGCATTTTTATCCTTGAAGAAGGTTCAATGACAGAAGTATTATGGAACCATTTGAGACGGGCAATGAACAAGTATCAAACATTGAAAAAATTGAAGCATTAAATTCCCAAGGTAGAGTGAAAGGCAGCACACGAGTGTGTAATATACCAGACCTACAATTGGTAAGTGACAATGTTTTTGTGGAGAAGTTTTGATCAGGGAAGAAAGAGATTTCAGAAGTACTATGGAAGCATATGAGTTGGCCATACTATAAAGATTTTGGATCAGTTACAAAATGACAGTAGAAGACTCCTCAGATAAGGAGAGTTGATAGAATTAAAAGACTCTAGCACATGCTGGTAAGAGAAATAAGAATTGAATCCAATTCTTTTTCACTATAGGTGAAGCCAGCCATGGCCATGGCCGTGGCCATGTCCAACCTGATAGACATTCCAAGAAAAATGTGGAAACATGCAAACAGCATATACATTGTTTACAAAATCTTGAAAAAAAATGGTCTCGTAAGTCCAGATCATTGCCGGATTTGTACTAGACATCTTTGTCCAAAAAGCTTCAGAGTGATCCAGAAATCAAATCAAATTATCCAAGTAACAGTTTGGGCAGAATTCCAAAAATTTATAAAAATAAAGTTAAGGTATTTTCTACATTTTTGTATTTTGCTTTTCAAAGGCCCTCCAGAGTGGGAATTTGGCCCTGATATTTTGCTTGGTTGTCTTGATAGACTGCTTTTTCATGCCTTCAAGAAACCTAAGTTCGCTCATGACATCAGCTTTCCACACACATGAACTTTGAATTTCAAGCCACAAGCTAGAGATACAACCAACAAGTGGAGCTATCAATAATAAATAACTTCAACAAACATTTTTGGCTTACTAATAAGATTCTCCTTGTCTAAGTATCCATTTCAAGTTACAAGAAGAATACACATCACTGCCAAGTGTAGTGTGACTTCAGTTATCACCAAAAACCCTAATTTTTTTTCTGTTTTATACTCCATAGTCATGTTACACCTGAATTTGAAGCATATAGTGAGTGTGGAAGGCATACATCCCTCCTATACAGTTTGTCAAAATTCTATATCCTCTTAGTTAAAATAAAAATTCTATTTTGTTCAGCTGTTTGAAAATTGCCAATTTTGAATGGTCTTTAATACGTTATGCAAACAAGGTTGTGGACCCTAACCAAAATTCGCCTAATAAAAAAAATACTGCCAATTCTGTTCGAGTTAGTTTACATTCAATTTCTGCCTATAATATGTTAACTTATTCAACTAGCGTGCTGTTCTATAAACTGCCAATTTGATTCAGATCATAGGATTTGATGTAATTTGAAGGTGTATCATTGACCCTTGACGTCATTCTCCCCAATTTCGGGTTAAATGTTCTACTGGTTTTCCCTGCAGGACTCACTTGAAAAATGTGACCACATACAGAGGTTATGTGATATGCAAAAATATAGAAGTATAAAGCCAGCAGATGAATCATTTGACAGAGAAGTCACATGTGATAGCCAATCGTACGCAAATGATCCTCTTCATGCTGTCAGGATTTCTCTCTCCATTCTGTGATATTGTTTCTCAATGGATTTATTGTACAGAATATTTACTGTGTCAATATAATGAAAGCAAAGTACTGGTAAACAACTAAGTTATTGATTTTGTTTCTTTCATCCTCTTTGTGATCATTATGACATTCGTTAGGCTGCCAGACAGTGAATTGATACTTATATATTTATCCAAACACAGTACAAAGAAGTAGGTGAATATAAAATATGAAGAATGGCCACACACAACCTCTTCCTAACGCTACTAATATCAGCTTAAGAATGGCCTAATGTGTATTTCTCCTACATTCAAAAGCAGTTTAACAAAAGCAGGCCTCATCAAATTTTGCAGTGAACGTCAAATAACAATTGAGCGGGTTAGAGAAATCCAAAGTTCTGAATGACAAAACACATGGAATCTTGCACATATAAGCCTTCTCACACCCAAAGTGACCAGATTTTGTATTGTGACGTTCAAAACTTTCCAACCACGTGCCTGAGTTCAAACAAATGACACCTTCCGGAGAAAAAGTTCTCTGGCAGGAGTACTAAAGCATTGATTTTTTCCAAATCTACGCAAAAGAACTTCAAAGAAGCGAATTTTTACAAAAAAAACCCTATCTTAATCAAAGCTATACTTAGCAGAGATGGGCAAAGCGTGGCTTATACCACCGAATTTCCCCATGAACAGACACAAAAGTTCAATTAACAGTCAAAGAAAAACATAAAAGCAGCCCCAGTTCCCGGTAAATCTGACAAATCGCAGCTTCATCAATTGCAATTACAATTACAAGGAAATTCAAATATAGCGGCAGCGGCCTATCAGAAACAGGTTTTGATTTATTGTGACATTGCTGCAGCCGCAATCCTTAAAAACCTTCCGCGTTCACATTTCGACATGATTAACAATACTGAATTAAAAAAATTAAAAACCTGGGACTTCCTCTCTCCTCACAGGAAGCCAGGAAAACCACCATGATTAAGCACCCAAATTATGGAAATTACAAAGGTAGCGTACCTTATGAGCAGATTACTCCATTGCAAAACCAGAAAAAACAGGGTTCGTTCTGGGTAAAACAATCAGGCAGCAGGAAGCAGGCACCTTTCCCAGCAACCACAATCCTCTTTTTTGACTTGGGTAACAGTTTAACCCCAAGACTAAACCAACGTCGTTCCTGGGCAACACAGATTCATAATAAGTACAATCTGTTTCATTAATAACAATAATATTTGATTAATATCATACCAGCCTCGTCCAACTGCAAATAGTTTTCACAAAAAATACATTATTTTCTATTATATTATAATGATTATAAAAATACTATTAATAGATTATATATTATTTAAATTATACTTTAAAAAAAATATATTGTTTATAGATTATAAATTATTAATTCAATAGAAATGATATTTTTTAATAAAATAATCTTTATATATATATATATATATATATATATATATATATATATATATATATATATAATAAAATAATCTTTATTTTATATATATATATAGAATAATATTCATAAATTATTATTTTTGTGAGATTTTGATTATGTGATATTTCACTTGGAATAGTTGTAATGGTGAAATTTGTATATCTATACCAATTTTCATTTAATGTTCATTTTGATGAATGATTTAATGCAATTACATGTTGTCCACTTTTGTGTTAGGCTTAACTTATTTTTTGATTATTTGTCATTACCTTTTACGTGTACTTTCATATATTCAATCTTATGCAATCCCTACTTGCATTTATTCTCACACATTCGCTATTATTAGTCATTCATTCCCACCTTGAGATTTGCATTTCCCAATCAATCTCATAATGCTCAAGTTCAATCTCAAACTGCTCAAGATAGCCCCAAAGTTCAACCTTTTAAATTTGAATTGTTGAATTATGTCATTTTTCACTAGTCCTTAACAGCCAACTTCGTACACAATTGCATGATTTTTTGTTGCCTTATGAAAAGACATTCATTTGTGTAATTAATTCATAGAAAATGTCAAGAAAAAATATTCTAGGAACATTTCAATTTGGAGCTTAAAACAAATTGAAATCAAATTTTGCATATAGGTCACTTGTGTAACACTCCAAAATTGGCATCTTGCACCCCTAACCAATTTTGTTGCATTTGTCATTTTTCTGAATCATCAAAGTTCTATTGTACTAGGCAATTCTGAGTTTTGACTGACTCTACTCGACCTGAGTGTCAAATGCAGAAAATCTTAAATCTGCATTAATCATACATTATATTTAATTGTTAAATATCTATTGGCTAAACAAACCCTATGATTGAATTAATTTAATTATAAAGTCCTAGCACTTTAATTAAATTAAATTCACCCCTTTTAGCTAAAACACATAAAAAGGAATTAAATAATATTTAATTATTAAATAAATATCCTCATTTCAATAATTGAATTTAATTATTTAGATAATTGAGAAAAACACATTTATGAGGTCATACTTTATTTATTTAATTAAATATTCTCTCAAAAATCTTCTCTTCAGTTCAGAAATAGAAGTTTTGAATTAACTGTGCTTTAAAGAGAAAGAAAACAGTTAAAATCATAAATAAAACAGTTAAAATCAAAGAAATAAAATAGTTAAAGCAAAGGGAAAACAATTTATTGTTTTCTTTTAAAGAAAGTTTTCTATTTTAAACTGACTTTTCTATCTGTTTTATTTCAAGAAGGAAACTTTCTATTCTGATCACCTATGAGTCTATAAAAGAACTCCCATTTCTCATTCAAAACTCCTGGAGAAAATATGCATTGTTAGAATATTGAATTGTTGCTACATTTTATCATCTCATTTGTAGTTAAAAGCTTCCATTTGCAATAGAATAATTTCAATTTCTTAGAATAATTGCATTGAAATCATGTCTTAGATTAATCTTGCATCTCTCAAGTCTTAGAATAATCTTGCATTTGCATTGCATTCATGGAGAAAAATGTTTCATTCTTAGATCGGTCTATGGTTGTGAGACTCTCGTTCTGAGAGCTATTCGAAACCCCATCTAGATAGAAGGCAACATGTCGAATCATACAGACATGCAGAATGAATGATTCATATTCACTTATGTATGTGGCTGATGAACAAGGACTATGTTGAAGTGTATGGTTGAATAACAAGATCAATTTTACCACATACATTTCTGGCACCCACCATGGGGCTGATATCTATTTCTGTCATCACATTTGAATTAGTTTTGAAAATCTTGGGATCATGTTCGTACTCTAATTTTATAGGTAAAACAACGCTTTTCATCTTTGTTTTAGCGTGGAGCAAGTTTAAAAATTCCTTCTATCTTCTGTCTATTATTCTCTTAGATCCTTTTAAGCTCTCCTTTTGAGCCAAATCTGATTGCACCATTGCGTCCGGAACATCATTTCGGTTGTAAACGACTGTAAACATGCCTATAATTGTCAAAAGTTGAATCTGTGGCAAAAAGATTTTGCCCAAGGAGATCGTACAACCCGTTGCAAGGAAATCAAGGCAGATTTTAGATTTTTCTGAACACAACCCCAGGCAGATTTTCGAAAAAAAATCTAAAAAACAAACTGATTTTTTTCACTATGTTAAATTTGATGGTCATCAAACCGTCATTCCCCATGACCTTATGTGACAGCCACGAAACCATCAAATTTAAACTCGCAGGTTGATGACGCCAGCAGGGTTTGAAAAATATTTAGCCTTCATTCACCATTGAGCTTTTTGAATTTGCAGTCTAACTTTAAACGATCATATCTTACTCGTTTTAGGTCCAAATTGAGTGTAATTTTTTTTTATTTTGGGTAGATTTGTCTGAAGATTTCTGGGTGTTTCTTAGTTTCTAGATTTTGGTCACAGATTTATCATAAATTTCAGGTTTTCATCACTGTACCTGTCTAATCCTCTATTTTGTAGCTTTCAAAGCCTCGTACGGGCTCATACGGTAACATTTTTTAGTGCAATTTTTTTTGAAAGTGCATTATTTTCTGTCTACTTTCTAAATATGTGATTTTTTTCTAATTTTTTGATTTTGATAATGTGGACTAATCTGTGGCTTTGATTTTCATGTGATTATCTTTTGCGTATAGCCTAACAGTGGTTTGCAGAATGTTATCCAAGAAGACTAAAACAAAAACTACTCACGAATTGGTTTTGCAGGTTGCCTTTGATCGATAGAACACAAAACATTGTGCTTGCATCTTGTTTTTGATTTCCTAAAATAGGAACCCACATGCAAGAATTCTTAAAATAAACATTTTTTTGATATTTTGGGGATGACAATAATGTCAGGAAACTATGCTCTCGCCCTTTTGGGATGATTAGAAATCCAAAAACATTATTGTCATTTTCTTATTCTGCTTTAAGTGTCTTTTAGTTTTGTAAACCCAAGGAATTGCATGGACCTATCCTCTCCCCTTGCCTTTGCGGATCTTGGGTGTAAGAGAAATCCATACAAATCCTTTAGCGTGGCTACCTCCCGAGTGCTTTAACAGAGCCAGTGAGAGTGGATTGCCCAACCGGTAACAGGATAAAGCCAAGCCCTTCCGAACCGGTATATAAAAAATGTCATTGTGATTAATCTCACAATGGATAGGTGTGAATTCATTATGGAAACCAAAATCTCCTCTAGTACCCTAGTGGTGCGTTAAAGTCTCAACATCGTTAAGGTGAAAGCCTTTCTTTGAAAGGATTGGGAGAGCCCCCTTAACTGGGAAAATGACTTGATCACAACCACCTGAACAGATGCCCTTACTACACACATTTGTTATAGTATCCAAAAACTCTCTATCTATTGACGCGGAAGGTCAGAGACCGACTAAGACGTCCCACACTTTTACGGCTCTTAGTAGAGGCAACAGCCCTTTGGGAAGCAATTCCTTTGGGGTTTGAAGCTTGGTGTGCTTGAGAAGTGAGTGCACATGTAAGGAGGAGCTCGTGCCTCCAAGCTTCTAAGTTGTCCGCTATGAGTAAGCATAGTTGAACTTCAATTCAAGTGGGGATTCAACAGATACTGCCCTGGCTATCCTAGGATTGTGATGTGTCTATTCTTTTACAACAAAAAATCTCCATGATGTGTTTTGTGTGAGTGTTTACTAAAACAACAACAATCAAACGATCTGGAAAACTGTAAACTTTGGATAGTTGCCTATCTTGTCTTGTCTGAAACTCTGTCAAAACTCTGTCGAAACTCTATCAAATTTATTTCAAAAAATTGTTGAAACTTGGTCTTTCATCGGTCTATCCTACTACATTTTGTCTATTCTAAAATTTGTGATGTCATAACGCTTCTGCTAGTTCACATACAACTGCAATCTGTTGTTAGTCCAACCTATCGCTATCTTGAAATTTGATGTTGTTACACTTGTCCAATTGACCGAGTCCTTTGTTCAATCTTATCATCTTTGTCTGTGTTGTCCTTGTTCTGAGTTATGAGAGCAGGTTCGTTAACCTTGACTCGAGATCGAAGTCTTTTTCTATCTCCTTCTCAGTTGGACATTTATCTCTTGGTCTCTTTGGTCTTGGACTTGGATAACACTTTAGGTATCATCACAGTGTCGGTCAAGCAAATCAACTTATTTATGCCTGTGCGAACTAGAAGTCATTTTAAGGAACTCTGGAAATATATCACCTTGTTGTCTAATTTTGTATTCTGCTATGAAGGTTTTGTCCGAATCTTCACAAATCCATGCTTTCATCAACATCATCACTAGTCTGTCTTTGACTGCAATCTGTTGACAGTCTGACTCGTTGTTGTTTCAAAATCTGACTTTGTTGTGCTAGTCCAAGTGACTTGTTATCTTATCATCTTTGTCTGCGTTATCCTTATCCTAAGTTGCAAAAGCAGGTTTGTCAACCTTGACTCAAGATTAGAGTCATTGCTATCTCTGTCTCAGTTGGACATTATCTCCTTTGTCCTTTGGTCTTGGACTTAATCAGCACTTTAGATATCACTTCAGCACTTGTCAGTCAATCAATTGATTCATCATACATTCTCTTCAATCTTCTAAGCAAGCGCATCAAATCAATCTTACAATGTCTAAAAGCAAAGAAGAGATTCTTAGGGCAACTTTATTAAAATAACTTCAAACTTTGGAATTTGAACTCCAAAGATTAAAGGGGAAAAAGGATACTCCATCCGATGAATCCTCCTTGAGATCAACCTGTCCTTTTCTATTTTATCATGATTCTCACATCTCTCCACTTTCTTCCAACATGGATAAATCTTGGTATGACAATCCCATCTTTGATCAAGAACAATTTTATGACAATCCCAACTTTGATCAATACTAGTTTTATGACCATCCTATCTTTGATCAAGAGCATGTAGAGGAAACTATGAGAGAATCAGATGAAAGTCTCTTCTATCCACAAAAGAAGGATATTGCAAGTCAAGAAGCGTCTAATTATCCTTTAGAGAGAATCTTTACTCCTTTGGGACAATCTTATCAATCAACATTGGAGGAACTTCTTGAGCATAATCTCATCACATTGCCTCTAGCCACATCATGCGGATTTAGATTCTTGAGTAACTATTGTGCATATCATCGACATAACAAGCATAAAACTTCATATTGCATGGAGTTGAAACATAAAATCCAAGATCTCGTAGATGATGGCATGATCAAAGTGGAAAATGCTAATGAATCATCTAGTGAAGATACTAATCTCAAGCATGATGAATATAAGGAATCTATGTTTAGCAATGGTTTGTGTATCCCATCTACTTCTTCCACTGTTCCCCCTGTTGGAAGTACAAGAATGGGAAAGCAAGATACTGAGAGGGGGGTGAATCAGATCTTAAAAACTTAACCACTTAAAACGGATTGATCCACATTCATACATATATGAAATTAACCTAACTTCAGATAACATCCATAACATCAAATATGTAACTCATAACACATAATTTTGGTAACCTAGAAACCCAAATAGGTAAAACTGGGGTGGGGATGACACCCACAAGATCTTCACTACTGCAACAATAAAGTGTGCCTGTTAGGGCTACAAAATTTTGATTACAATATGCAATCTACCTGGTTAAAGATTTGTTTTGTTAAGAACTAAAGATCATTACAATCTACCTTGTTAAAGGATTTCAACTTACAGTAAAGTAAGCACTCAGCTAAGAGATTTGAAATGGTCTGCTAAAACCACTCTGTTAAGAGATTTAACCTAACACACTTGTTAGAATGTTCCAACTAGCGATCCTTCATTATGCACTCAGATGTTGATGATGGATCTTCCCTTTTCAATAACCCCTGTGATCTCTTAATCTGATATGTCTTTACTCTGCTTATCACTGCTCTATCATTTTGCTTAATCTAGGCTTCTTCTCAAAATTACTTACTATTCATCTCTCATGAACACACAACCCTTCTCTGTGTATCTCTTGCTCTCACACGCTCTATCTTTTAGGGTTAGAAGCCATCTTATTATATATTTTCAGATCTGGCGGTGAGATATGGATCAACGATCAAGATCTATTGTTTATACCTCCAATGCATTCTGATTTCCTGATTGGCTCCATGCCATGCATAGTATAAAACAATTAAATGTGAAATTAACTCAGTAGACAAATATTAAATGCGTACAAATGTCAACTCAAATCTCATACAAGTCGGCCTAAATTGTTTACATTAAAGTTTGAATTAATCCTGACATGTATGTAAAAACTGTTCTGCTCGACACAACACATATCTGACACTCGACACTTAATATTCTACTCGGCTCGGCATGATGTAACTCGGCAACCTAAAACTTGCTTGGCAATGTTGCTCGACCTTGAATGTTTTGCTCAGCCACAGTGATAACCAACTAAAACTGCCTAAGTAAATGACTAAGTGTGGGTCGTGTGGGTCACTAATCATCAATAGAACTTAGGGATTAACAATCTACCCCTTTGATATTAGTGGCAAAAACACACTTATCATTACAATTCATTCCATCCAAAATATTGCCTAAGTACATACTATACTCCCCCTAGAAATGTACATCATACTATATACAAAACTTTGCATAGTATACATGCCTTAAAAAAAATATTTACATGGATACCTGTTCTGATCTCCTTTATGTTGTATCCTTGTCAGTCCTGTCAGTTTCCCCCTTGTTTTTGTCACTGATAGCTGGTGGGGTCAAGTTATACTTGTCCAAAAACTATTTATGAAGTTGTAAGGTAGTCTCAAATGCAGAGTCCCAACTGTCCTTGTCAAACTTCATAACCTCTATTTTCACTTCTAGCTCGGCAGCTAGACTTACTAAGCTTTCTGTAGTTGAGAGATGAAAGTCTCTCTTAATCAATTCGTGTGCAGATAAAATTTCTTTTTGAATGACCTCCAGATGAGGTATCAGACTTGTCTGAATAGTAATCAACTTGGTCCTAATCCGACCATCTTCATCCATGAGCTCGGCTATCCTCCTTTGTGCATAAGTCAGCGTGTTAAAATGTAAGGAGCTAGTGCTAGCATCCATACTCAGTGAACTTCCAGTTGACTTAAGGTCTAGTTGCAATTTCTCTAAATCCTGTTGATTATCCTTTGTGAAGAATTCCACATCAGATAACCTCTTATACAATGAATAGACATTTGTTACAACTCCTTCTAAGATTTCTATCAGAGAATAAAGTTCAACCTGTTTAACTGCAATCTCTCCTGAGATTTTTGTAAGTACCTTGTTCTCAAATTTCCCCTCAGACCATTGCAACAGTTTCTCATTAGCTTCAATATTGTCATTGTTTACCTTTTGCACAATGTGAACTAGTTGTTCAAGAATAGGGGCTTGAGGGTTTTCATCCTCCATGTCAAAAGCCTTTACAAATATATCTTTTATGTCATGTAGCACTTGCTTTTGCTTTTGCTCCCTTTTCAGTTCCTCTTGTCTTTTCTTCCTCTTAAGTAACTCCTGAAGAGTCTCAATCTGTTCATAAGACAAAACATTTCACAATAACTTCATCTAATGTGACATCTAGAATCGGAGACTTCTTCCTCATAACTTTCCTCCTCTTGAATTCAGGTGAGCTACTGCTCGACTTAGTTTCTACAATACCTTTTCCAGATTCAGTAGTTGTCACCATTGCATCTTTAAGTTCAGTCAAAATTGCATATTGATCAAGCATACTTCCTGTCTTAGTTCTAGTGGGAGTTGATGATGCAGAGTGTGGTAGATCAACCAACACTTGCATGGCCTCTTATTCTTTAGGCTCATTGTTAGTATCTTTTATCTCCTCACTACTATCTAGTACTGATTTTACAACCTCTAAAATAGGTGAATGTTGAACAATTACCTCTTGTTCAATTATTTTCTCCTTTGTTGCTTCTTCTTGAGCATCCTTATCCTTAGGTTCCTCTTGAGTTTTCTCTTCATCTTCCTCTATACCCTTTTCTTCTTCAACCTCAGTTGCCTTGATAGGTGAATCAATAGTTGAGTCCCTCGGCTCATCTTGACCCTCGACATCCAGATTGCTAGAGTCGTCAATTGTCATATCAATCAGACTGTTAATAGTTAGATAAATAGTGTTAACTATCTCAGATTGATCTTGTGCATCTGTCCTAGTCTTCTTAGACTCAGTTGAAATGTGAACTGTTGAAATCTATGGTACAGGGGTGAATTCAGTTTCCTTATCCTTCGGCTCAGATGTTCCTTCATCAGTTCTCTTTTCTTTTGAAACAATTAGTCCAAAAACTTCCTTCCAAATTCTAGTACTCTGTTGTACTATCTCTTCAATATCATTCTTCAAAATAGCATAACCTCTCTGTTTAGGTAGAAATTTGTGCTTATACTCTTCAACAAATTTTTCTCTTTGTTTCTTTGTTAGCTCGGGAATGACTTGAGCTAAAGTGCCTTCCCTAATTTGTCTCTCAGTTGTGAGTGCAAATTCCCACTTGCAAGATAGAAATTCATACAACTCACTCAGCACATTGTCTCCTATTGTTGTAGGGGTTAATTTGAAATTACACATCATGTCTAAGAGAGCTTCCTAAACCTTATGTTTGTCTCCTACCTTCAATTGTTCATACCTTATAAACTTGAAACCAGATAACCCTGCAGAATTTCTCAAATTTTCACGTACCTCATCAATATTTGTGGGTTTCTTGAATGGTTTTGTTGGTATGTTTCTGGGTTCATCAGTTTTTGTCATGTCCTCGTCACTTTCTGGATCCAAATTCAATTTTTTTCTTGGTCTTTTAACTTGTAAGCTCGGCACAGCCTTTGTTGCTAATTTAGTCCTTGATCCAGAACTACTTTCTCCAATCTTCTTTGTATAGACTTTAGTCTATTCTACTGGTGATGTGGCGATAGATGCCCTTGTCCTTGGACGATTTGCAATGGGAGGGGTAACTCTGGGTTTTTCTTTACTCAGATTTGTTACCTTTGCTACTGCTGGCCTCTTCCCTTTTGCCTTAGCAGTGACCTCTTCTTTAGGTTCACTGACTTCTTCTTCTTGTTCCTCAGATACATCTTCTCCTTGTCCAGTAGATATGTCTAGAGGTGCATCCTCTAGCTCTTCTTCACTCGGCAAACCAACCATCTTTTTCAGATTTTTCACAATCTTTTTCCTTTTTCTTTCCATGGTTCCTGCCTTAAGATTCATCGAAATCTTTGCCTTAGCTTCATCAAAATATATGAATCTTTTAGCTTTAGTATCAATCTCCTATGCTAGGAGTGATGTGATAGCTGTTGATGCTTCATCAATATTTACTTCACAGGGAAATGGCTCTAGCCATGATACCCTAGGTGTCACAGCCTGAATATATGTGTAGTCTATATCCACTAAGAAACATATCTCATCATAGTGCTTCTCCACAAGTGAATTGGGAATTCTGGTCCTCAACCTCATTCTCTTTTTGAATTCCACAAAATAAATTCCCATAATACCATTGAAATTGTTGCCTAATTTCTGAATACATTCACTAATCTGTAAAGTGATGGGTCTGTCTTTTTTCCAAACAATATTTCCTAGTGTAGGAAATGAATTCTGTATATAGAAAAATATACACATTAACAAAGAGCCAAACTTACATGATGAGCTTTTGGCTTTCCTGATTGAGAGTAAGCTCTCAGCTAGTTGTGTCAACTGCAGCTCGGTAAGGTCATAGGTGTGATTCTTTTTAACTATCTTCCATGCCTGGTCGACGGTTGTACAGGGAACACTATCTAGTCAACTCAACTGATAGAATTTGTGAGCAATCACTCTCACTCTGAAATCAAGTTCCAAGTTTGTAATTGTAGAGATAGTCATTCCTTTGTTGTTCCAAATAGCTCCAGTGTTAGCTGCTATCTCTTCTTTGCTTTGGTCTCTCATAGTTTGTTTTCCACTGATAAAAGGATACCCAGTAACTCGCTGGATAATATCTTTTGTGATTTTTATTGGTCCATTGTCCAGCCACATATGCATATTATGAACTCGGCTTAGGACAATCTTTATCCATTCAACCTTGAATTATGTCAAAAAATCTAGGGCACGAGTTAACCCTTTGTCGGCTGAATGTTTGAATTCAACTTTCAGAATTCCATTCTCACACATCTTGTCATAGGAATTTCTCAATTCGCTGTTGCCCACTTCACCAATTTTAACCATGTAACAAGATCTTACATCGTGAATCATAAGTACCTTTGGTGGGATCAATGAGAGGGCTTCATTCAGATCACTCAAAATTACACTTTCTAGAACGACACAAAAGTTTGGTGGTGCGCATGCATCACTCCTTACTAGCTTAATTTGATTCAAATCTTCCTCCATTCCCTTGACTGGTGCGGAAGAACTTGCAACCATAATCTCTTGAGGTTAGGGTTTGAAAATGAAGAACAGAGTACCTCGGTAAGCAATCACTTCTCACTATTCAACTTAGGGTTGCCAACGGCACGCTGACGAAATTATCGAAACAAACTTCGCTAAGATCAAATCTGCAACTTCTTCGATCGCTCTGTAAATGCTAAAAATTGCAAGGTAAAAGTGAATAATAGACCATTCATCCATATATAGACTCGAAGGGTCAACATAGGTAAGCATTAAATATTTTTCCCGTTAGGTTAGTGCAAGCCAGCTATCATTGGCCGACTAACACAACTTGCATACCACTTAGCTTACCACACTCGACCATCACAACTTACTCGGTCGACCAACTCGGCACCTATAGTGCAGGTAATTCTTCTCAGCACTTGTCACAAACATGTCCTGGTACATCTTATCATATGCAAATATGGACTTTGGCACATTTACATATTAGGAACTGATGTAAGATTTAGAATTTGAATGCAGTTCCTTACATACCTCTATTGCTCAGTTGGAGATGGTGTGATCACCTGATCCATTGGATTGGGTGACCTCAGCTGTAGTGGACTCACTGCTGCTCGGCTTTGTTTTCCTTACCCGTGTCTGATTCATATGTGCTCTCACTTCTTTAACATTAGGAGAAATAACTCTTGTCCTACACTCTCTCTTAGTGTGTCATATCTTCAAATAACTAAAATAGACTAAGCTTCCATTCATCCAACTCTTATATTTCCCTCTGACATGTGTCTTTAAGAAATCTTTAGGTGCATGTCCATATTCTTCATAGTAATGACAACTCTGTCTTGTATTATAATCCCATTTGTAAGTGTTGCCTCTCTTAGATGCTTTTATTCATGTCTTTGATGTCCATTGTTGTTTAGCATTGGATCTACAGTCTTGTGCCTTATGACCATGTTTCTAACACTTATAACAATAACCATTAAATATTGGTTTGGGGGGTGCATCACTTGTTTCAGCCCAACATTCATGTGCTTTATGTCCAAATTTCTTGCAATTAAAATAGTAACCATTAAACTTAGGTTTAGGATTGGACTTACCTTTCTTGCTTTAGCAGATTTTTTCTGTATGACCTGGTTTTCCACAGTGGTGGCAAACAGGCTTGTTGTGCTTTGTCTTTGCATTCCTCCTTTCACCATTCTTAGATGATTCTCCTTTCTTAGCATATTTCTTTGGTTCAATGTGACCTAATCCAGAAGAATCCTTTGACCTTTTTGATGCTTCCATCATATTCTCAAAATGAGTCAAAGCTTCATTAGGTCTATTCAACCTTTCATTAAGTTCCTTCTCAGATCTCATATCATCTTTCAATTGATTGTTCTCAGATCTCAGATTTATCATTTCCATGTCTTTCCTACTAATCTCCTGATTTGCAAGTAGCAATTGATTTTCCATGTCAACCTGATTGATTGTCATCATATGCACATCATGTGTCCTTTCATCAAGTCTGACAGATGTCACTCTTTTGTCTTCTTCTACCATAGTTTTGTCATCTTCAGCTTTCTTCTTTTGTTCCAATGCTTCACATAGTCTCACTGTCTGCATTTCTTGTTCTCTTTTCAAGTTTCTAACTTCTTCACACAATGCATTGTTCTTTTCCAGTAGATTTGCAATTGCTACGTCGCTCTTAGTAGAATCTTCATTCTGAAATAGATTTGCAGTGTCATCTTCCTGGTAATGAGTATCATTCATTTGTTTGGCCAAATCTTTCCTATCTGTCTATGATTTCTTCAATTCTTGTCTTGCTATCTCAAGCTGATGTAATGCTAGCTGGATCTCAATCTTCTGATTCTCAATGACTTTTCCCAACTTGTAAACCTCCATCTCAAGATGTGTACTCACAAGCTGATTCAAATCTTTTGTAGGTGAACTGCGCTCTAATACCAATTGTTGGAAGTACAAGAATGGGAAAGCAAGATACTGAGAGGGGAGGGGGGGTGAATCAGATCTTAAAAACTTAACCACTTAAAATGGATTGATCCACATTCATACATATATGAAATTAACCTAACATCATATAACATCCATAACATCAAATATGTAACTCATAACACATAATTTTGGTAACCCATAAAACTAGGGTGGGGATGACACCCAAAAGATCTTCACTACTGCAGCAATAAAGTGTGTCTGTTAGGGCTACAAAAGTTTGATTACAATATGTAATCTACCTAGTTAAAGGTCTGTTCTGTTAAGAACTAAAGATCATTACAATCTACCTTGTTAGAGGATTTCAACTTATAGTAAAGTAAGCACTCGGCTAAGAGATTTGAAACGGTCTGCTAAAACCACTCTGTTAAGAGATTTAACCTGACACACCTGTTAGAATTTTCTAAGTAGTGATCCTTCATTATGCACTCAGATGCTAATGACAGATCTTCTCTTTTCAATAACCTTTGTGATCTCTTAATCTGATATGTCTTTACTCTGCTTATCACTGCTCTGTCATTCTACTTAATCTAGACTTCTTCTCAAAATGACTTACTATTCATCTCTCATGAACACACAACCCTTCTCTATGTATCTCTTGCTCTCACACACTCTATCTTTTAGGGTTAGAAGCCATCTTATTATATCTTTTCAGATCTAGCGGTGAGATTTGGATCAACGATCAAGATCTATTGTTTATACCTCCAATGCATTCTGATTTCTTGATTGGCTCCATGTCATGCATAGTATAAAACAATTAAATGCAAAATTAACTCAGTAGACAAATATTAAATGTGTACAAATTTCGGCTCAGATCTCATACAAGTTGGCCTAAATTGTTTACATCAAAGTTTGAATTAATCCTGACATGTATGCAAAAACTGTTCTACTCGGCACAACACATCTCTGACGCTCGACACTTAATATTCTACTTGGCTTGACATGATGTAACTTGGAAACCTAAAACTTGCTCGGCAATGTTGCTCGACCTTGAATGTTTAGCTCAGCCACAGTGATAACCAACTAAAACTGCCTAAGTAAATGACTAAGTGTGGGTCACTAATCATTAATAGAATCTTTACTCGTTTGGGACAATCTTATCAATCAACATTGGAGGAACTTCTTGAGCATAATCTCATCACATTGCCTCTAGCCACATCATGTGGATTCAGATTCTTGAGTAACTATTGTGCATATCATCAAAATAACAAGAATAAAACTTCATATTGCATGGAGTTGAAACATAAAATCCAAGATCTCATAGATGATGGCATGATCAAAGTGGAAAATGCTAACAAATCATCTAGTGAAGATACTAATCTCAAGCATGATCAATATCAGGAATCCATATCTAGCAATGGTTCGCGTATCCCATCTACTTCTTCCACTGTTCCTCCATCTCCTAAAGCTTCCCCATCTCTATCAAGAACTGAGCCTAATGAAGACTATGTTTACTCTCAAGGACTACCTCTAAAAGAGATCCAAGCTAATCAACATATAGATGCAAGCCTTTCTCAAGCTCTAAAGATCATAGACCCTAAGCTTCCATGTGCTTCAACGCTTATCATGCCTACTCAAAATGATACTCCATTAGCCTTTCAAGAATCCCTCATGCATATCAAAACTCCCACCTCATCCATAGAAGTGGCTCCATGTCAAGAGGGAA
>MU225812.1:587058-597968 GCA_018584345.1 Thuja plicata | reverse complement strand
CTTATACCTCCATCAACCTTTATCCTGATCATAGCTATATCCTATCCTATGAAATTGACCCCTTGGTCTTGATCAAAATTGAAAAACAAGTTCTTAGAAGTCTCTTTACATGTCCACTCTTTTGGACTACATACTTTTCATGACATCAGGTCATTACCCTAAATGTTATACAACATCGCTCCATGAGCCTACATTGCTATATTATTTTTTCCCTAGCTTGGGTAATCTTGAAGAGACTGTCCTTGAGAGTCGCATTCACCCTCTTCATCCATCATTGGCTATTCATCTCATACAATGTCCTACACCTTGCTAGACATTGGGGCAAACCATTGTGATCTTGCTTGAGATCGAGAAATCTCTAAAAATCTAAAAATTGCAAAATCTCTAAAAATCGTAAAAATTCCTGAAAAAATGGTCATCTTAGTGAAAACCTAGTGATAGGCACTTTGATGTATCTCCAAAAAAATTATATATTCCAAAAATACAAAAAAAAATAAAAAATACAAAAATACAAAAAAAAAGAGAAAAAGAAAAAAGGTGTCATTGATGAAAACCTGGCAAACAGGCGTCATGGTAGCAAAAAAAAGGAATTTCTGCCAAGAAGGTGAAAACCTGGTAAACAAGCACCTCTTGTTCTATATTGCTATATCTATTGCAACACCACTTGGCTTTATGCATTTGCTTTCCTGATTTCCTGCTTGCATTTGCTTTTTCGCATACTCTTGGTTCCCGTCAAGACACCAACTTACATGGATTGAAACTGGTCATACTCTCGGGGCAACCCTCCTGGTCTGGGGGACACTGTCCCATTACCTTTTAGGATCTACCTTGTGACAGTCAGCATTGGTTCTCACTGCATCTGCCTACTTTCGCTTGGCTTATACTGAGTTCTCTCTCCTTGAGAATCTCTCTTTGCATCAATCACTAGTGGTTCTCACTGCGTCTGCCTGTTGATGCCTAGCTATTGCTATGATCTCTTCACTTGAGAATCTCTCTCACGTCAGTCACCAATGGTTCTCACTGCGTCTGTCTACTATCACCGTACTTTTAAGATTGCTCACATCCATTAAATTTGGAGTTATACTCAAACACTCTATCTATCGATACTCGGTCTTGACGATTCTTTGCTTAGTTTGTACATAGCTTTCAGTCACTTTCGTGACACTCTAGTTCCTTTGCGAACCCTATTGACTTGACATTTATTCAGCGCCATACACCTGGGGGCAACCAAATCTGGTTTGTCCTCACAACATATGTCAAGTCAGTCATCATTACTTGGGGGCATGGGTCCCCAATCTGATCGCATCTTTGGTTTACACCTGAATCAGTAATCTTGTCACTTCTGCAGGACAACTCACTATTGACACAAACTGGTGTTTTTTTCAACACCACAATCAACAGTGTTTCTTAACACTATCTTTGGACACATCTGTGTTTTTCAACACACATTGGATATCTCACACGTAAACATCTATCAATAACAATCAAACACAATGCACTCACAAGCACAATGGTGTTTTTCAACACCCCTATACACATACATATTCGAAAACTTTTAAACTGGCTGAACTATGATTGAATCTTTCTTTGTATTTTGTCTGTTCTCATAGATTTCATTGATATTTTCTTTGTCTACTGCTTGTTGGTGTAGTCCCGATGATCCGACAACGTCAAATAAACATGGTGTATGTGTTAAGAGTTCCCGCACTAAGGTGGAAAAGCCTCACATCCCTCAATCTTGTTTATTTGTATGCCATGATGAGGTCGGTACTATCTCCTTAACTGTTATTGCTCTGTTTGTTTCTGCATGATTGCACTCGTGGTTATCTTGGTTTTGAATGCCTTGATACTGGTGTACTCTTGCAACATTAACTGGAAACAATGTTCAAGTCATCTTAGCTTTTGTGCCCTGGTGCTTACGTTCATTTCCTACATTTTATCCAATGAAAGTCATATTCATATTCTTATGGTCGCATTGGCACTAGTAAGGATTGTATCGAATCCGATGTTCCAAAAATGCTCAATGATGATGATTTTACGATGGGTCTCACAACCAGGTCCTAGGAATTGCATCTAGCATAGAATTGCATTTTCATTCTAGACTTGCATTGTGGCAGCAATTCGATGCTCACTTCATTGCATTCTTCTAGATTTGTACATTGAGGGGTTCTTCTTCAGCGTCCTAGCTTCATCATGACTATACAAGTGTTCAATCCTCACTCTCTATCTTCAACTATATGCTCAATCCATTTTCGTGATCGAAATCGAAATCTGACACTTCTATATAGCTCAAAATCCCATTTAAAATTTTTTGGGACCAACACGATCGAATGCTTGTGTAGTCTACTTTCTGACGTCACTTTCTTGTCAGAATCTTATTCTATCAACATTTTCTCAAATCTTTGACTTTTTTCCTCAAAAGTCAACTCTGGTCAAAGTTGGTCAACTGGACCTCGACATCGCTCAAAATTGATTCTGAATCTTCAAAATTCTTCTGTAATATGTTCTGAGTTCTTCTTGATCTCCGATTCAACACCTATCTGTGATTTCTCACTCTTGATCATCATTATGCCATGTCATCTTTCCAATTCGCTCCCGAGGGGGCAGGATGATTACATCATTGAATCTATTCCAATCAATCTGTTCTGAATTCAAAATTCCTCATTGCTAGGGGCATCTCATCAATTGGGGCATGTTTAGTTTTTCGTACTTCATAGTCAAAACTGGATACTCCACAATCAATAAGGGCATCTTTGTTCCTTACATCTTGTCATCTATTAGGTATAGGGGAAATCTAACTCAGATCCCTGAGGATCAAACTTTGTTCTGGAGATGATTCTCAAAATCTCAATCTATTAAGTATCCAAGCAACCTAACTCAGATTCTTGAGGATCAAGCTTCGTTCTAGAGATGATTCTAAAAAATCTCATCTATTAGGAATTGGGGCAATCTAACCCTGAATCCTGAAAATCAATCTCCATTTTGGAGATGATTCTGAAACTCAATCTAACCAGTGTTTGGGAAATCTAACCTAGATATTGGGGGACTAAGCTTTGTTCTAGAGATAGTCCTAAAATCTCTATTGACCATCTTTTTGGATAGGTATCAGGGCAATCTAACCCTGACTCCTGAAGGTTGAGCCTCATTTTGGGGACAGTCTTGTGAAAGATATCAATCTAACTAGTGTTTGGGCAATCTAACCTAGATATTGGGGGACTAAGCTTTGTTCTGGAGATAGTCCTAAAAACCTCCATTAACTATCTTTTTATGGACAGGTATCGGGGAAATCTAACCCTGACTCCTGAAGGTTGAGCCTCATTTTGGGGATGGTCTTTGAAAGATATCAATCTATTAGGTATCAGGGCATTCTAACCCAGATCCCTGAGGATCAAGCTTCATTCTAGAGGTGATTCTCAAAATCTTAATCTATTAGGTATCAGGGCATTCTAACCCAGATCCCTGAGGATCAAGCTTCATTCTGAAGATGACCCTTGAAAACTCTACTTGACCGGCGTCTTGGCAACCTAACCTAGACTTGGAGAGTCAAGCTCTGTCCAGGAGATGGCTCTGAAATCTTCATCAATCAATCTTTGCATTATTAATCTTCAAAATCTATTCTTCTGTGCTTCAAGCATCAGACTATTCTTTGAATCAATGCGCTACTCGCACGTAAATTCAAAGAGGGGCAAAATGTAACACCCCAAAATTGGCATCTTGCAACCCTAACCAATTTTGTTGCATTTGTCATTCTTCTGAATAATTAAAGTCCTATTATACTAGGCAATTCTGAGTTTTGACTGACTTTGCTCGACCTGAGTGTCAAATGCAGAAAATCCCAAATCTGCATTAATCATACATTATATTTAATTCCTAAATATCTATTGGCTGAACAAACCCTATGATTGAATTAATTTAGTTATAAAGTCCTCGCACTTTAATTAAATTAAATTCACCCCTTTTAGCTAAAACACATAAAAAGGAATTAAATAATATTTAATTATTAAATAAATATCCTCATTTCAATAATTGAATTTAACTATTCAGATAATTGAGAAAAACATATTTACGAGGTCATACTTTATTTATTTAATTAAATATTCTCTCAAAAATCTTCTCTTCAATTCAGAAATAGAAGTTTTGAATTAACTGTGCTTTAAAGAGAAAGAAAATAGTTAAAATCATAAATAAAACAGTTAAAATCAAAGAAAGAAAACAGTTAAAGCAAAGGGAAAATAATTTATTATTTTCTTTTAAAGAAAGCTTTATATTTTAAACTAGCTTTTCTATCTATTTTATTTCAAGAAGGAAACTTTCTATTCTGATCACCTCTGAGTCTATAAAAGAACTTCCATTTCTCATTCAAAACCCCTGGAGAAAATATGCATTGTTAGAATACTGAATTGTTGCTATATTTTATCATCTCATTTCTAGTTAAAAGCTTCTATTTGCAATAGAATAATTTCAATTTCTTAGAATAATTGCATTGAAATCATGTCTTAGATTAATCTTGCATCTCTCAATTCTTAAAATAATCTTGTATTTGCATTGCATTCATGGAGAAAAATCCTTCATTCTTAGATCAGTCTATGGTTGTGAGACTCTCATTCAGAGAGCTATTCGAAACCCCGTCTAGATAGAAGGCAACATGTCGAATCATACAGGTATGCAGGATGAATGACTCGTATTCACTTATATATGTGGCTGATGAACAAGGACTATGTTGAAGTGTATGGTTGAATAACAAGGCCAATTTTACCACATACAACTTGCACATTTGTCTTCTATCCACTTGCATTCGCCTAGGGTCAGGATGTGAGTGCACAACAAGGAAGTTGACCAAAATGAAGTCAAACTTTCCATAAGAACATACCTTACAATAATTATAACCATTGCATGTCCTTGCATGAGTTCAGATAACAAACACCATGGTAAAATTAGTTTCAAAAGTTCATGATCTACTAGATTAATCTCGTAAGTTATAAGGTCTCACACACAATACCAATTTTGCACCACATGAGATCAACTTCAATCCACTTGGAGTTGACATGTAGAGAATTATAGGTGTACATAGAGTTCAAAACAATGAGCACATAAAGGGTATCAGTTTTTGAACCATTGATGAGGGGATTATACCATTGCTAGAGAGTCAGCCTGACTCTGCTCTAAGATCCCTTTCTCGGACCTTCTAGGGTATTCTAAACCCTAACCCAGGGGAAGTCACTAAGATCTTTACCTCTTTCTCAAGACCTAGTCCCCATCAACAAGTTTTTCCTCCTTTACTCACTAAACCTACAAAGGTAGATTCATTCTCCTGGCTAAATCAACTCATTCAGCCAATACCCTCAAAATATATACCCTCACTTTTTTCCCCTAACCGGACTATCACCAAGCTCGCCTAAGGTAAGAACTCCATCTTCATGTCCAACACCTCTCCAACAAAAAAAAAACATAAAACTATGTACAAGGGCTCCTCTCGAATTCCATCCAGGCACATGGTTCTCACCATGGATTCGGGAACCTCGAGGAGCCATGTAATCTTACTACCCAAAATGGGCAAGGAACTCACAACTTGCAAAATAAAACAAATTAATCTATTTGCACTTAAAATAGACAATGATACTCAAAAGATAAACTAAAAACACACTCTGCAACTTTTATTCACTTTCTCCAATCTCTTATGACAAAACTATATATCCCTAACCAAGTCTACATCCAACAATATATATCTCGCGCTCTTCAACTACTTTCACCAACCTCAAGAATGAAGGCATGGGTGATCATTAAGCAACCTCCCATTACTTCAAACAGGTGTAGCTATCCATTTAAGACAAGGTGACATGTAATGAGCCATTACAGTTTACTAGGCTAGTCATAAAAGACAAAGCCATGATTTCTGAGTCGTTAACCAACATTACCGAGTGTCAGAACTAAGCGTCAGAATGAACTGAGTAGCAGCATCGAGCACTAGTACTGACTATAAACCCATAAGCAACCCCAAGAAACATCACCGAGTGGCAAGTGTGACCCGAGCGACATCATCGAGCGATATCGTTGAGTGATCTGAGCAGTATCACCGAGTAACATAGTTTAACCCAAGCACCTGTATTGCCCAAACACCAGTGTAAACCGAGCACTTCATCCTAGTGCCATTTCACCTTCTTTGGTTGGTAGCGCCTTGGTTGGATTTCCAGAGGTTTACAAACTACCTCAACACACACTAAACTGAAAAACAAACTACTAAACAACTATGGCACTTGTTCACCAAATTGACCTCAGTAATTACAAAAGTGGAAGAACAAAACACCTTACAAACCCAAAATACTTCCTAACCTAGGTGCTCCTGCACCATACTCCCCCAAAAGAGAGAAATCAACTTCCAGGTGATTGGATCAAGTTAGGATTTATGCCTAACTTCTTGAACCCAGTCTCTTGCACCCATGTGGCCTCTGAATCAGCTTGTCCCTGCCATTTGACCAAATGTTCCATGTAGGTCTACTATCGAGTCTGCTTGGCAACTTGAATTCAGAATCTTCTTGGCCTTTGGTTTTGGTGCAACTGGAAGTTTTAGTGCTTTGAGATCCTCTGTATCTATCATCATATCATGACCTCCTTCTGGAATTGGTCCTTTATAGGACACCAAATCTGCCACATTAAAAACTAGAGATAATGTTATGTCTGCAGGAAGGTCAAATTTATAAGAATTAGACCCATACTTTGCTATAATTGTACAAGGGCATATCTTCCTCATCTGAACCTTACTCTGGACACCCTTTTGCATCCTTGCTTTGTTTAGGTGCACCATGACCAAATCTCCAACTTGAAACTGACATCTCTTTTCTTGGCATCCACCTTCTGCTTGGTGTGAGTTGTACTCTCCACTAATGCTTTCTTTACTATATAATGGACCTCTTTCATGGATTGAGAAAAATCTTCAACATAACCACTCTTCTCTACATTGCTTCCAAGATCCTTGAGTTCACATATACCCCTGGGATGAATCCCATATACTACTTTAAAAGGGCTCTTTCCAGTGGATCTATTTACTATGTCGTTGTAGGCAAATTCTACTTGAGCAAGTAACTAATCCCATGATTGTCCATATTCATTTGTGAGGAATGTCAAAATATTTCCTAAACTTCGGTTCACCACTTTAGCCTGACCATTCGTCTGTGGATATTATGTCGAGCTAAAGGAAAGACTTGTACAAGGCTTCTGCCACAAGGTTTTAAAAAAAATGACTTATAAACTTAGAATCTCGGTCTGATACAATACTCAAGGTAATCCATGTATCCTTACTGCTTCTCTGAAGAATATATTTTCTATGTAACATGCATCATGTGTGGTCTTACATGGCACAAAGTTAGCCATCTTGCTGAACCTATCCACAATAAAAAATATGTTGTCCATTCCCTACTTGGTCTTAGGAAGTACAACTACAAAATGCATACTGAGGCATTCCCAAGGTCTATTTGGGATTGGAAGGGGTTGATACAATCCTGCATTTGATGAAGTCCCCTTAGCCTTTTGACAGACTATACAAGTCTCTACATACTTTTGGACATCCCTACTCATTTTTGGCCAATAGTAGTACCTCTTCACCAACTCTAGAGTTTTATTCAACCCAAAGTGTCCACTTAATGAATCATTATGCTTCTCTTGTACTAGGTTCTCCCTCATTGAGGCTCTTGGTACACAGATTTGTCCTCCTTTAAACAAAAGACCTTCTTGAAGAGTATACTCGGGATACTCACTATGAAAATGGTTTTGAAAATCTTGACATACCTTGTATGTTGTTGAAAAGTCTTCATCTGTTGGATAAGATCCTTGAAGCTTTCTATGCCAATGCTTCTTAACTAAACTTCTTGTACTGTGAGAAACCTTCTACTCAATGCATCTGCCACTTTATTTTGTACTCCCTTCTTGTGTTTTATGGTGAAGGAATAGGCTTGGATATATTCCACCCATTTCATATGCTTATGGCTTAGTTTATCCTCTGAACTCAGAAAACTCAAAGCCTGGTTGTCGGTAAAGACTACAAATTCTTTGGGGAGGAGATAATGTCTCTGCTTTCTTAGTTCTTGCACTAATGCTTATAATTCCAAATCATATGAGGAATACTTCCTGTTTGTATCACTAAGTTTTTCACTATGAAAAGGTACTGGCTTTCCTTCTTGACTCAAAACTGCACCGACAACAATGTTGTTGGCATCACACTCCAAAGTAAACAGCTTGTCAAAACTAGGAAGTATCAGTATTGGTTAAGTTTCTATCCTTTCCTTCAAATATTCAAATCCCTCATCAGCCTGCTCATTCCATTGGAACTTGGCTTTTATACCTCCTTTCATGGTATCTAAAATAGGTGCACTGATTTCACTAAACTACCTGATAAACTTCCTATAGAACTATGCTAATCCATGGAAGCTTCTTACTTCTGTAGCTGACTTTGGTGTAGGCCAATTCAAGATTGCTTCCACCTTTCTTGTGTCCATCTTCAAGTTACCTTCTGAAATAACAAAACCTAAATATACCAACTCTTGTTTCATGAACTCGCTCTTTTCCAAGTTGATTGTCAACTTCTCCTCATGCAATCTTTGCATTACCATTTGCAGATGTCTAAGATGATCCTCTTTTGTTTTGTTGAACACTAGGATGTCATCTAAGTACACTACAACCCACTTTCCAATGAAGTCCTTCAAAACCTCATTCATCAATATCATAAATGTGCTTGGGGCATTTGACAACCCAAAAGGCATAACAAGCCACTCATAAAGTCCCTTGGTAGTCTTAAAAGAAGACTTCTATTCATCTCCACCTTTAATAATTATCTGATGATATCCACTCTTAAGATCTATTTTGGAGTAATACCTAGCTCCACCTAGACAATCCATCAAATCTTCTATCCTCAGTATTGGGAACCTATACCGAATAGTGATCCTATTTATGGCCTTGGAATGGGTACACAGCCTCCAAGTACCATCCTTCTTTGGGGCTAAGACTGTTGGAACAACACATGGACTTATACTCTTTCTGATCAACCCTTAATCAATTAGTGCTTGGATTTGGTTAGCAATCTCTGCATTCTGTTGTGGGGTCATTTTATAAGCAGCCTTATTTGGAAGTGAGGCTCCTAGGATGAAGTCAATCTGATGATTGATAGTTCTTTTAGGTGGTAGGGTAGTTGGTTGACCATCACTAACTATGGTCTGGTATTGAGTTAACAACCTTTGGATTTCTAAAGGTAACTCTTCCCTCTTATTTCCCCCTTCATTCTTTGGTTTTAAAACCAAAGCAAAGCTCACTCTATCTTCTTCTTCCAGTGTCTTCAAGAATTCCTTCTCACCGACTAACAGTAGGTTAGGACCCCCTTTCTTCTCTGCGCCTTCTTCCAAGATTGACTGTATCTTGAAATTCACTCCATCTTTCTTAAAGGAATATGAGTTCTTAACTCCATCATGCACTACAGCTCATTCAAACTGCCAAGGTCTACCCAATAATAGATGACAAGCATCCATGGGTAGGATATCACACAACACTTGGTCCTTATATCTCCCTATGGAAAATTCCACCCAAGCTTTTTCATTAACTAATACATGTTGATCTTTATTCAACCAAGTAACCCTATAAGGATTAGTATGAGGAATCCTTTTTAACTTTAGTTTTTTAGTAGCTTCTAAAGAAGCTATGTTATCAGTAGAACCGGAATCTATGATAACTTTACAAAACTTACTGAGTACTTTGCATTTGACTTGAAATAGAGACCTTCTTTGGCTTGGCTCTTCTTTAATGGGTTCTTTGAGGAGTTCTCTGCAAATCATCAAATTCTCTCCTATCTCAGAATCTAGTGCAACTTATGTTGTCTTGCTGCTAGAAGACTCTTCTTGCACATAGTGGACTCTCTTCTCTCCTCCTTGTGATGTAGAACTCTTCTTAGGACACCGATATGCAGGATGCCCAAATTGCTGGCAATTGTAACACTTCATTGAAGAGAAATAAGATCCTCTTCCCTAGTTATTGGTTCTTCCTCTTGAACTATTATTTGAACCTCTTCCTTAGTTGTAACCACCTCTTATGTTACTAGATTCTCCTTGATTCTCAGTGAGTTTGGACTCACTCTGATTCTTAGCTTCAAAATTCCTTCCTCCATATCCTCCTCTATGACCTCTTTTGTCTCTTCCTCTTCCTCTACTGTTTGAATCTTGCTTCTTTTTGAGCTTCTCCTCTACCTTGAGGGCTATTTGATAGCATTGGTGTACTGTCTTGGGGATGAAGAGACTAATTTCCTCTTGGATACTCCACTTGAGACCATTTAGATACCTAGCCACTTTTAGGCTTTCTTCTTCCATTACATGTGACCTTAAGCATAGCTTATGAAATTCTTTTGTATAGACACTGACTTCCAAGTCTTTTTGTCTCAGATTCTGCCTTTTCTTGTGCAACTGCACTTCATAATCATTAGGAAGTGTAGACACCCTAAAATGGACAGGCTTGCAACTTTACATTAAAACCCTAATTTTCATCTATTAATTAATGGTTTCTTAATCATTAATTAATCATTTATTTTCTTCTAAATTCATCTTTCTCAAATCATCTAATCCAATTCTCAACATTAATTAAATAATTAATTTTATTTAATTAATTAAGCTTTAATTGATTAAATTACCATTATTTAATTAATTAAACTCAATTTCCTATAGTTTAAATCAAATATTTAAACTCACTAATTATATTCTTCCAATTAAATTAATTTCAATTAAATTAATTTAATTTCATCAAATAAAGCAATTCTTAATTAAAAAGAATTCAATTATCTCACATGTTGAAAACAATTAATAAATAAATGAATTAAATATTCATTTATCATCAAAGAGATAACTCCAATCAGATCACATAGGTTACTCCACCCATCTCTC
>MU225812.1:572290-586883 GCA_018584345.1 Thuja plicata | reverse complement strand
CAACCACTCATTTCATCAGCAATTCCTATATAATAAACCCTTCATAACCATTTGAAGGATCCAGGATTTCAAGTATACAAGTGCCATTACTCTGTCAGCATTCAGGCCATCCTGCGATCACACACACTTTGCAATTATCAAATTCTCGACGCTTCTCAAGTCATAGACGCTGCCCAGCCAATACTGAGCATCAAGAATAGTGTCTCAGAAGGAGTAGAGAGAAACAATAGAAGCTTCAAGCTTCGAAGGGTTCACATTCATTTGTCTTCCTCTTTGTTGTTTGTACATTTTATTGCTCACGTTTCAATTTTTTGTTTAGTACTTATTGCGTAATAGATTTGCATTCACTTGTGAACCTTGGCTACTAACCCCTGCCCTTGGAAAGCTGTGGGAAACCGGAGAGAGAGGCGTACAGGAAGATAAGTTTCCTTCATTTTGGCCACCATACCTTTCTAATTGGTCATGGTATTATTTCCTTCTATATTCCTTTCATCTTGGACAAACTTCCACAAAGTGAGAGCAGTCCCTCTCAATCTTGTCCTAACTATTCTTACTTTTTGAGCCTCATTTATATTATCACAATCAAAGTGATTTTTGAGACCTTCTATCCACTCCATGATTAAATATGGTTCCATCTTGCCATTAAATAGAGGCACACCTTCTAAGGACTTACCACTCATTTCCTTCAATGCTTTCAAGAATGGCTCTTCTTGAAGCACAAGGTTTGGCTCTGGTATTATGTCTTACTCGGCCACTGATTTACTCTTTCCATCAACTTCTCTCACTAGTTCACTGACTGTTGTAGTCCTAAGTTGCACTTCTTCTAACTTAGTTTCCATTTCGGCCAACTATTCCTTCAGGAGTCTATTCTCCTCTTTTTGCTCTTCCACGTTATTTGCCAACTCTGTGTTGGTCACCATTTTGCGTGAATCTACAGGCTCGTCTAAAGACAACACTCAAATAACACAAGCCCAAATATTTCTGCTCTGATACCAATCTGATGGGTAGAGTGGGTCCACTACTAGAGATTTAGCCTGACTCTACTCTAAGATCCCTTTCTTGGACCTTCTAGGGTATTCTAAACCCTAACCCAAGGGAAGTCACTAAGATCTTCACCTCTTTCTCAAGACCCAGTCCCCATCAACGATTTTTTCCTCCTTTACTCACTGAACCTACAAAGGTAGATTCATTCTCCTGGCTAAATCAACTCATTCAACCAATACCCTCAAAATATATTCCCTCACTTTTCTTCCCTAATCGGACTATCACCGAGCTCGCCTAGGGTAAGAACTCCATCTTCGTTTCCAACACCTCTCCTACAAAAACAAAACATAAAACTATGTACAGGTGCTCCTATCGAATTCCATCTAGGCAAATGGTTCTCACCATTGATTCAGGAACCTTGAGGAGCCATGTCATCTTACTACCCAAAATGGGCCAGGAACTCACAACTTGCAAAATAAAACAAATTAATCTATTTGCACTTAAAATAGACAATGCTACTCAAAAGATAGACTAAAAACACACTCTGCAACTTTTATTCACTTTCTCCAATTTCTTATGACAAAACTACATATCCCTAACCAAGTCTACATCCAACAATATATATCCCATGCTCTTCAACAACTTTCACCAACCTCATGAATGAAGACATGGGTGGTCATTAAGCAACCTCCCATCACTTTGAATAGGTGTAACTATCCATTTAAGACAAGGCGACACATAATGAGCTATTACAATTGACTAGGCTGGTCATAAAAGACAAATCTATGATTTTTGGGTCATTAATCGAGCGTCAGAATTAACTAAGCAGCAGCACCAAGCGCTAGTATTGACTGGACACCCGTAAGCAACCCCGAACAACATCACCGAGTGGCAAGTGTAACCTGAGAGACATCACCGAGTGACCTGAGCAGCATCACTGAGCAACATAGTGTAACCTGAGCATCAATATTGCCTGAACACCAGTATAAATTGAGCACTTCATCCTAGTGTCATTTCACCTTCTTCATTTGGTAGCACCTTGGTTGGATTTCCAAAGTTTTACAAACTACCTCAACATGCACTAAACTGAAAAAAAACTACTAAACAACTATGATATATGTTCACCAAATTGACCTCGGTCATTACAAAAGTGGTAGAAAAAAACACCTTACAAACCCAAAATGCTTCCTAACCTAGGTGCTCCTACACCAATTATGCACAAAGTCAACATTGTTCTTTGTCATTGTTCCCTAAGCTAAGTGTCATATTCATTCATATTTGATTTTTGAAGATAGTATTTTGAATTATTAACTCTCAACCCTCATTAGTTCATGTTGATCATATTTTAATGCTTACATGTAATTAATTAGCCTATATTATTTAATAAAATTATTTTTTTGTGATAGTTCCCCATATTGTAGTAATTGGGAAAATATCTAATTATTTAGTTAATTAGGTCATGCAATCACTTTATTTACTTAAGTTAAACTTAGGTTTTTGGCTTTATTAAACTAGGCTAATAATAACTTAAGTTGTCTCATTTGTTATGGTTGCAACACTTGAAGCATTCTAATTTAGTATTGCATTAGGGTTTGTATCTATGGTTTCATTCATCCTTTCATAAGGATCCATTCTTGTTGTGCCTCACAACTCACACCCCACTTGATTACCTGGCCAAGTGGGGACCTCCTAGTTTCTTTTTGTTATTTGTTGTGTTGTTATGTGTTTTCCTCATTTGTTTTGGAACTTTTTGAGTTTTAGAGATTGGAAGACCAAGACGATCAGTTAAAGCTTGAATGTTCTATCCTTAAAAGTCCCCTTTCATTTTCCCCTTTGCTTTTAGTTGTTTATTTTCAGTCTTTTGGAGGTTAGAGTTTTAGGGATGTTATGGAAATATGACAACCCTAATTCCCCAACCCCCAATTATCTTTCCTTGTTTCAGTTTTGGGGTTCAAATTATCAGAGCTTTGGGGGTGTCATGGTGACATGACCACCCCCAACTCCCTAAAGTCCAATATCCTAAAGGGTCGCAACTATGCCTCAACCCTAATCGGTTGACACCCCGATAATGTTTTTCTTGCATCACCCATCACTAACAACTATAAAAGCATGTTTTGGTGCTCCTTTGCACACAATGTATTTAGACTTCCAAAGTGATTAAAGATTGAATCCTAACTTATTTAGACCTGGTGTTTACAATCATTTAGATTTAGCACAACCTTGTTTGTGTGTGTGTGTGTGTGTGTGTGTGTGTGTGCATGCATGCATGCGTGTGCGCACACGCGCCTCCCCACCTTTTGGATCTTTTGATCACTTAGTTTCCTCACATGTTCTAGGTAGGGTTTTTTTCTTGTGCCCTTTTCCATCTCTATTTTTGTTTTTATTTCTTTGATTTTTGTTTTTTGTTTGGGTTAGGGTTACCATTTTGTTTTGCTTTATTGTTATTAGGTTAGGGTTTTTATTTTTATTTGTTTGTGTTAGTTTTGGGTTTTTAGTTTTTGTAGAGTGTTGGTTTCTTTCTTAGATTAGGGTTTAACTTTAGGGTTAATTGTATTTTCTACTTTCAATAGGAATCATTCCCATCATGTTGAGTTAGATTTTTCCTGAAACCTATTGGGTTTTTTATGAGGATTCATAGGGCATGCATAGGATATATATATTAGTTTTATTAGTTTTTTCTCCTATGTAAATTTCAAAAATAAAAAGTGAAAATTGAAAAGTAAAATGTTAATTTATTGGTTGTTATGAGGTTAGCATAAGTTAGTATATGATGGTTATATTTGTTTGTGTTATTGTTCTCCATATCACATTGATATTTGGAAGAACATATTATACTCGTTTATTTTCCATCTCACATTGAGATCTAAGAAATATATCCAAATCCTTTATTTTAGGCATAATATTGTCTATATATTTGTATCTTTCTCCTCACGAAGGCACATTGGAAGAATAAAAAGTTTGCAGTCTTATTTATAGAGAATATTGTCTTGGCTTGAATTTGTTCTCTCACTGCAGAGATTTTTGTCTCATTGGTAGAGTTGAATCTTTGTTTTCTACTCATTCTTCTGGTTGTTACATATATGTTTTCCTTTGATCAAATTTGGAGGAGAAAGACTTAAATTGGTTTGCAAGACATTATACAAAAACAATAAATGGAAAAGAGAAAGAATCCAAAGTATGAGATCGTAGACCATAATTCCCAAGCACTCTAGGAACCTCAATTGGTCTTTTGGAGATCATGGAATCAAACATCGCCAAAAGAATTAGGGGTCCTTGACCTATGATTGTCCAACAACTGATTCCAATTTTAAAAGGAACGCATTTTGGCCCAATTTTAAAGTTTTTGAGGATGTTTACATTCCTGATACCCAAAAGGGGTCAGGGATAGCAACATCCCCGATCCCAACACATGCATACAAAAGGGTTTAAAACCCCTTTTACTTCCCTCAAAGATATTTTTAGAGATGTTTATGTCCCCAAAACCAGAAAAAAGAGATCGAGGATGAAAATACCCCCAATCTCCAAAAGGGAATGAGAAGCTAATAGGAGGTTTAATACATAAGTTGGGGATCTCTACATCCCCAACCACCAAAAAGGATGGATGGATGGACATCCCTAAAACATCAAATGTAGTGTTTTTCTTGCAAAATTCACTCTCAACATAGTCAAAGAGATAAGAGATGGTGAAGTCTTATTCAACATGTGATGAAATGAGGAATTCGAGGTAGTTTACTTTCTATCAATTAGTTCAATAATAATTTTGAATGGTTATCGACTCCTACCTAGTGTGTAGAAGGAGATATGACAACAAAAACAACCCAAATGAAGTACAAACCTCAAGGCTACATGAATCCCTCCAAGAAAGGAAATGGACACCAAGAGATTATGTACATATATCTTGGCCATGTGGGCCTAAAATAATTCAATTCAAGGATGCCCAAACCAAATGAAAAGACATTTTAGGCTACCTAATTGGTGTACTTGGACCTAGTTTAGACAACAACATTCCCTATCTCCCTTTAATCTTCAAATTTGGTGACACCATGCGCATAAAATTATCAAGAAGAGTAGAGGAAGGTCTTTGTAAAAGAGGGATATTTAATTCTAGATGTCTCCCTAGACAATGTAGAATAGGTATTCCATATCACTACATATGACTTGTATGTTAGGGTGATAAGGGAATTGTTTGTTGCCAAATCAACAGATTGGAAAGTTCTCAAAATATGCCAAGCTTTATGCTCAAAATTTCCAATTGAATTGGCCAATGAACAGGATCAACCAAATATGGTTCAAAAACCCTCTTCAATTTAGGCTCGGTAGGACCTAGGCAGGTTAACTTCCTCATCGAATGACTCTTCAAGTTGATGCTTTTTATAGAAAATTGTATCTTTCTACTTCTAATCTCTACTTCAAAATGACATATATTTGAAATAGATTGACTTGTTTGTTGATTACTTGATTGCTTCTAACTTCCTTAGCTATCTTCTATTTCTACTTTCTACTTTGCTTCTATTGCATTCTTATTAATTTAACTGATTTATGTTCACACTTCAATCTGTCCTTTTATTTTTGCTTCCACACTTGTATTTTCCTACCTCTAATTTGAAACTATCTCAAAGTGATCATTATTATTATTTGAAATTTTTATCTTTATGTATAAGACATACCTTTATCCTTATTGGGTACAGAGTCACCTCCCTTCAAATCTTCATGCACGTAACTTTGCAAGACAAATTTTAAACTTACACCTTATATAAATTTGTCAACTATTTAATTCTATTAATGTAAGGTGATTAAACATATAACACACCAATCGTTCTAATTGAGTTTAACTTCTCTTTAAGAAGGTCAATCAGACAAGAAACATAAGGACAACACTTCTCAAATGCTTCTTGATGTTTAAATTAGTGTGAGAGCAAGTAACTATTTTGCACAAAAATTCAAAATAGCAATTAATTCCTTGAATTAATAATCACAAAGAACTAACTTGAAAAGAAAATAACCCCCACCACAATTGTAGAGAATGAACTAAGTCTTTATATTAACTTTGAAAATATTTGGTACATGGTATTCAGAGTATCTTTACTGCTCCTATTCTATCTTATTCTATCTTTTTCATTTACAAAATGATTTCCCATATATATGGAAAATACAAGTCCTTTGATGAAGAGGTATGTCTTTTACACAAGAGATCATAAACATAACAAACATCTAGTTATTTCCTAAGAACATATGAACTAATCCCAGATGATCAATGTATTCCTCAGCTATGTAAATATTAGCATTCTCAAAGAAATTCCCCATCATATATTCTTTTCTACAGTTTGTCCGTAGCCTTTGTAACTGTTAGCCCCCATATGGACCTTGATTTAAAAATTCAAAATTTGGGTCTCCTCCATGTCAATCCCTGCTCAAATGAACATTTTATCTATTAAGCATGAGTATTGAACCCCTTCAAACTAAGTTCAAACTGGTTCAATGCGGTTCAATGGGTTCAAAATGGTTCAAGGAGATTCAAGAAGGTTCATCAAGTTCAAAGACTCGACTAGTTCAAAATCTAAACTACTCGCAGTTGCAATACAAGTTCTCCAGGCCAAAGTTGAATGATTCAGATTTTAGAAGACTCGATGGATTAGGTCCAATGGATTAAGTTTGTTAGTTTAGGGATAAAATTTAAAGGTTCTCACGGGTTCAAAAGGTTCAAGCATCTAAATGCAAATACCAATGTCTAATCAAAAGCTTATGGCTACCTAATATAGGCCAGGTTGGCAACTTCATGTGATCAAAAGGAGACGTGGTATCTTTCTAAAAGAATGAATTATTTTCAAAAAGGTTCTGTAAATGATATAGCTCCCTTCCTCAAGGTTAGTTGTGGTAAGATAAACCTCATAATGTTCATGCTATTGGTGTCACTTATGCAGTTTTAGTATGTGAAGAAGAATTTATCAAAGACATGGTATCAATTTGTTACTCACAAACAAAGGCTCAATTGGAAATTAATATGCTTGTAAGTTATGGAATCATCTCCACAACATTCCTATAGAGAAAGTATCCATGAAGGTGAAGATTATATTGAGCTCAAGCTTATAATGTGAAGACAGAGCTGTGAAAAAATGATTTTTTGAATGCCTCAATAGTGAGTTCAAGTATCCTTCATTAGACAAAAGTACAGATTTCTGATAATTCGATAAAATTAGAAGTTGATCCTCAATGTAATCCATCAAATTTGTATGGAAATAAGTGTTAGAAATGTTGGAAATGAGATAAGTAACTGAGAGGGGAGGGGTGAATCAGTTACTCGTAAACAAATCCTTTGTCCCTTAGATGTCTTAAATACTTTAACACTATTACTTGGTTAATTAAGATATTCTTCTGTAACTTGGGTGTCAAAGTAATCTTTATAATATCCAATGCAATTATACTTTAGAGATTTAAGTGTAGAAACATAAAGCATGAAACAAATAACATATACACATGTGACACCAAGATTTAACGTGGAAACCCAATATGGGAAAAACCACCAATGTAACTAGTTATTGTTTTTCACTCTTCTGAAGTGAGCCCTGTTAGGAGCCAAACCTGTTAAAGGTTAAAATAACACATTGTTAGGTGTGACCTTGTCAAAGGATTTAATCACCCTGTGAGGAGTGGCCTTGTTAGAGGTCTTCAACACTTCAACATAGAAATGCTACCTTGTGAAAGGATTTACAAAAAGATTGTTAAGTCTACTCAGTTAAGAGATTTTAGATCACTGCTACAATTGTTAGAAAGTAACAATGAATTGACCTGTATGTGTAAGAAACTGTCTTTCCTGATTCAGATTTTTGTTATGATTATAACTAGATACTTGTTGATCATATGTTCTATTGCAGCTCTGAGTGATCAATACTCAATCAAAATCCTATCTTATTTTGCCTTCACTCTTCATATCACAAAATTCCACACTTTTGCTTTCTCTTCTTGCCTTTTTACCTTCTCACACATTCAATCCAAACTTGAACTTTCATTTATATGGTAAGCCCTGTCAAGTCATCTTGAATAAACTTCTAATAATAAAACACAATTCATTCAACCTCATATAACCAATTAATTATAGAATATAAATCATTGTTAGTCAGCTGCCATTGAATGCCCGACCAAGACTAAAATGCCCGAGTGACTCGGTCAACACTGAACTTCCTTCAATGCCCGACTGAACTCGGTCAATGCTAAATAACTCATTTTTTTCACCAACTGTGCTCGGTTTGAATGTAGACATTTGTGTAACATCACTATATAAGTGTAAATACATGTGTAACATCAATGACAATACACAATTGAATAATTGTCTTCAACAATCTCCCTCTTTGGCATTGATGGAAACACAACATGTCATAATACAAAGAATTGTAGAGCAACAGAAATTTTTATTAATGTCTTAGCTTCATTCTGATTCTCATCCAAAAACTCCCTTTGACATCAAAATCTCCCTCTTACTATATTATAGAAAACTCTCCCTCTTTGACAACAGACGCCAAAGACACCATCTCTACAAATATTAATAATTAGTACTATTTCACTTTGTAATTGTAATGTACCTGAATGTACAAATTCATCTAAAATGTGCTCTAATGTACCTTCATCAACTGAGAGATCTTCATTGTCACTCAGGTTGATGCATCACTAAACTATATTTTAGTGAGCTTCAATTAGGGGAAGCACCCCTAGCTTTCCTCTAAGATACAAGAATGCATCCTTAGGTAAAGGTTTGGTTAATATGTCTGCAACTTGTTCTTTGGTATTCACATATTCCAACCTTACTTCTTTATTCCGTACCAATTCCCTAAAAAAATGATACTTTATTGCTATATGCTTGGTTTTGGTGTGCATCACAGGATTATTTGAAATGTTAATGGCACTGGTGTTGTCACAGTAGATAGTAACTGACTCTTTTACTTCTTCCTTCATTCTTGATAATAACTGCTTGATCCATATGATGTTTGAATAATTCACTATTGCAGCAACATATTCTGCCTCTATTGTAGACTGAGATATACAATTCTATTTCTTGCTAGTCCATGATACTAACCTCTTTTCAAGAAAGAAAGCTCTACAACTGGTGCTTTTCCTGTCATCTACACTTCCAGCCCAATCAGCATCAGTGAATGCCTTCAAATCAAAGTTTCCACCTTTCTTATACCATAAACCATAGTCTTCAGTACCCTTCAGATATCTCAAAATTCTTTTGATTACCATTAGGTGATTATCTCTGGGATTAGCTGAAAATATTACAACAATACCAACTGCCAATGCAATATCAAGATGGGTGTGAACAACATATTGCAATTTTCCAATCATGGATTTGTAGTTGGTCTGATCTACCTCCTTTGAATCATCATTTTTAGAAAAAATTTGTCTAGTACACATGGGTGTTCCAACAGGTTTGGAATCTTCCATACCAAATTTCTTAAGTATCTCCTTGATATATTTTGATTGAGTAATGTAGATACCATCCTTCATTTGATGTAATTGTAGTCCAACAAAGATTTTGATCTCACCAAACATAGACATCTCAAATTCTTTACTCATAGCTACAGAGAATGCTTTGCATAGGTCATCATAACCAGTGAATAATATGTCATCAACAAATATATCTACTAATAATATTTTGTTATGTGGTCCTTCTTTGATGTACAGGCTACTGTTATCATTGGTTCTCTGAAATCCAATGCTTATTAGATATCCATGCATTCTTTCATACCAGGCTATGGACGCTTGCTTTAGTCCATACAATGCTTTGTACAGCTTGCAAACCATATCCCTTTTGCTAGGATCAATAAATCCTTCAGGTTGTTCAATGTAGATTTCTTCTTCTAGGATTCCATTCAGAAATGCTGATTTCACATCCATTTGATAAACTTTGTATCCTTTATGTGCAACATATGCTAGAAAATTTTCAACTCCTTCAAGTCTTGCAACATGAGAAAAAGTTTCTCCGTAGTCAATGCCCTCTTCTTGAGCATATCCTTTACAAACTAGTCTAGCCTTATTTCTAGAAACTTTACCATTTTCATTCATCTTATTTCTAAAAACCCACTTGGTTCCAACCACATTCTTGTCCTTTGGCCTAGGTACAAGAGTCAAGGTCTTGTTCTTCTCAATCTGCTCAATTTATTCATTCATTTCTTCTATCCAACTTTCATCATTCAGTGCATCTTTAACAGTTCTAGGTTCAAATTCACTTAGTAAGCATGTACCTTTGAGTTTCTTCCTTGTCATTACACCTTTTGTTTGATCACCAATTATCTTCTTAGCTGCATGATGCCTTTTAACATATCTAGAAAGTACTGGATCTTTTGTTCTAGGTTCTGGACTTGATCCACTAGGTCTATCACTCAAACATTCTTTCATGTTCCTCTGTCTGATGCTTAGGTTTCACCGTCTATGACTCAGATCCCTTTGTCTATGACTCAGGTTCTTCCATCTATGACTCAGTTCCCTCTGCTTGTGACTCAGTTTCCTCTGCCTATGACTGAGTCTCTTCTACCAGCAGCTCGGGTTGCAGAGTTTGCAACTCAGGTTGCACAGTTTGTGCTAGAATATTTAGTGGTCGACAGTTCTTCCTTTACAAATATTTCCAGATCTACATTCCTTATCAATTAAAATTAAATGTAAGATGATTAATGGATGCATAGGGTATCTTTTATGTACAAATCTCCATTGTTCAAACCCTATCTAGAGACCATTCATTTTCTTCTTTAACAACTGCTACTCGGTAAAGTCTAGAAAAGATAAATAGTATATCTTACTGAGAAGTTTATATTTGTTAAGATTATTTATGGCATACATCTTGATGATTGGGGACGATAAGATAACTGAGGGTATTATATTTGAGATATAAGTTTTTGGTTGGATTTTTTGAATTATTATTAAGGCCACTGATTCACCCCCCTCAGTTATCCTAACATCATGCCTTTGAGGCCTCGTTCGGGTCGCCTTTTTTTCATTTTTAGGTTAGGGTTTTGATTTTTGAGTCACGTCCAAGCAACAAGTTTTCAGCCTTTGAAAGGCCAAAAATTGGATCAACCAACGCCAGACCAAAAATTTTGCCAAGTGTCTAGATCAGACTATCGAACATTCAGGGTCTCAGACCATCCTATGCCTCTTTTTTATACTTTCACACCCCGCATATTCTCTCAATTTTTGCACTCCGCAAGTCTGAAATAATTGTTTCTCCAAAGCCTCATTCACCTCCTTTCAACCTTTCACACCTAATCTTGTCTTCGGTGTTCGAACGTCAAAACACCAAAAAAGCAAGAAGTTTCATGACTTGGCATTTCAGAGCCATGTAGCTACTTGTTTTCTTAGTTTTAGTTTCCTTTTTAGTTTTCCCTCTTTATTAGTTTCAAATAAAATATTGATACGCTACATGCTTCTTGCAGGAATACCTAAAAAGAGGATCAGATCACCGATGAAGGACATGGTGGAAAGTGTGAAAGGTTGAAAAAGGACTTAGCTTTCTCAATAAGCCCTCTCTGGACTAGTTTATACATTCAAATGTTGGACATTTTGGAAAGTGCGAAAGGCTGAAAAAGGACTTAGCTTTCTCAATAGGCCCTCTCCAAACAGGGTTCAAGGAACCCAGGAGAAAGACAAACCCAAACTAAAAAAAGAAGGTGGGGGTCCCAATGGTTAGAGGACCAAAAATGGGGTATGTGTTGTGGACCCACAACATGTCCAGTGTGGCAATTTAATCTATAAATATTCATTCCAATATCCATCAATTAAACAACTTTCAGGCATTTGATTTTATCAAAACAAAGATTCAAAAGCCAAACAATTTGCTTTTTCTTGTTCCCAAAAATTTTCAAGTACCTTTCCTGACTGCTTGAGATGTTTAGTGTAGGTAGGGATAAACTCATGAGGAGAGACATCTTTCACCATGTAATTCGTTTCCATTGTTGACCAGAAACTGCAATCCCTTTTCTATTAGGGTTCTACTCTCTCTTTGGGAATAGTTTAAAAAATGAAAGAGCATAATGAAATCAGTTATAAAAACCTAAAGTCATTTAGGGTTTTGAGATCTTTAAAAATATATTCTCTTCTAACCTTGGCAGAATTTATGGTCTAGCATTGGGTGATCTAGTTTTTGGCCTTTCAGAGGCCGAAAACCTGCTGCTTAGACGCGACTCAAAAAACAAAACCCTAACCTAAAAATGAACAAATGTAACCTGACTGACTCGACCTAATTGAGGCCTTAAGGGCACGAGACCCTAGGAAACCTAGAAGTTGTGAGCCTGACCAAAAAAATCCTAACTCAATGAAAATAGAAAAGGGGATGAAAACGCTAACCCAAAACAAGGAAGACGACGAAGAGGAAGCAGGAAAAATGAAGAAAATGAGAGCGCCTACCTGAAACAAGGTGCGAGGGAGGAGGAAACAAAATAGGGTGTTGATGGTGAGGGGGAAATAGATGAGCACAACAAATGGTGAGGAAGGATCAACACAAACACACAAAGCTCGAGACACGGAAGCACATAGAGCAAAGTGAGTAAAAAAATGTACGCTCCGTTTATATAGTCAGCGGGTAACGTCACCAAACTTCAGGATTTCGAAGGCCAAAAACCCTGAAGTTAAATGACCTCACTAATTTAATGGAATTCATGTATTCAGGGTTATTTCCTCTACCTAGTCATAAACCTCTTTAAGAATATCATTGCTCCTTTAGTATGTTTGTATCTTTCATTGGTTTATTACTTTCATTTTTATACACTAGCTCCTTTTGTGTAGTGACCTCTTTTGTGATTTGTAGTTGCCATATATCTTTTGCAGGTACATCTAGCTACTTTAATGCACTATCTGATCATATTTGTGACAATATTATGAAGCATAGTTGCTTATGTTCATACTTTGCATTGAATATTTTGTCATCATGAATGTTGAACTAAAGATGAATATTATTTTATCTTTACCTTTCTACACACTAAGTGTTTCTTGCTTTGATCCATTTAATTTTAATGTATGGAATTATAAGGGTTTCAAGTACATTTTCTAGATTCACTTCATTTCATTGAACTATTGTTTTCAATTTGATTCATTTGACACTATTTAAAATTAAAAACAATGCATGACTTTCTCCTCACTCAATTATTACCATACAAGATATACAAGGAGGAGATGACACTTCAGATGTTTGTATTCAAAGAAATTCTTTAAAAATGTATCTATCTACATGATAAATGACAATGTTGAGCCTCTAATACATGAAAATGTAAACTAAAAGAAAAACAAATGCTATAAAAATAATAGTAAAAAAGAAAGCAATACCCAAAACTTGAATTAAAATGTAAGATAAATTACTTGTTATAGCCTCATAAGAAAGGATGAAACAATAATAAAAAAATGTTGAAACCATATTTTGAGTAACCATACTTCAAACCATAATTCTCGACACCAGACTACATAAATATTGAAACCATACGTCTGTCATAGGCTTCAAAAGGTGTTGTCGGTCATTCTCCTTTTGCTTTTGTAGACCATAATCAACTACAATATCTTATCTCCCCATCACTAAGATAGAAAGTTTCAAATTTGTTCATAAGATTTTCATCTAAGTCATCCATAGGAAAAACAATAGTAACTTAAAGTTTCTCTTCTTCATCTTTTTGAATAAAAAGCCACCGTGCTTCATCAATCATACTTATTGGCTTGTTATTCATCCACTTTACCCTACCATACTGATGGAATTAATTTATAGAATCATGTGGATGATCCTTTGAAATCTTAAAAATAACCTCAAATATATCATCCTTCAAGTATTTACAATGCAAGTTTGAAACTCCTAAAACAACTACATGAGGTTGACAATCCATCATAAACTTCAAAAGGCATTGCTAGTCAATCTCCTTTTACTTTTGTAGACCATAATTCTTTGAATGAATACTTATACGTGATGTAAAAAGGATATCAAGCACTAAACATGGTGTAAACACTATAGTGTTAACACCCTAATTGTTAACATTGATAAGCAGTGTTAACACGTAATCAATGTTAACACCTTAAGTGTATGTTCAAAGTGTTAACACGTAATCAATGTTATCACCCTGTGTTAACACTAATAATAAGTGTTAACGTCCTAAGGTTAACACTAATTATAGTTACACTTAGGGCATTAGCGTCGATTACGTGTTAACACTTAGAGAGAGTGTTAACACTGATTACTCATTTCTCAAGGAAATTAAAATCTGATTTGTTCATCATGATCACTATTTATTAACTAAAACTTAGTATTAGTTAGAACTAGAAGAATAAATACAATTAAATAAGTAAAAAAAATATTTATTTGCATATAGGGAAATATAAATAAATAAATAAACTTATTTATTATGAGAGAAATAATTAGTAAATTAAATAAATTAGCATTTATTTAATTATTTGTGAGAAATTGATTAAATAAATATAAAGATTACATAATGAAGTTTGGGAGGTACTGCCTAGACCATTAGACATGATAGTGATTGATTCCCACTGGATTTCATTCACTCATGGTTGGATAAGATGTTATTTTGGTGTTTATAACAATATTTGAAATAAATGTGTATTCAAGTTTTGATATATATATATATATATA
>MU225812.1:524059-545210 GCA_018584345.1 Thuja plicata | reverse complement strand
AGTGGGGATTTTTATTTATTTAATTAAAAGAGAGGTTTTCTTTCAATTAAATAAATTAGAAGAATTTTATTTAATTAAATGGGAGGAATTGAATTTAATTAAATAAGAGAAATTTAATTAAAAGGAAGATTAAATCTTTTAATTAAATGAGAGGAATTTTATTTAATTAAAAGAGAGATTAAATCTTTTAATTAGATAAAAATGATCAAACCTTAGGAAATATTGAAATAATTGAATAATTGAATTAATTACAATTTGATCAAGGAAATTGATTTGAATTGAAAATATTCCAAAGCATTGATTCAGAAATTTGATAAAATGATAAAATAATAAATGGGGCCCAAAGTCTAGGCGACCATTTTAGGGTGCATACACAAATGTCCTGATTCCAAACTAGTTTTCCAACTAATAGGATGTGACTCCCCTCACTATGGATCTATTCAAACCTATCTTGAAACCAATGTTTTACCCGAGGGTATGTCCAAGAACCAAAAATGTAACCTTATTCGTCAAGAATCCAAACATGTAATCATCGCGGATGATTTGTATTGTAGAGGTATTGATGGTACCTTACTAAGATGTTTAGATCTAGAAGAATCTAACAACGCTTTGCATGAAGTTCATGAAGGTATTTGTGGATCACATTCGAATGGTCTTACCTTAGCTAAGAAACTCTTGCATATTGGGTATTATTGGCCTACAATGGAGAAAGACGCTATCACATTTTCAAAAACTTGCAAAAAGTGTCAAATCCATGGCAATATTATACATGCACCAGCAAGGGAATTGTTACCTTTTATCACACACTGGCCTTTTCAACAGTGGGCCTTTGATCTTATTAGTCAAATTTACCCATCATCCTCTAATGGTCACAAGTTCATTATCACAACAACAAAATATTTTACCAAGTGGGTTGAGGCTATACCCTTAATCATGACAACAGGAAAACAAATCTCACTGTTTATCCTCAACTACATCATTTTCCGGTATGGTCTTCCTTCATCAATTATGACAGATAATGGTAAATAGTTCAAAAATAAGGATGTGACAGAACTTTGCAATAATTTCCAAATTACCCAACATTTCTCCTCTAAATATTATCCTCAGGGAAATGGGCAGGCAGAGGCTAGCAACAAGAATATTCTCAAGATTCTCATTCGTACTATTAATGATTCTAGTAAAGATTGGCATGTTCAGATCAACCCAACTTTGTGGGCCTATCAAACAAACATCAGAATGCCAACAAGAGCTACTCCTTACTCTTTGGTTTATGGTGCTAAAGCAGTTCTTCCAATTGAGGTAGAAATTCCATCATTAAGGGTATCTTTAAAAGGGCTAATCATAGATGAGGACTACAAAGACTCACGTCTACAACATCTAGAAATGTTAGCTAAGAAATGTCAAGATGCCTTTGAACATTTACAAGGATATCAAAAGAGAATGGCAAAAGGCTATTATAAAAAGGTCAAACCTCGTCAGTTTCAAGTGGGTGATTTAGTACTACATGAAAATACTAAGAATCAATAATAGAGAATAAAGAAGGGAAAGTTTGAACCGAACTAGTTAGGGCCTTTCATAATCACCACAGTATTCAGATCTGGAGCTTATCAGCTAGCTACCACAGAAGGAGACACACTTCCTGATCCAATCAACACAACTCATCTGAAGAGATTCTATGCTTAAGTTGTTGTCACGACTATGTACAGTGGAAAAGATTCTGAAAAATTTCAAAAACAATGGAAAATTTCTAAAAATGATTTTCCTGGTGAAAACTTGGCAAACAGGCACTTGGACAATAACAAAAAAATAAAAAAAGAAGAAAACAACAAAAAAATTTGAAAAAAAAAATCGTGCCCTGGTGAAAACCTGGTAAATAGGCGCCTTGGTAGTAAAAAGAGCATTCCTAAAAATGGTGAAAATCTGGTAAACAGGTGCTATTTCATTAGCTCGCTGCTCTGTCTATCAAAGCTTGGATAAATATTCAGTAAGGACTTCAAGACCTTTGAGCTAACACAAGACAGAACATGTTCCTAGCTGATTGACTCTATCATTTACCTATCACTTTACCATGGTTTGAAATCTAATCTTATCCTTCTTAAAACTGTTTCAAGGGAAGCAATTCATCAACGATATTTCTCAATACCACATCAATCAATCAAAGGTGTTTCTCAACACCACCCCAGTTAAACAATAAAAAAAAGGCATCTGTCAATACCACTGATCAAGTCACATCTCATGTCAACAAACAAAAATAGTGTTTCTTAAAAACTCATACTGTTATCAACATGATCATATCGAATATATCAATCAGAATCACAAGCACAAAAATGATCAATCCTATCCTATGCTTGCATGAATTTTGGCTCCTAAGTAACTCTATGATGTATTCGTACTAGAGACACACTGAAAGAGTTGGGATACTTTTCTTTGCATGACTGTTTGTTCTTTATCAGATTTTTGCTTATTATGCTTCTCTCGAATGTTTTAATGATACTCTACTGAGTTAGAAACATGAGGATAGGGGGTATGATATTTTCTTTGATTTTTTCTTGTGATTGACATGGGTTTTTGACAAGGTCTATGATGAAAAAATCAAAGCTACATGAACGGCTCTGATTCTGAGACCAAACAAAACACTTATGTTAGTTTGGGTTGCTATTTTTTTTATCAATTGTTGATTATCATATTTCTGAAAATGTTCCATGAGTCTTTGTACTAGAACATTGAAGAAATCATATGGTATTTTTCTTTTGTTTGTTATGTGTTTGTTAAACACAATTTATACTTAGGACATCATTATCTTCTATATCTTGATGCTTGTGTCAAATTGCAATATCAAAATTAAGCTCAAATTAGTATTCATATCATCAAAGTAAATTAATTATTCATGGTGGTTGTACTAAAATCAAGCATTTTACATAAGTCATATTCATATTATCATAGTCACTTAAGCACTAGTGATGATTGTATGTACTTATATCCAAGAAAAGTGATATTCATACTAACATGATTACTTGTATAGCAGTGTTGGTTGTGTGAAAAATGGGGTACACAAAAAGCTCAATGATGAAATAAAAGCATAAAATGAATGATATGAAAATGGAAGTTTCATCTGCATCTGCATTTTAGAATTGCATTTCATTTTAGGAGTTGCATATCTTTTGTATCAAGTGACGCTAAGAAAGGCTATCATAACACACATTCAAAAGAGGGAAAGACAAATTTCACACGTTCAAAGAAATCATTTCTCTTATGATTGAGTATTTTAAATCACTGAAATAAAAAAAATCATCATTTTGCATCTCCATTGCATAAACATTAAATTTCATACATATGCATCCATACATTGGCATCCAAAACATGCTGAAATAAAAGAGCATACTCATAGAATAATCATAATCATCTCATAAAGCATAAAATGTCAGTGATAAAAGATATAATGAGATCAAAACATGAGAATGTCATCATATATCAAATAATGTCCATGAGATACATCATCCAAAAACTGAGCAAAAATGGTGCTAGATCACATATACATCAATTCATCATCATAAAAAATGTAGTAGCTCATAATCAATCATGATTGACTAGATATGTCATCCCCTGGTGGTCCATGTGGAGGAGCATTTGATCTACTTAGTCCACCACCCTCTAACTGTGCTGCAGCTCATGAAAAAGGAGTGACTCTAGCAGTAGTATCTGGTACCGCTGAAAAATATGTAGCTTGATAATAAGAAGCTCTACTGTGCTGTGCAGTAGCATCTCTCTGTGCAATATACAAACCTATGTCACTGTCAGCTAACGAAGCCTATAAAACTACTATGCGAGTCTGTAACTAGCCTCTCTCTCTATGGAGACGTACAATCAATGCTGCATCTACTATGCCTTATGCTGGTACACCTATAGGTCTAGGCCCTGGTGCCTATACGCTTGAAGGAATTGTAGGACCTATACTTGGTTGAGGAGGAGGAGTACTCATCTGTGGCATAACTTGTGCACCTGATCGGATAGTTGTACTACCTAGTCTAGTAACCCTCACCTGTGGAGAAATCTGTGAGGTAGTCACTCGAGTGGAAGCAAACACCTGTGCCGAGGAAACCTGTGTAGCAGGAATCTAAGAAGAAGATGGAATATGATAGGAAGAAGGAATATGTGAGGATGAAGGAACCTGTCTTGTACTCGGTATCCATGAAGAAGATGGTGCCTGTGTAGTCACTGGTGGTGTCGATCCTATATGCAAACTTTGACCTGTCTCTGCTGACGACCACGACCTCTGCCAGCACTATCATCACTACTACTCGAACGTCTGTGAGAAGGAGCCTGACAGCCCCACCACCTCTGTCATCGTCTCCTCCATCATCACCCTCATCTACCATAAATGGTACTGCCTCATCAGGAGAGGTCAACCGAGGGAATGGATGCTATGCAAAATATACTACAAAATCAGGAGTCATACCAACATCTATAACATCTGGATCTAGCGACCATATCATAGGAGCTAATCGCTGATGGTTAAGAACAACATCCTCATAAACCAACCGGGGTCCCCACTGTGGCTGATCATCTTGGGTCCTAGCATATGGTGCCATACCCTGGGGCATGGGCTGTGTAAAGCCAAACTGGCGTAAGACATGAGTAACCATGAATCTCTTAACAATATAAATAGTACGACCAATCAAATATCTCTCTGTACAGACAAAGGGCATCTCTCATCTGTTGCATCTCCACTCCTCACAACCTAAGTAGGGATGCCAGATGACAACTATCATATCATCTAATGCTCACCTCTTGAACTCTAAGTTTCCCAGGTGGGGCTGCACCATATCTCTAGAATACATATATACATAAGGCAGTCCATCCTGTCGAGATCTAGTCAATACTGGCCGTGTAATGGGGATGTGCTCCTAGGCCCATATTTATAACAATATCAAACCTATAGAAAATGATTTATCATGAAGATAAACCACCTGATGCAAATCATGATATAGGTGTGCGAGTAGGCAAGTAACCCAAGCTAATTTACAAGGATTCTATATCAAATCCTCTAAACATCTGCCTCATCCAACAAAAAACCATGTGCACTCCGATCGAGAACAAAGAATCCACCAATAAGACTAGCTAGTACTCCTGGTAATACAAGGCACTTTCTCTCCAATCTCTCCCATGTAATGTGATTCTCTACAACTAATGGATCCTAAAATACGTGTATACATGTGTCTATACATGCTTGGCATGTAGGATTATAATAAGGTAGCTCACCCATCATAGGTATGCGGAGAATACGCCATACATCCTCTGGCGTCACAATAATCTCCCCAGTAGGCAGGTGGAATGCATTATGTTCCAAGTTCCATCGCTCTATCAAGGCAGTCAATAAACCTTGGTTTACTGTATACTCAGGCATCTCTAAAAGGTATCCCACACCACAACGAAATATGTCTCGGCGATCCTCAATGGATAACTGATCAGTCAATGACAACACACAAGGATAGGGTGCTCATGTTTGTAAGGTGCCAGGATCTCTCTACAAAAGGGTAAAAACATTACAAAATCAGAATTGGGGCAAGCAGGGATGTGAAAAATAGATATGTTCAGCATTTATCTATTTTAACAGGGTCAGATGGACTAAGGCATTCAAATTTTCTAAAAATTTGGACTTAAACTCTGCATTTTTGGCTCACTATCCCAAAAATGATATTTCAGGAGCTAAAAATGATATCCTACAGAAAATGATGTTTGTTTTACCGTAAATGATACAAATTTCTGGAAACAATATCAGAATAATAGGAAACGCTAAAACAAAAACCGTAAATGATGCTTATTGGGAGACGATGAAATGAAAACAGGAAACGATATAGAATATACTAAAAATTATAAAACAAGCGGGAAATGATATTACAAGGAAATCAACAAAAGCATTGAAAAATAAATCAAGAACATGTACGAAATTCAAATTTTCAAAGCAGGATTTCGATGACATACCACTGGCGGGTAGTGGGCAGGTCTCTGGTGTCACCTGACTAGCTCGAATCGGTGATCATGCAGGGGAATCAACATCTTTTCTCTCTGGGCTCTGCAAATCTCTATCAGTGAATAGTTCAAATGAATAGTAATTTTTAATTATTACCCTATTTTAATCTCATTTTTGGGGTAATTAATTTCAAGTTTTTAACCACAAACTATTCTTTGTCTATTACACCATTTTTGCTCTAACTTCGTCCTTCAGAGTCTGATTTTGACCAAACAAAAAGCAATATTTTTGTGGTTTTAACCACTATATTTTCCATTGGAATAAAAATCTTCAATCCAAGATGATCATTCTCATACAGATGTTTTTATCTGGAAATCACCTCAATTTCATGTCCATTTTGATTCCAAGGGGGCATTATCAATTACATCTAGTCAAACGATCGTAATACCATATGTTTTTTAAAAAAACAACTGGGGTATTGTCATAAATCTAACTTGACTCTACAAGTGATCAAATGAATCAACTTCAACATAGCAGGAGAATCTTCATCAAGTATCAAATCAGTCTCAACATTATCAAATTTGGAACGAGTGATTTCATCGCTTCATATCAAATTGCTCGCTCTTATCAAATTCAAGTTCTAAACATCAGTAGAGAAATCAATGTCATTGCATCACATCAAATTGATAGTATCTGCAACTAAATTCAATTGGAAATTTCAAATAGTGATCAGTTTCAACGCATCACATCAAATTGATCATTTGTTCAAATCTTTGCTAAGAAATCAGTTTCATTGCATCACAACAAACTGGTTGTCTAGTCAATCCTTTTGAACTATGTCTTCGAGATATCAGTTTCATCGCATCACAACAAACTGATATCAATCAAGATCTTAGACATCACTGTAACAGTAATTGATTTCATCACTTCACATCAAATTGATTATATGTTATTATCTCTAGCAATCAGACATGTGATCAGTTTCATCGCTTCACATCAAATTGATCTCCTGATCGCTACACTGATCTTTTAGTAATCAAGAATCTTCAGCAGCTCCAATCGTATTTTTTTCAATCAAGTTTAGAATAAGTTTCTAAATCAAGAGTAGTTATATCACTTTATATCCAGCTATTCGATCGCTAATCAAAACTAGATGTTCTTTGAATCAACATGCTGATCACACATCAATTCAAAGAGGGGAAAATGTAATCACCTAAAAATGGTTTGATAAGCTCAAAAGCCCTAATCTGCAGTTGAGTCCTCTAGGTCCTAATCAAGATTACCAATATCAAGATAATCACAATTATATAATTAAACTACATCGGTTTAAGTATATAACTCATCAAAAATCAATAATTCAAGATCACTCATCAAGAGGCATCTATCAAAAGCCATTAATTCTTCAATTAACCTTGAATGAATCAAATCAAATAAAAAATTAAATACATGGCTAAAGAAATCAATTAAAAGGAATTAATTGAATCAAATAATTAATATTCCTTCAACATGCCTCAAGGATAAAATCCTATAACCAATAGAAGGTAATCACTTGGATCAAGAAAGTTTCCATCTCAACCATCCCTCATGGATGCATCTCAACCACTCAATTCAAATTTGAATTTGAATCTTTCCCTCCAAGAATTCTCTATAAAAAGAAGCCATTCTAAGCTTATTTGATATAGGAGAATAGAAATTTAAGCATAGATATAATGTCAATTTTGTTTTAGCTCATCTAGTTCATCATTTTTAGCATGCTAATCTAGTTCATTTGTATAATTTGATTCAAATTGTGCATAATTGAACATGTTATTGAGCATTTTAGGCATTTTTACAATGAATCTTTCATTTCATGATTGTCATTCTATGATCTAAAATGCTTAATCTGAGAGAAATTTACAATTTAGAGTAGAATCTTCATTACTAGGAAGCAATAATTTGATTTCTCAAGGTTTTCTATGTTTTTCATTGATTTGATCTTACTAACCTTGGATATAATGAGTTATTGAGTGTTTGTGTGTAGTATACTTGCAGATACATAATTACACATCACACTTGGGTACATAATGTGTCATACACCCTACTTAGAATCTAATTTAGAAAAAGATAAGGAAATTGGTTCAACTTCATCGTAATTTACAAATAACAAGGATCGAGATATATGCAACTATGAACTCATGTTGGCATCTCTTACCATAAACATCCAAGTTAGGTGAAATTTATAGGATCATTGAAACAATCACCAGACACAAAAAACCAAGAAAAGGTTATGCACCCTGTACTTGTGACTCTTTATCTTTGAATAGATGTCATGGAGTAACTCTGAAAACATAACCATCACCAATTGATAATCAATCAAAGAAAATTCATAACTGCTTACATGCCCCTAGTTTGAAACATCACTGGAACATAAAAGAGTCATAATCAAACCAAGATCAGTCTATGTGTTTAAGTAGTATTGAGAAATACCGTTGATTTATTTTTCAAGTACAATAGAGAATAATTAATCAGAACTAGGAATCAAGTAATATGTTTTGATGTCTGAGTATATGAGATTAACTTTGTCAGCAATTGCAATCCAATTGTGATAGACGAGCAAATGCACAAACTTACCGATGAGAAAAGTTACAGTGTTGCCCGACAAGAAAAATCACAGTGTAACCCGACGGACAGAATTACAGTGTTGCCCGATGGAAAAGACAAGGACGGAGATCCCAAAGACAACTGAAGTCACACTGACGAAAGAGTCAGTTATCACCAACAACTAACTGAAGTATTGACCGACAGAACAAAGAGTTTAGAAATGAAAAAATGCTTAGCTGTCAAGAGCTAAAGATAGACTTAACTGACACTTATCTTTGTTTTAATCGACAAGATAAAGTTAGAGATAAGTAAAGGATTTAAAGCTGCCATGTCCAGTTGGAAAGAAGATCTCTATGAGATTAAATTGGAGTTTTTCTTTAAATCTAATTGGTGAGAATTTTGGATCACGCCAAGATCAAGAAAGTCATGAACAATGTTACCCAACAAGCAAATACACAGCATTACCGACGACCAAAGTCATAGTGTTTCCCGACGAGCAAAAGCATAGTGTAATCTGATGGACAGAATTACAGTGTTGCCCGACAGAAAAGACAAGGACAGAGATCCTGAAGACAACTGAAGTCACATCGATGGAACAGTCAGTTATCACTGACGACTAACTGAAGTATTGACTGATAGAATATAGAGTTCAGAAATGACAAAATGCTTAGTTGTCAAGAGCTAAATATAGACTTAACTGGCACTTATCTTTATTTTAATCGACAAGATAAAGCCGAAGATAAGTAAAGGATTTAAAGCTTCCATGTCTAGTTGGAAAGAAGATCTCTACAAGATAAAAATAGACTTTTGCTTTAAATCTAATTGGTGAGAATTGTGGATCACACCAAGATCAAGAAAGTCATTAATTGGTGAAATCATATCTATTTAAGAGACAAACTTATTCATTATGAAGGAGGGGAGTGAAGAGAAAAAAGATGCTGAAGAGATTCTGAAGGTGAAGAAAGTCTTCATTCAGACCTGATCAATCAAGATGAGAAAAGAGCTAAATTCTGCAGACACCGACGAACAGTGAGACAACATCATAGAGAAGAACAGTGTGGAGCAAAGGTATTGAATTGATTATATTGATCATAAATGTAATGCACTTTCAATAGATCTAAAAATCTGCAATTCAAGTTGTATGTGTGAACAAATCACTTTACTATTTCAGTTTAACCATTGAAGCATCAAGTCTCTTAACCGAGCAGGACTTAAAAGTCTTTTACAATTGAGATACATCCCAAGAAATATCAAAAAGTTTGATCATACAAAGTAGCATTGGATATGCCCGATACCTATTGATAGGCCAAGTGAGTGTTTGATCAAGGATGGTAGCATTAGATGCTAGATACTAAGTGAAAAAATATTCTTTAAAATCCTCTAACAAGGTCACACTCGACAGTGTGTTTGTGACCTTTAACAGGGTTGGATCTTAGCTGAGCTCACTTCAAAAGAGTGAAAATTTGGGGTACCGGTCCCAGTGGTTTTTCGCTTAAGAGGGTTTCCATGTTAAAAATCCATGTGTCATGTGTCTATGGGTCATTACTTTATTATTTTGCATTTCACATAAGTAAATCTGGATTGATCAGTATACTCTAGTTATTTACCATGTTTCGGTAAATAGAAAGACTACTTATCGGTAAAACATACAGAAGAAGGTTTTACAAAGCATCCCAACAAGTAGTAATTTGATATAGGTATTTCAAGGCATTCATCTTGTAGGAATGAGTATAACTAGAGGCTTAAAAGTGGTAATAAGTTTTAAGGGTTGATTTAAGGATTAATTTTTGAGGCCACTGATTCACCCCCCCTCTCACTTATTACTAATAATTGGTATCAGAGCTTGTGTACTTAGAAGGAAGGTTTCAAGACCTAAGCTAAAGATCACAAGATGAATAGACGAGATGTGCCCAAGTTGAACAAAGACAACTTTGCTTCATGGAAAAGTAGAATAAGACTCCACTTATCAGGTATTGGAAATGATGTTACTTAATACTTAGATATTGAATATGTATTTCCCATAGGAGCACCCACAGTTGAACAAATGAGAGAGAAGCATGAGCACAAATGCATGATGATAGAGCTTGCTTCCTCACTCTCTGATGCTGAATTTGAAGATGTAAAAACATGCACAACTGCAAAGCAGATGTGGGATAAATTGATGCTTGTATATAGTGGTGATAAGAATGTTCTGAGAGCCAAGGAAGAAAGCCTTAGATGAAAGTTTGATGATCTCAGAGTGAAGGAAGGTGAAAACATCACACAATACAACACAAGAATCATAGAGGTAGTCAATTCTATCCAAGGAGTTGGAGGTGTACTAGAAGAAGATACAATGGTAAGTAAAATTCTAAGAACCTTACTGCCTACTTATGCTATTAGAGTATCTGCCATACAAGAAATGAGAGCAGTAGAAAATATCAATGTTACTCTAGATAGTTTTATTGGAAGACTGATTTCATTTGAGATGAACAATTTTGATAATAGTGTCTTACCAAACATAGAGTCTGCATTCAAATCTTCTTTGAGAATAAGTAAATCAAGTCATAAACACACCATTAGAAAAGATAGTGATAGTGAAAGTGAAGAAGAAGATGTTGATTAAATTGAAGAACTTATGACTAGAAGAATGCAGAGAGGCAAAGGTAAATTACCACTTTTTTGTTGTAATTGTAAAGAGATTGGACACTTTGCTGCAAGATGTACTAACAGAAGAAAAGATGACAGAAGTAATAACATGTCATTTGAAAAGAAGTTTGATAGAGGTGATTATAGAAGTAACTGACAATCAGAAAGAAGAGATACCCAAGACTATAAGGACAAAGGGAAGAAGGCCAGTTACCTAGATAAATGCAAAGATGAAGATACTGAAACCGAATCTCATGAAGACTTCGAGATGGTGTTGGTAGCAGTAAAAGATGATTCAGATGATGATGAAGAAAGGTATGTAGAAACTGCTCTCATATCTAAAGTTAGTAAAAATGATGTCTGGATCATAGATATTGGCTGTACTAACCACATGAGCGGTGAAAAACAAAAGTTTGAGACTTTCAAATACTATAATGGTGGTTCAGTAAGAATGGGTAATGATACACCTTGTCTAGTTGAAGGTAGAGGAACTATAATGTTGAATAACCTGATAAAATGTAAAAATTCTTATTGGGTGAAAGAATTGAATTATAATCTATTGAGTGTTTCTTAGTTGAATAATTCAGGTCACAGAGTAGCATTGGAAAATAAGAAGGCAAAGATCTTCAATAAATCAGGATGTCTGATTGGTACTAGTGAGCAGACAAAAGGTAACTTATTCTATCTGAATGATACTGACACCACTTGCTTAATGGCTAGAAACGAAGATATATAGTTGTGGCATAAAATATTGTGTCATGTAAACTTTGAAAACATGATAAAGATAAGCAAAAGAAGAAATGTAAGAGGCTTATCGACGATGACTAAGCCCAACAATATCATGTGTAAAAATTGTCAAAAAGGTAAGATGACAAAGTCTAGTTTCAAAAGAAAAACCCATACATCTGATGCCATTCTAGAATTAGTCCATACTCATTTATGTGGACCCATGAGGACAAAGAGTTACTATGGTGATAGATATTTTATTCTCTTTGTTGATGATTACTCTAGAATGATGACACTCATGTTTCTAAAAAATAAATTAGAAGCATTCAAGATGCTTAAATGGTACAAAGTAATGGTAGAAAAACAAAGTGTTAAGGAATTAAAATGCCTAAGATCATATAGAGGAGGGGAATTTATTTCAGATGAATTCATTAACTTTTGCAATGAGCATGGAATCAAAAGACAGGTCTCTGCACCGAGAACACCACAACAAAATGGAATTGCTGAAAGAAGGAACATATCCATTGTTGATTGTGTGAGGACACTGATGATAGAGAAAGGCATCACCCAAATCTTCTGGAGGGAAGTTTTCAGTACTGTTGTTTACACATTGAACAAAGTACAATTGAAGAAAGACACCAAGAAGACACCCTATGAGCTATGGTATGGTTACACACCCAATTTACGTTACTTCAAGATCTTTGGTAGTCAATGTTATATCTTAAAAGATTATAGAAATGGAAAAATTGACTCCAAAAGTGATGAAGGAATCTTTCTAGGGTATTCCACCAAGAGCAAGGCTTATAAATGTCTCAATAAAGCATCTAAAAAAATTGTTGAAAGTGCAAATGTAAAGATAGATGAATTTGCAGAGAAGAATGAAAAGGAAATCACTAAACAACCAGAGGACTACAACAAGCTTGTTTACAATGAAGAACCTAACACTCTACCCGACCAACAATGTCTAGCTCTAGAGCAACAGAATATTGCACTCGAGCATCAGGCTACAAATACCGACAATTAGGATATTTCACAAAATGATGTACCAAGTGATGGAGATCAGAATGAAGGACACAATGATTGTCAAGGTGATAGCCAAAGATCTGAACTTGTACTTGCCAGATATGTCAGAAGGTACCATCCACAGAACTAAATCATAGGAGACAAGAAGGCTGGTATGAGAACCAGAAGTAATTCTGATGCAGGAGCATCACCTACTTGCAAGGGACACCTGGTTCATTATTATTTTCATTTAATATTCCTTTGAATCATGATGTAAGTCACTTGATGTGACAAATGCAAAAATGCATAAAAATGTAAAAGTTGTCATTTAGGTCCTAGTTTGGTCTATATGATCAAAATGGTTAAAATAATCTATGGAAGGATATAAATGATGTAAAAGGTCATTAATAGTCTATTATGACTTGTTTCTAAATTTTGTACAAATTTTTAAGGTCATATTGTCAAAAGTGTAAAAGTTGCATAAAAAAATGCAACATTGTCAAAAATGTAAAAGTGCAAATATTGCACATAGAGTTGTAGAAGGGAAGGTGAAAGGTCATGAGAGTAGTTGGATGGGTTATAACTACCCAAAAATGTATAAATATTTTTTATTGGTCAAATCAAAGGAGATTGGGGAAGAATAGAGAAGGAGGATAAAGTTTTGGAACAATTTGGTGTACTTGAATTGGCATTTTGATTGGTGTTTGGGTATTAAGTTGGTGTTTCCAGGTCTTGTAAGGCCGATTATAGTCTAGAAACCATGTATATTTACATTTTTTAGATATTGAAAGTAATTATCTTTCTCATGCTTTTGGTTTGGTTCAATAATATGCAGAAATGAATAAGTTATACACATTTTGGTGAAAGGTATTGTTTGCAGTTTCCAGGATGCTTGAGAATAGTCATGTTGTACTATTTGGTATGAATGCCTATGGAAGAATCATAATGTCTAAGTGGATTCATTGGAAATTTATGTGAGCAAGATTTCCATTTCTTTTTGTTAGAATCATTTTCATGAAGATTTGTGAAAGTTGTTGCATTTTTGGTGAAGACTGTTTTTAAACCCTTTTCAATGGAGTAGCATGAAATGATTTCTAATTATCTCATGGTTTAACCAGTGGAAAAATCCATATGTTACATTTTTGGAAACTATATTCATATATATTTTAGATGGTTTGGGTTTGGTTTTGAAATTATGTGTGGTTTGAAAGATATTGGATGCCCTAGCAACATGAAGAAAATATTTTCTGATTTATGACAGGAATATGGTTCTGAATTTATAGTCTAAAACTATAATTGTTTGGGGAACCAAATGGAGTCTTGAGACCTTATGATTTTGTGAGATGATACATATTATAATTATCTACAAACTTTATGTTTCCAGAAAGCTTAGTTTTTAGTTTTTGTGGGTCAAATAACTCAATCTCTGAAAACTATAAAATTTGGGACAGAATTGGAGTTGGTTGTTGAATGAACCAAAGAAGGGTTCAAGTGATTATGATTTGGATTTTGATGATGTAAAGCCTCTTACATGATGTTTCTGTAGAAGTAGAGTATGTTGCTGCTACTGCAAATTGCTAAAATATTGCATGGATCAAACAGTTACTTTAAGGTATGCATATGCAAATTCTTGAACCGATAATTATCTATTATGACAATACAAGTGAAATAAACATTTCCAAGAATCTAGTCATGCATGCTAAAATAAAGCATATTTCCATCAAGTATCATTATTTGAGAGAACAAGTTCAAGCAAAGGAGGTGATACTTGAGTACATGCAATCTAAGGAACAATTAGCTGATATCTTCACCAAGCCACTGCCCAAGGATGCATTCGAGTACTTGAGAAAGAGACTAGGGGTTAGACCCTTGTCTACTAGTCAGTAAGATGACTAGAAGACTGCATCAGCCTATGTATTATCAGAATATCATTCATGTTGATGCAAGTAGAGAAATGGAATTCAAAGATACATCTATACAAAACAAGGTATTTATCTACTCCGAGCACAAGAGATGTTATATTGTTGATGGATTGGGAAATTCAAGGAATATATTATGGATAGAAAGGATCTGTTTGGAATTAATGTCAAATATTTGTGTGGCATTGCTGTCCAAGGGAGAGATTATATCCATTATCACATCAGGGAGATATTATATCCATGGGAGAGATTAATATCCATCACATTATCCAAAAGGAGTGATGTAATCAGAAAGGGAGAGTACATACAAATGGAGAGAATTGCATACAAGAGACATCAAAAGAAAAGAGAACAGTCAAAGGGAGAGAGTTTGACACAAGAAGAGAACACATCACATCAGAAGAAGAAAGATTCTACATCTATCTAGTGAAGGGATTGAAGATAGAGAGAGAGAGTTGCAAGAATCAAATCTAAGCTATGAGAAGCTTACCAAGGACCAGATGTTTGTATCAGTTATAGTACATAAGATTGCTAGTTTTGATGAACTTTAACTATTATATTTCATATTGTATTAGTAATAATATAGTGTGATAATGAAGTGTGTTGCCATCAATGCCAAAGGGAGAGATTGATGAACTATAACTGATTGAATGTTTGAAGATATTAAGTTGATCATGCAAGACACTAAATCAGTTAATGTATTATATTGTCATTGATGTCAACTTGATATAATCTGTATGGTCATGGACATACTGCCAAAGACTTCAAAGAACCAATGAATCAAAGGCTATGCTATCAATAATGCATAAGAGTTAAGTATTCACAAAGTGACTGTATACACTGACGGAGTGCACACAGATGGACAGAGTAAAAGAGCAAAGTCACAGTGTTACCCGATGAGTAAATGTACAACATTATCGACGAGCAAAGTAACAGTGTTGCTCAATGAGCAAAATCACAGTGTAACCCAACGGACATAATTACAATGTTGCTTGACGGAAAAGATAAGGATGGAGATCCCGAAGACATCTGAAGTCACATCAATAGAACATTCATTTATCATCGATGACTAACTGAAGTATTGACTGACATAATAGAGAGTTCAAAAATGACAAAATGCTTAGCTGTCAAGATCTAAAGATAGAATTAAATGGCACTTATCTTTGTTTTAATAAAAAAGATAAAGCCAGAGATAAGTAAAGGATTTAAAGCTGTCGTGTCTAGTTGGAAAGAAGATCTCTATGAGATAAAACTAGAGTTTTGCTTTAAATCTAATTGGCGAGAATTGTGGATCACACCAAGATCAAGAAAGTCATGAAATGGTGAAATCATTTCTATTTAAGAGACAAGCTTATTCAATATGAAGGAGAGGAGTGAAGAGAAAAAATATGTTAAAGAGATTCTAAAGGAGAAGAAAGTCTTCATCCAGACCTGATCAATCAAGTTGAGAAAATAGCTAAATTCTGTAGACATCGACAAACAGTGAGACAACATCATAGAGCAGAAAAATGTGGAGCAAAGGTATTGAATTGATTATATTGATCAGAAAGGTAATGCACTTACAATAGATCTAAAATTCTGCAATTCAAGTTGTATGTGTGAACATATCATTTTACTATTTCAATTTAACCATTGAAGCAACAAGTCTCTTAACTGAGCAGTACTTAACATTATTTTACAATTGAGATACATCCCAAGGAGTATCAAAAAGTTTGATCATACAAAGTAGCATTGGATATGCTCGATACCTATTGACATGCCAAGTGAGTGTGTGATCAAGGATGGTAGCATTAGATGCGAAATACTAAGTGACAAACTATTCTTTGAAATCCTCTAACAAGGTCACACCTGACAGTGTGTTTGTAACCTTTAACAGGGTTGGCTCTTAACTGATCTCACTTCAGAAGAGTGAAAATTTGGGGTTCCGGTCCCAGTGGTTTTTCCCTTAACAGGGTTTCCATGTTAAAAATCCATGTGTCATGTGTCTATGAGTCATTACTTTATTGTTTTGCATTTCACATAAGTAAATATTGGTTGATCGGTATACTCTAGTTATTTACTATGTTTCAGTAAATAGAAAGACTGCTTATCGGTAAAACATACAGAGGAAGGTTTTACAAAGATTTCTGACAAGTAGTAATTTGATATAAGTATTTCAAGGCATTCAACTTGTAGGACTGAGTATAAATAGAGGCTTAAAAGTGGTAATACATTTTAAGGGTTGATTTAAGGATTAATTTTTGAGGCCACCGATTCACCCCCCCTCTCAGTTATTACTAACATTTGAATTCTAGTTGGCTATATCAGTTACCATCACCTCATCCCCAATGAACTAATTTAGCCAAGGATGTAATAAAAAACTATGGTGACAAGACTTGGAGTGACAAATATTCTTACTTTCAAATTTAACTACCAGATGACCATTGTTGAGTATTATCAATTGCCGAGCCGAAATGACCACTGTACTTATAATGTTTTCCCATTGCACCTTTATTGGCCAACTCATCAGCCATATGATTTCCTTCCCTATAGATGTGGTTAACCATAGTGGATTCAAACTTTTTTAATAAATTTAGAATGACCTCCAGTGATGCTTGAAGTTTTTGATTTGGAGATGATCTAGATTTTACTGCATTGATTATGACCAAGGAGTCCCCTTCTATTTCCAAGTTTTTTAAGCCCAATTCAAATGCCAGAGACAATACAAACAACAGAGCTTTAAATTTTTCCATATTACTTGTGCCACTTCAAGTTGTCTTGCCAATTTAGCAATCAGAGAACCATCACTAGAATAAATAATGCAGCCTACCCCTAAGGGGCATGGGTTTCCTTTTGAAGCTCCATCAAAGTTCAATTTACACCAACCCACGAGAGGAGGCCTCCAAATGCGATTGGCTCTGAGATTGGCATTTTCTTTAACACCTTTACCAATTATTGTAGGAGTCTTAATCCCAAACCAATTTTTAATCATTTGATCATCCCAAATGGTATAATACTTGTGTTGTGCACTTTGTAATTACATCTGGGCATTCATAACTTCCACTATAGAGGCTTCTATTAGATTCAAAATTGAAGATTTATCCAATGAGATTTCTTGTAAGATTCTTCTATTTCTTTCTTTCCATAATTCCCAGATTAGAATGGAGAGTGTGATGATCCATAGATTACAATAAAGGTTGTCCTTGAAAAGATGAGGCCAAGAGGTGAAAAGTGAAAGGGTATCATTCAAGAGAGATGAGGACCAACCTAATTTGGCACATAGCCACTACCAACACTCGAATGCAAAGGGTCAAGTTAGCAGTAGGTGATTCATGTCTTCTTCATTGTTGTAACAAAGAGCACATCTGGAAGGTCCGTAATATCCTATTTTCTTAAACCAATTCATAGTTAAAATTCTATCTTGAATTTCTGCCCAAAAGAATATTCATTCTTTGGGGAGATAGACTTTATTCCAGCAAAGCTGATTAGAGAATTGAGGATAATGCTGAGATGAGGAACCTGAGAGAATTTTGTAACTATATTTCACCTTATATTCCCCTATTTTGGAACCGCTCAAAATGAATTCATCTTGTCCGTCTTTAATAAAAAAAGAATGAACATCAAGTGACTTTTTCAGATGCTACAGTTCCAAGGGATCTAAATTGAGTTGATAAAATTGACTCCATTTCCAAAAGCCATTTATCAAATTCTGGGAGCCAGGAGCGATATAATCCTTAACCAATGGTCCGCACTTCTCGGCGCAGATTTTGCTAATATTATTTTGGAAAGCATTAGATTGATGCTGGGGAAACCACCCCAAGAATACTCCCAAAATCTGGCTCTAGATCCATCTTTAATGTTCCAAGAAATATTGTCTTCAATGATGCCCCTTGATTTGGATATGAAGTTCCAAATTGTAGACCCTCTAGGTAGGTCTGAGATCCTAATCACATTTGCATCCTCTAAGTTATGAAAATATTTACCTCTAAGGATTCTTACCCATTTAAGATTCTTCTCCTTTTGAATTTGAAGACATTATATTTTTCCATTAGTATATACAAGGAAAAACATGATGAACACCATCGGTTTATGCTACACCGATAGACAGGGCACAACACTACCCAACACCAAGGTTACCGATACTACCAAGTATAAAGAGTCATGACAAACACTATTCAGTGTTACCCAAAGACAAAAAGGACAAAGGAACCTGACGAGTAACCAATAGTGTTACCCAATGAAACAGTCAAGAGTGGAACCTAACAGATTAAGGGAACCTGATGATTAGTTCAATGAAGGAACACCAACAAACTTTTAGTTCACACCGACGATCAAGAATCAATAGTCAGTTGCATTCTGCAAAAAGTGGATCTGACTTTTCACGTCAAATAAATCACTGAAGTTTTATATTTAGCTTCTTGATTTGTTTTAAATCCATTACGTATGGAAAAAGCAATGTAATTATTATTGTTTTTATCATTTTAACTGATTTAAAACATGCAAACTAAACGATCAAGGTCAAGTTGTATACCTTGGATCTAGAGTTAACATTGTAATGCGTGATTCTAAAATAGGTCAAATACTTGTATAAATAGATGCCCAATCAATTGTGAACATATTGTTTGATGATGATTTTAGCCACTAAGAGCATCTAAGGATTAGACAAGTGAATTCATGTAGAAGCACATAAAAGGATCATATACATTTTCAAGAACAAGAACACAGGCTACTGACGAGCAGAAAAAAGGTATTAATAAATCACGATAGGTGATATTCATATACTATGAGCTTCAAAGGATCTGTAATCAACAATTATAGATTGCATACAGTTAGGTCAAACATATTGTACTCATTCTAACAAGTGAAGTACACTTAAGAAATCCTTTCAAGGAAGGTGGAATTAACAGTCCTATTGTAAATCTCTTAACTGAGTGCACACTTCATTAGTGTTGCTAAAGATCTTAACAAAGTAGATCCTAACTGGTCTCCACATTAATACTCCTAATAGGGTAGATCATCAGAAGTGATCAATTGTAAGCCTTTACCGGTTCCCTTCCATTCTGCAGATAGTGAAGTTTTGTGGGTGCCATCTCCATCGTAGTTTTTACTTCCCAACAAGAGTTTTCTACGATATCATATCTTGTGTTATGTGTCTATTACTTTAATTTATGTTTCTATGAATTTTCCATATAATTAAGATAACGAATTAATACTACATGCATAAGAAAGAACATCATATATGGTCGGTAATACAATAAATATTATTTACAAATGATGAAAGGTGAAAGTGTTATAAGTTTTAGAGGTACTGATTCACCCCCCCTCTCAGTACTACTTCCCATTAATCCCAACAATTGGTATCAGAGCTAAGTCTCTTCTTGGAAATCTTAAAGGCTTAAGAGAAAAGATCATACAATGGAGAAGTACAAACTTGATAAAAACATTGAGAACAAAAATCTTGAAATTCAGATGTTATATGAACAATATAAAGAAGCGAGAATCAAGATGAGAGAGCTATTGGATGAGAGAAAAGGTATGGCAACTCAAAGCAATGAAAAAGATTATCAAGAAGAAGAGATTCTAAATTTCTTTGAGTCTTCAGGATCAACTACAAGAAAAGCATCAGATACATCAGAAGAAAACATCACAAATCTAAAGGAGCTCAATCATCATCTGACAAAGAAAATAAAGATGCTTCAAATCGGTCAAGAGACCTAGATGGTAAGAATGATTGATGTGATGAGTTCTGCTAGATAGGCTGAAACAGAAAGAACACTAGCTATTGACGACAAGAGGAAGATTACAGAGAAGCTACAAGAAAATGAGTTAGAAATTCAAAGACATGTTGAGCATCACCATGAGATTACAAATTAGATTATTCTTATGAGTCAAGAAGCAAATAGAATGAATGTGGAACTCATTGAAAGAATACAGACTATCGGTGAACTAAGAGAGGAGAATGAAAAACTCAAGTATGAGGTTAGAGTTCAACAACAACATAATGAAATTATTAGAAAGGTTGAAGAAAGCAATAAAAGAATGGATGATTTTCTTGAAGGAAAACAAAGAGTTAACAACAACAACGGTCTAGGCTTTATCAAAAATGGAGAATCATCAAATCAAGCCAATCCAAAGAATGTCTATGAAAATCCAAGACCAAGAAATCTTACATGAAAACACTGTGGAAATCAAGGCCACACATCAAATGTATGCATAGGAAAAATGAAAGGTATTCCTAAATCTACATCTTTATTCATAGGATTCTGTTATAAATGTAACAAGAAAGGACATAAAGCATATGAATGTAAGTCTAAGATGGATCAACCAAAGAAGGAAACCTACATGG
>MU225812.1:506314-520109 GCA_018584345.1 Thuja plicata | reverse complement strand
AATCCTTATAAAGGATGTCGAAACCCTAAACGGGCAACTGCTAGGAAATAGAAACTTTCCTAAGACTAAAGAAACTGCCTAAGTGAAACTTAAGCACTAAAGAGCAATTGCTAAATTACTCTAACATCTTCTATACTATAACCAATACAAATATCTGGTACTCGGTAAGCTTCTCATAACTTAGATTTGATACTTGCAACTTTCTTTTTGTCAACAATCATTTCACTGGATAGATGTAGACTGTTTCTTTCTCCTAATGTGATGTGTTCTCTCCCTATTTCAAACTCTCTCCCTTTGACTGTTCTCTTTTCTTTTGATGTCTCTTGTCATCAATTCTCTTTCTTTGTATGTACTCTCCCTTTCTCATTACATCTTTCCCTTTGGATACTGTGATGTATATGATCTCTCCCTGATGTTATAATCTCACCTTGATGGATATAATCTCTCCCTAAGGTGATAATGGATATAATCTCTCCCTTTGACAATAATTCCAAACAAATATTTTTGATAGTAGTGCCAAACAAAGCCTTCCTATCCATAATATATTCCTTGAATTTCCCAATCCATCAGTAATATAACAAATCTAGTGCTTAGAGTAGATAAATACCTTGCTGTGTATAGATGTATCTTTGAAGTCCATCTCTTTTCTTGCATCAACATGAATGATATTATGTAGGCTGATGCAACCTTCTAGTAATTTTACTGACTAGTAGACAAGGGTCTGACCCCTAGTCTCTTTCTCAAGTACTCAAATGCATCCTTGGGCAGTGGCTTGGTGAAGATATCAGCCAATTATTCTTTTGATTGCACATACTCAAGTATCACCTCCTTTGCTTGAACTTGTTCTCTCAAATAATGATACTTGATGGAAATATGCTTTGTTTTAGCATGCATGACTGGATTTTTGGAAATGTTTATTGCACTTGTATTATCACAATAGATAATTATTGGTTCAAGAATTTTCATATGCATACCTTATAGTAACTATTTGATCCATGCAATATTTGAGTAGTTTGCAGCAGCAACAACATACTCTGCTTCTACAGTAGACTGAGAGATGCATCCTTGCTTCTTGCTGATCCATGTGACAAGTCTGTCACCATAAAGAATGCTCCTCCAGTTGTGCTCTTCTGGTCATCTATATTTCCAATCCAATCAACGTCAGTAAAGACCTTAAGTTCAAATTTGCCTTCTCTTCTATACCATAAGCCATATTCCTTGGTATTCTTCATATATCTTAGGGTTCTTTTCACACCAGTCATATGTGATTCCCCGGGGTTAGAAAAAAATATTGCAACTATTCCTACTACATGTGCAATATCTGGTCTAGTATGTACAACATACATGAGTTTTTCAATCATTGATCTGTACAAAGTTTGATTTACCTTTGTTGACTTGTCCTCCTTTTTTAGATTACATACAGTTCCATTGGTGTTCCAACTAGTTTGGAATCTTCCATCTTAAATATTTTCAACACTTCCTTAATGTATTTGGATTGTGTAATGAAAATGCCTTCATCTTGTTGCATGATTTGTAGACCAAGAAAGAACTTGATCTCTCCAAACATAGACATCTCAAACTATTTTCTCATTTCATTTGCAAATTATTTGCATAGCATATTATTGCCTCCAAATATGATGTCATCAACAAATATTTCAGCAATCAAAATGTTAGCATCAATATCTTCTTTTAAATAAAGATTACTGTTTTCACTAGTCCTTACAAATCCAATACTTATGACATAAGAATGAAGTATTTCATGCCAGGCTTGGGGTTCTTGTTTCAATCCATACAAGGCTTTGTGTAGTCTACATACCATGTTCCTCTTGTCTGTATCAACAAACCCTTCTGGTTGCTCAATGTATACCTCTTCCTCAAGTATTCCATTTAGGAATGCAAACTTGACATCCATTTGATATACCTTAAAGCCTTTATATGCAACATAAGAAAGTAATATTCTCACTCTTTCTAGCCTAGAAATGGGGTCAAAGGTCTCTCCATAGTCAATCCCTTCTTCTTGTGCATACCCCTTGCATACTAGTCTTGCTTTGTTTCTGGTGACTTCTCCATTCTCATTCAGTTTATTCCTGAATATCCATTTTGTATCGATGAAATTCTTGTCATTTGGTCTCGACACAAGTGTCCATGTCTTGTTTTTCTCTATCTTCTCAATCTCTTCATTCATAGCACTTATCCATTCATCATTATCAAGTGCAGCATTGATAGATTTTGACTCAAAATCACAAATTAGACATCTTGTGTTTAGAGACTTTATTCTGGTTCTCATACCAACCTTCTCATCTCTTATGATCTAGTTCTATGGATGGTTCCTTCTGACATATCTAGAAAGTACAGGTTCATCTCTTTGTCTATCATCTTGATCATCATTCTGTCCTTCATTCTATTCTCCATCACTTGGTACATCATCTTGAGAAATATCCTAATTGTCAGTATTTGCAGCTTGATGCTCAGGTGCAATGATCTGTTGCTTGGGAGCTCTACATTGTTGGTTGGGTAGAGTGTCATGTTATTCATTGCAAACAAACCTATTTTAGTCCTCTGGTTGTTTTGTGCTTTTCTTTTCATTCTTATCTGCAAATTCGTCTATCTTTACATTTGCACTTTCAAAAATTTTGTTAGAGGCTTTATTGAGACATTTATAAGCCTTGATCTTGGTAGAATACTAAAGATTCCTTCATCACTTTTGCAGTCAAGCTTTCCATTTCTATCATCTTTTAAGATATAACATTGACTACCAAAATTTTTGAAGTAACTTACATTGGGTGTGTAACCATACCAAAGCTCATAAGGTCTCTTCTTGGCGTCTTTCTTTAATTGTACTCTATTCAATGTGTAAACAACAGTACTGATAGCTTCCCTCCAAAAGATTTGGGTGATCCCTTTCTCTATCACCAGTGTCCTTGCACAATCAACAATGGATCTGTTCCTTCTTTCAGCAATTCCATTTTGCTTTGGTGTTCTCATTGCAGAGACCTATCTTTTGATTCCATGCTCATTACAAAAGTTAGTGAATTCATCTGAAATAAATTCCCCTCCTCTATCTGATCTTAAGCATTTCAGTTCCTTACCACTTTGTTTCTCAACCATTTCTTTGTACCATTTAAACATCTTAAATGCTTCTGATTTATCTTTTAGAAACATAGCTGTCATCATTCTAGAGTAATCATCAACAAAGAGAATAAAATATCTATCTCGATAATAACTCTTTGTCCTCATGGGTCCACATAAATCAATATGGACTAATTCTAGAATGGCATCAGATGTATGGATTTTGCTTTTAAAACTAGACTTTATCATCTTACCTTTTTGACAATTTTTGCACATGATATTGTCGGGTTTAGTCATCGTTGGTAAACCTTTTACATTTCTCTTTTTGCTTATTTTTATCATGTTGTCAAATTTCACATGACACAATCTTTTGTGCCACAACAATATGTCTTCATTTCTATCCATTAGGCAAGTGGTGTCAGTATCATTCAGATAGAACAAGTTACCTTTTGTCTACTCACCGGTACCAATCAACTTTCTTGATTCATTGAATATCTTTGCCTTCTTATTTTCCAATGCTACTCTGTGACCTGAATTATTCAACTAAGAAACACTCAATAGATTATAATTTAATCCTTTCACTCAATAAGCATTTTATCAGGTTATTCAACATTATAGTTCCTCTACCTTCAACTGGACAAGGTGTATCATTACCCATTCTTACTGAACCACCATTATAGTATTCAAAAGTCTCAAACTTTTTTTTGTCACTAGTCATGTGGTGAGTGCAGCCACTATCTATGATCCAGACATCATTTTTATCAAATTTAGATATGAGTGCAGTTTCTACATACCTTTCTTCATCATCATCTGAATCATCTTTTACTGCCACAAACACCATCTCAATGTCCTCATTAGATTCGGTGTCAGTATCTTCATCTTTTCATTTAGCTAGGTAACTAGCCTTGTTTCCTTTGTCCTTATAGCCTTGGGTATCTCTTCTTTCTGATTGTCGGTTGCTTCTGTAATCACCTCTGTCAAACTTATTTTCAAATGACTTGTCATTACTTCTGTCATCTTTTCTTCTGCTAGGACATCTTGCAACAAAGTGTCTAATCTCTTTACAATTAAAACAAACAAGTGGTAATTTACCTTTGTATTTACCTTTGCCTCTCTGTATTCTTCTAGCCATAAGTGCTTCTATTTCATCAAGATCTTCTTCTTCACTTTCACTATCACTATCTTTTCTCATAGTGTGTTTATGACTTGAGTTACTTATTATCAAAGAAGATTTGAATGCAGACTCTATGTTTGGTAAGACACTACTATCAAAGTTATTCATCTCAAATGAAATTAGTCTTCCAATCAAACTACCTAAAGTAACATTGCTATTTTCTAGTGCTCTCATTTCTTGAATGGAAGATAGTCTAATAGCATAAGTAGGCAATAAGGTTCTTAGAATTTTACTTACCACTGTATCTTCTTCTAGTACACATCCAACTCCTCGGATAGCATTGACTACATCTTTTATTCTTGTGCTGTACTGTGTGATGTTTTCACCTTCTTTCATTTTGAGATTATCAAACTTTCCTCTAAGGCTTTCTGCCTTGTCTCTCAGAACATTCTTGTCACCACCATGTACAAGTATTAATTTGTCCCACATCTGTTTTGCAGTTTTGCAAGTTTTGACATCTTCAAATTCAACATCAGAGAGTGAGGAAGAAAGCTCTATCATCATACAGTTGTTCTCATGGTTATCTCTCATTTTTTCAACTGTGCGTGCTCTTGTGGGAAACATATATTCAGTATCTAAGTATTGAGTAACATCATTTCTAATACTTGATAAGTGGGGTCTTATTCTGGTTTGCCATGAAGCAAGATGTTCTTTGTTCAATTTGGGCACATCTCGTCTGTTCATCTTGTGATCTTTATCTTAGGGCTTGAAAACTTCTTTCTAAGCACACAAGCTTTGATACCAATTGTTAGTAATAATTGAGAGGAGGGGGTGGGGGGTGAATTAGTGGCCTTAAAAATTAATCCTTAAATCAAATCTTAAAACTTATTACCACTTTTAAGCCTTTAGTTATACTCAGTCCTACAAGATAAATGTCTTGAAATACTTATATCAAATTACTACTTGTCGAAATGCTTTGTAAATCCTTCTTCTTTATGTTTACCGATAAGCAGTCTTCTATTTACCAAAACACAGTAAATAACTAGTGTATACCGATCAATCTAGAATTTCTTATGTAAAATAAAAAATAGTAAAGTAATGAAACATAAACACATAAAACATGCTTTTTTAATGTGGAAACCCTGTTAAGGGAAAAACCACTGGGACCGGTACCCCAAATTTTCACTCTTCTGAAGTAAGATCAGTTAAGAGCCAACCCTATTAAAGGTTACAAACACACTGTTAGGTGTGACCTTGTTAGAGGATTTAAAGAATAGTTTGTCACTTAGTATCTAGCATCTAATGCTACCATCCTTGATCAAACACTCACTTGGCCTATCAATAGGTATCAGGCATATCCAATGCTACTTTGTATGATCAAAATTTTTGATACTCCTTGGGATGTATGTTAGGAATAAGGTGTCTCAACCTTGTCTATTTCCTTACATTTGATATTTTACAATTGTCAGCACTTTGGACAATGTGTAAGGTAATCATGACTGAAATGGTTATGATGGATTCCTATGATGGTCATTAATATTTGTAAGAGCTAATTGTGGAAGTTTCGATGATGGGTGAACACGTACAAGACATGTGGCAACTAATTAGTTGAGTACTGTACACTCTTTTGTAATCATGGGGTTCCTATTTTCTTGGAGAATGGTAAAACCCTAATACAACTGCCTTTGGAAGTTGCCCTAAAAAGTGAAGTGCATAATATAAGCGCTTTTTAGGGTTGTGAATCTAAGAGAAGTTAAGTGTATTGTTGGAACATTTTTATGCTGCCGAATTTGTCTTCAAGTGTCGATTATCTCCTGAAAGAACTTGCATTGCAAATGTATTATAAACAGTATTAGTTTTGATTAATACATTGTGTAGGTTTTGGAGTGCTGGGGTTTTTTACCAAAAGGTTTTCCCCAGGGTAAATCATTGTGTCATTCTCATTTTTCTATGTATGCATGTTATTGTATTATCATTCTGTAATTGCTAAGGGTTAAATCTGAATTTGTACGATCCTCTTCTCGGGAGTTTAGCATAGGGAACTATTTTTTGCACACTTAGTTTCCTTTCAATGTATCTCAATTGTAGAAGACTTCAAGTCCTGCTCAGTTAAGAGACTTGATGCTTCAATGGTTAAAGTGAAATAGAAAAGTGATCTGTTCACACATACAACTTAAATTGCAGATTTTCAGATCTATTGTAAGTGTATTACCTCTCTGATCAATAAAATCAATTAAACACCTCTTCTCCACACTGTTCTTCTCTGTGATGCTGTCTTACTATTTGTCGGTGTCAGCAGAATCTAGCTCTTTCCTCAGCTTGTTGATCAAGTCTTAAATGAATACTTTCTTCTCATTTAGAATCTCTTCAACATCTTTCCTCTTGTCTCTTCTTTTCCCCCAAAATCGTAATGAATTAGGTTGTCTCTATATAGACATGATTTCACCATTTCTTAGCTTTCTTGATTCTTGGTGTGATCCACAATTCTTGCCAATTAGATTTAAAACAAAACTCCAGTTTTATCTCGTAGAGATCTTCTTGCCAACTGGACAAAGCAACTTTAAATCCTTCACTTATCTCTGGCTTTATCTTGTTGATTAAAACAATGATAAGTGCCAGTTAAGTCTATCTTTATCTCTTGAAAGCTAAGCATTTTTTCATTTGTGAACTCTCTGTTCTGTCAGTCAATACTTCAGTTAGTCATCGGTGATAACTGACTGTTCCATCGGTGTGACTTCAGTTGTCTTTGGGATCTCCGTCCTTGTGTTTTCTGTCAGGCAACACTATAATTCTGTCCGTCAGGTTACACTGTGCTTTTCTCGTCAGGAAACACTGTGACTTTTCTCATCGGTAATACTATGCATTTGCTCATCGGGTAACACTGTGACTTTGTTCTTTTACTTTGTCCGCCGGTGTACACTCTGTCGGTGTATACAATCACTTTGGGAATACTTGACTTATATGCATTACTAATAGCATAGCCTTTGATTCATCAGTTCTTTGAAGTCTTTAACAGTATTTCCATGACCATACAGATTATATCAAGTTGACATCAATGACAATACAATACATTAACTGATTTAATGCCTTGCATGATCATCAACTTAACATCTTCAAACATTCAATCAGTTATAGTTCATCAGAATGCTGTAAAAAGAAAAGGCAAGCATGGAAGCCTAAAGGTCAAGAAACTCCCTATCAACCAAAGAGAATTTATGTATGTGTAGACACACTAAAATAGACAGGCTTGCGACTTTACATTAAAAACACTAATTTTCATCTATTAATCAATGGTTTTTTAATCATTAATTAATCATCTATTTTCTTCTAAATTCATTCCCCAAATCATCTAATCAAAATCCCAAAATTAATTAAATAATTAATTTTATTTAATTAATTAGCTTTAATTGATTAATTACCATTAATTAATTAATAAACTCAATTTCCTATAGTTTAAATTCAAATATTTAAACTTACTAATTAAATTCTTCTAATTAAATTAATTTAATTTCATCAAATAAAGCAATTCTTAATAAAAAAGAATTCAATTATTTCACATGTTGAAAACAATAATTAAATAAATGAATTAAATATTCATTTATCTTCAAAGAGATAACTCCAATCAGATCACATGGGTTACTCCACCCATCTCTCCAGTCCACATGGGTAACTTCACCCACCTCTTCAGTTCAAAAAGGTAACTCACAATTAGCTCTTCAGTCAACCAAACTCTATCTCCTCTTTACCAATTGAAGAGGTGGAGTTTACTGATGGCTTCTCTAGTTTCTTTTAATCTCAATCATTCATCTCCTTATCTCTAGGATTGATCTCAACCATTCATTTCATACCTAATTCCTATATAACAAACCCTTCATAAACATTTGAAGGATCCAGGATTTCAAGCTCTCGTTTGCCATTACTATGTCAGTTTGGTTCTAGCATTCAAGCCATCTTGTGATCACACACCCATTTCAATTATCAAATTCTTGAGACTTCTCAAGTCATATACGTTGCCCCGCCAATATTGAGCATCAAGAATAGCATTTCAGAAGGAGTAGAGAGAAACAATAGAAGCTTCAAGCATCATGGGGTTTGTATTCATTTGTTTTCCTTTCTCTTGCTTGTGCATTTTATTGATTACATTTCATTGTTATTCATTTTAGTAGTATTGTGTACTTGATTTATATTATTTGTAAAACCTTTGCTACTAACCCTTGCCTTTGGAAAGCTTGGGAACCACAAATCACAGAAGAGAGGCGTACATTTTGGTGAACCCGACGTGAAACAAATAGCCCAAATATCTCTTGCAGATGACAAACATGACTAATCAACCACGACCGTATGGTCGTAAATCTAAAAATCTATCTTTTTTTCAATATTTGTATTATTTTGCAGTTGCTGGTATTTTATTGTAATCGATGAAATTATGCCGCAATCGACTGGTTTAACACCGCAATTGATTGCAGGCTTTCACAGTATTATTTTGTCATTTTCTATCTTATTTCTTCTGGTACTTTGCTGCAATTGCCTAATCCATGCCGTAATCATCATTATTTTTCCACAATTGCCTGATCCGTGCCATAATCGACAGAACTTCTTCACAGTTGACAGTGCTTTGCCGCAATCGCCAGATATTTGCCACACTTGCTAGTACTTTACCGCAATCGCAAGAAATATTGCACATCAGATCCAAATCTTCTGTCCATTCATTTCTAAACTAACATTTTCTGGTTTTCTGTGTAGGACTAGACAAATCACCGAGAACAGAGAAGGGTAAGTGTTGGTAAGCATCATTCATTGTTTTAAAGTTTCATATACTCTCATTTTGCAAATAATCCTTTTTTATACTAACCTGTCTAAACAAAGCAAACTAAAAGGAATTCACTTGTCGATTTGGGTTTAAAAAGAACAGTGCTTGCCAAACATATCACATCTCACATTTTGAATTTGGGCTTAAAATTGACGTGGGGACTAAAATTGAACAAGGGCAAAAAATCTCTCAAATTGGTGCATTAAAATTGAACAAGCAATCAACACCTACTTTTGGGCTTAAAATTGAACATTGGTGCTTGTATGGTGGTGTAGCTTAGTTCACATTTCAAACTTTGGAGCTTAATCGATTTACCTCATGTCTTGAGTTTTGGGTGCACTTGCACAAACTGTTAGATTAGAAACCTTTACATTTTTAGAAAGGCCTGTTCGGGGAATGCGCTTCTTCCTCAGAGAATGGCTTTAAATTGGTAATCCTTCTGATCGGTATATAAACAAGGCGTGAACCAAAGTTTCATCTTTTCTAGCCAAGCTCGGGCGAGGCATGTTGGTGATAGTCTGGATTGGGTGAATATCCCTAAGGAGCCAACATGATCAACTAGGCTCTTAAGTGAGTCACGCACATACAAACCGATTGGAGAGACACCACGGACCCTTACTACAACCTTGATTAATTAGAGGCCAACCCATTTTACCTTTGAATAGGTACCTTATTATAGTGCAAGGGGTTGTAGAATTTCCCCCTAAGATTCCCAACATATGTGTCCGATGGTATTTGTGTAGTGAAAGAGATCTTCACTCCATGACAACAATACCTAAAAATGGCAAAAACACAGGCACCTACATCATGGAACTTCGTGTCCTAGTAGCATAACAATTGCTGTGAGAGCTAACGATCATTCAAGTATTGGGCTTATAACATTATATTCTAAATCCATTAACCTAGATTAATATGACTTTTCATTGTTGAGACCTCGTGATAACCTTGAAACTTGAAAAAGTTGTAGAACATACACAATTTCAGTCTTCATTCTTCAAAATACAGTGTCTATTATGCTTGTTTCTTTGATTAGTTTCTGAAAATGCAAAACAAAAAATCCAAACTATCAAAAATGAGTCAAACATGTTAAAGTCTAGGGTTGTCAACATCAACTATCTTGCAAATCAGAAGCATTGTTCCAAAAATTTCAAAACTATCAAGCAGTGATACTTATCCTCTAGTCTTTTTTAGACTGTTCCTCATTTACTGCAATTGCCCACATTGTGCCACAATTGAAGGAAGTTTTCCACAGTTGACTTGTTTATTGTCGCAATCATCGTGTTTATTACTGCAACCAGTGATAAACTACCGCAATCGACTATTTATTTTACCGCAATCAGTGAAGTTGTACCATAATTGACCAGAGATACATTATTCTTGTTTTGACCTAAAAACCTTGAAAAGAATCCTTCATTTGGTGTCCAAAACTAGTGTCTATCCCAGGAAAATGTGAAGAACATTGTGTGAATCTCTAAACATAAAAAATTATCCTTTCTTTGTAAAGCACGATTATTGTCAAAAACATTGTTAGTTCGAAAGCTTAGACTCGAAATACCTTGATCTCATCATATCAAACATCATCATCTTTATCAAAGTGACTTTGTCCAAGGCAAAGGTTGGCAAATCTTTTCTTTTTATCATCACCACTTTGAGATCAAGTTATATCAAAATCTTTCCTTACAATTACCCTTGTGCAAAACATAACTCAGACTTCCTCTGAAAGGATCGTCTTCCTTGTTTGCTTTATATCACTTGTTTTAGTTACAAAACCTGGACCGCACTATGTCTCAAACACATCATGGAGGGCCTTACACAAGGTCTATGGCTAGAAATCAACCTGATGAGTCATATATCAACCATTTCCCCGCTTGGGAAACAAAGCAAGAGAATGATCCCTTCATGAACACCAGTTTTGCTCTATTCATTGAACAACCCCGCGGGGCAACCTTTTTTCAAGATATCATAGAAGAAGAGCTTGAAGATGTGGAGCAAGATGCTTACTCCATGAAAGTAGTTGACGCTGTTGTAGAGAGGAACCCTGAACATTACTTAGCCATGCTAATAAAGAAGGGAGTCAAACTCCCCGCTGAATTTAGTGTATCGACTATATGGCCCAAAAATCATCTCACAGGTCAAAACACTACTCAGATTCCTCAGATACTACCTGTTGTATCTCTAATCTTTCCACCATTGATCTTACCTACATCGACACAAAATATATCTAGTCAAACAAATGACCCGACCAAGGCAAGCACATCTTCCACTCAAAGCATGATAGGCTCACAACTAAGTGCACCCATGGTCACTAGTATGCCTCCACCTTTGGTCTCATGGTCAAGACAATCAAGCTCTCATGCTATGCCTTCCATCCAACCAAACACCAACTGTTTTGAAATAATGCCACTATTGTAGTCAATTCACACTAGTCATGGGATCAATACTTCATGCCCACAGGGATCCATCTCTACAGGAATGAATTATAGTCAAGGCCTGCCCAAGGCTACATCTTTGCCCATCCAGACATCAATCCAACCTCTAAAACAACAACCCCAGCTTCAATTGCCTCAAATCCAACCTTAGCAATAACAACCCCAGCTTCAGTTGCCTCAAATCCAACCTCCGCAACAACAACCCCAGCTTCAGTTGCCTCAAATCCAACCTCAGCAACAACAACCCCAGTTTTAACCCCAACCTCAGCAACAACAATACCAACCCCAGCAGTATCAACCCCAGTTTCAATCACAACAACAAACGCATCAAAACCCACCATGGGCTACTCATGTCCCTCCATTTACAAATCACTCGGTGGGGAATCAATATCAAGTCCCTAGGATGAAATCCTATGTTCCTACTCAAGGGACACAGAGGTGCAGCCTCATACCCACCACAACACAAAGGAATGTCCACACACACCAGCCTCAATATCAAACATACATGTTAATGCAACAAATGCAAACCCTTCAAACCCAAATGATGGATATGAAAAATTAGGGGCAAACTAAATCCTATACCACAGAGGATTTATACCCATACCCCTTTGACCATTCTTTTCACATGTCTCCGTTCCCAAATCACTTCTCGGTACTGAAATTTGACAAATATAGGGGCAGTACAAACCCTATTGAACATATCCAAGAGTTTTTTGCTAGTTGTGTCAAAGTCACCCATGATGAGACATATTTAATGCGACTGTTCCCACAAAGCTTGGCCGGACCATAAATGGAATGGTTCTCGCATTTACCTCATGGCATTCAGTCTTGGGGAGAATTGGCTGAAAATTTCATGGCTCACTTCCATCATAACATCGAGCGCAAGGTCAACATCAAGGACCTTTGCGATATCAAACATAAGGATGGAGAGTCTTTTGTGAAATTCCTACAGAGATGGAGGAATACGGAAAATCACATAACATATGATGTGCTTGAACAAGACTTAATAGTCATATTTGTTGACAATCTAATCTAGACATGTCATTCACAACAGAGTTACAGTTAGCTCCGAACTTCACACAAATCATTGAAAGAGGGGTTCATTGTGAGCAAAACTTAGTCAAACGAGGACTTCTTGCGGATCCCACACAAACAAATATGAATAAGAATGCAACGGACAAAGCTAAGTGGTGTAACAAAAATAAGAATGTCACTAACGATGGTGTCATTAATGTGAAGACAGTCAACTATGCACAACCCAAGGTGTCACTGCAAGGTGCACTTGTGGCCAAACAAAAACCCACAAGACCCACTCAACAAGCATACACCCAAAACCAACCTCCTCTTGTACAAGCAGCTGCTGTATCAAACAGTCAACAATAGAATCAACGTAGACCACGATTCTAATTCTAGCAATGAGATTTCACACCATTAGGAGAGCCGATAGAATCAGCTTTACGCAAGTTGAAACAATCAAACACTATCACTCTCCCAGAAATAAGGGACTTTGAATAGGATGAAAACAAACCGAGGTGGTATAATGACAAAGAATTCTGTGAGTTCCATCAGGTAAAAGGACATAAGACATCCAACTATTACCGATTATAACATGCTATCCAAGACCTGACTGACACAGGGATCATCGATGTGACAAATACCCAAACCAAAGGCGCAACATATCACACTATTTTCAATGATACCTTTGGTGATCACAACAAGGGAAAAGCTTTTAGGTCTGGTGGACCAACAAAACAAGTCAACTATACTTATGCTAATAGTGATAATACTATCAATTGCCTCAATCCTTCAGATTACCACGTGGCTACGATCACTATCAGAGACCAAGGTAATAAATGTGCTTTAACAATGCATCACGCCATACCTGTCTTGCAAGGAGTACCATCATTGTCTACTATACCGGACAATCCTATAGCAAACTCAGATCCACAAACAAGCATAGTGGACCAACTAAAGCGTAGACCTACCCAGATCTCCATGTTTGACCTATTGCGCATATCTCCATAGCATAAAATAGCACTTGACCAATCCCTTCAGAATGCAGCTGTCCCAAGGGACATAACACCTGAGAGCTTTCAAATGATGGTCAACCATATAGCTGCTAACAAACATGCCACATTCACAGACCGTGATGTGCTACCACATAAACCCCTGCATAATGATCCTTTGCACTTACTTGTCTAGGTCCAAAAAAGTGCTATCCGTAGGGTCCTTGTTGATGGTGGAGTTGGGTTAAACATTTGTACTCTAAAGTTAATCAAGCAACTGGGCTATTTAGAATCAAGCATTGATGTCACAAGGAGGATAAATATCAGAGCTTATGATGAAGAGGAAAGGTCCTCTAAAGGTATTATC
>MU225812.1:474169-506242 GCA_018584345.1 Thuja plicata | reverse complement strand
ATGCTACTAGGGAGACCTTGGATACATGAAATGCAAGCTGTACCTTTGACATACCATCAATGCATCAAGTTCCCACACCAGGGAGAGGAGATCATCATAGAGGGAGATCCCAATCCTTTCCAATATTATAATGTGGTACAAATCAACATTGATAACTAGGTACCATCAAACCAAGATGCAAGCATCCCATCCTCTTCAGATTTGAATCCCAAGGATGTCACACAGACAACAGGAAAGATAGTCAGTAACTAGGACGCAAGTACTTCCTCCTCTTTAGATTCAAATCTTAAAGATATCACATAGAAAGAAAGTGAGATATCCATTACTGACAAAGGGTGTGGTGAATACAAATATGAAGAGGCTTTATCCATCACATACATGCCTCAGAGCTAGAGAACTTATGGCATGCCACAACCTGTCATTACAACAGAAAGTCTGTAGCCTGTTCTATTCAGATGTCCACCCACAACCTTTTTCTAATGGGGAGACATAGCAGAAGAAAAGCCATTTGAACTAGACATCAATGCCTGGTTATACCAAGACCCACCAAAAATGATCCGACCAACACTACCCCTATCAAATTATGGTAATGGTTACACAATGATACAAAGATTTGGGTATGATGGTACGACTGGGCTGGGAGCAAGACAACAAGGCATAATGGAATTGCCTCTCCCACCAACCTAGAGAAACATAAGAGGGTTGGGCTATGGACAACAAAGCACTAGTCCTATAATCCAAGACATTCAGGTTAATCAGGAACAAATAACAGAGATGCACTGGGGGCACAACACATAACATGTCTTAATAAGCAACATATTAGCATAGTTGTTACCTGCTGAAGAGGGAACTATACAAACTCGAATAGACCTCCACATAGAAATCAATGATAAACAAGGAAGTGAGATATCTAATGAGCATTCTATTGAGACTAACTCCCACGAGTATGAGTGGAGATCCCTTCATGACTCTGAACCATCGATCCCAGATTATTCCCCTCGGTCAAACACTATCATAAATCTAGTAGACCTATTTAACCAACTGACCATTACCGAACAACCCTACATAGACAAGCATGTCATTTATTAGACCTCAAGTGGTGTGTCCACATCACAGTCCAATTTTGTAGGAACCATATTTGTAGTCCCTTTCAGTCAACCAGAGGCAAACAACCGTGAAAGTATCTGTCTTGTACACCCTGAGCTCATAAAGTGGGATCAACAAGGACCACCTGATTTAGATGTCTTCAAGAATGATGAGGCTATAGCTCATTTAATGGGACTGAGGGAAGGCATTCCATTAGGAGATCACAAGGCAGGCTTCTCCATTAACCTAGACAGAGTAGCATATTTTGGGGAGGAAGCTCCTCTTTCCAGCCCACAAAAGAAAAAAGATCAAAAGAATGACAAAAAGCTAAAACAAGATGTATCTTCTAGTGAAAACCTCACTGAGGCGCTAAAAGATGGAAAGAAGGAACTCCTCCCCTTAACAGAGGAGAAATCAACATTACTAGCAGAAGAAATAGAGGAAGTCAATTTGGGAGATGACAAGAACCCAAAGAAAATATACTTGGCAAAATCACTCACCCCTGAGGAGAGAGAATAGTTCATCAGTTTCTTCAAGGAAAGGATGATCAATTTTGCATGGTCCTACTCGGATATGCCAGGGTTAGATCCAAAGCTAGTACTACACCATCTCCCGTTGCTACCCAATGCCAAACCTGTCAAGCAGAAGCTGAGAAAGATGCATCCCCATGTTTCATTTCTAGTCAAGGCAGAGTTGAAAAAGCTCCTGGATGCTAAGTTCATAAGACCTATACCATATGAAGACTAGATATCTAACTTGGTACCAGTTACAAAGCACAGTGGTCAGATATAGATTTGCACAGACTTCAAGGATCTCAACATAGCTTGTCCCAAGGATGACTTTCCTTTACCAAAAATTGATATGATAGTAGATCTAATGGCTGGACATCAAATGCTATCACTCATGGATGGCTTTTCAGGATATAATCAAATAAAGATCACACCAGAGGATCAACACAAAACAACTTTCACATGTCCTTGGGGGACATACTGTTGGAATGTCATGCTGTTTGGTCTAAAGAATGCAAGCACAACATATCAAAGGGCTATGACAACTATATTTCATGATCTCATCCAAAAAACAATGGAAGACTATGTGGACGACATACTAGCCAAGAAAATACTTTGAAAGGATCATCTACAAGTTTTGGGACCAATCTTTGAAAGAATGCAGGAATTCAAGGTCCGTCTAAACCCAAAGAAATGTGCATTCGGTGTCACATCGGGAAAGTTACTAGGTTTCATATTGTCACATAGAGGAATCGAAGTGGACCCAACAAAAGTCAAAGCAATCTTGGACATGCCTCCCCCATCTAACTTGAGACAACTCAGAGGGTTACAAGGAAGGCTCCAATCAATCAGGTGATTCATAGCTCAGCTAGCAGACAAGTGCCACCCATTCCAACATCTATTGCACAAAGACATCAAATTCATATGGACAGAGCAATGTGAGTAGGCATTTCAAATATTCAAAGACTACCTTCTCAAGTCTCCTATATTGGTACCACTAGTACAAGGTAGACCATTGCTTCTATATATCTCAGCAATGAAGGCGGCGTTAGGTGTACTCTTGGCACAACATGATGATGCAGGTAAAGAGAGGGCTATCTACTATCTAAGAAGGACTTTGGTTGGATATGAGCTAAACTATATGCCAATTGAGAAGTCATGCCTTGCAGTTGTTTTTTCTTCCTAGAAGCTAAGACATTATATGTTGAGTCACCAAACAAAGTTGATCGCACATATTGATCCTCTAAAATACCTCCTAAGTAAAGCAGTGCTCACTGGATGACTGGCGAAGTGGGTAATGATCTTGAGCAAGTTTGACATTGAGTACATAGACATAAAGGCTATCAAAGGACAAGTGATCATGGACCAACTAGCAGAGGCACCCATTCAGGACCATTAGCCTATTATTTTTGACTTTCCTAATGAATCTATCATGACACTACAACCATCAATCAAGTTATGGCAACTATATTTTGATGGATCGTGTATGAACCATGGTGCACGGGAAGGGATAGTGCTTATCACTCTAGATCATGATACAATTCCAAAGTATTTCAGACTTAACTTCCCATGCACCAACAATATAGCAGAATATGAAGCACTGGTCATCAGTCTAAAGATAGCAATTTAATGGAGAATCAAGAACCTTAAAATCTTTGGCGATTCACAGTTGGTCATCAGTCAATTCAACAATGATTATATGACCAAAGATGAGAAGCTCATACCATATAGAGCACATATGGAAAAACTACAGACCAAGTTCCATTACATCTTCTTCAAGCAAGTCCCACGAGCACAGAACAAAGTTGTAGATGCGATGGCTGCCATACCATCATTGATTGATATGCCAGGTAACAAAACAAAATTCCAGTTTCTATTGGAGCAACTCTTGGTGCCATCACATCAGGCATCGATCACAGAATAAACATGCATTCTTGTTGGTCCTGAATCCCCATGGTACCAGCATGTCTATAACTATCTCCAAAACAATGTCTTACCTCCCAACTTGTCTAGGAACCAGAGAAAGTCCCTCATTTGCCAAGCCTCTAGGTATACCATCCTCTCAACTACCTTATACAGACGAAGTCTAGATGGAATGCTTCTATAATGTATCACTTCCATGGAATCCCAGAAAGCTTTGTACGAGGTACATGAAGGAATTTGTGGAACCCACGGAGGTGGCAACAACTTAGCTAAGAAGATCATCCGAATGGGATACTATTGGCCCACAATAGAGACAGATGCACACAAACATGTATAAAGGTGTAGATAGTGTCATATTCATGGAGACCTCATCCATGCACCAGCCCAAGAATTAAATCCTATCACATCACCATTACCATTTTCAATGTGGGGATTTGACCTAGTGGGAAAAATTACACCTTCTTTATAAAATGGAAACAAATACATCATAGCTGCAACAAAGTACTTCACCTAGTGGGTGGAAACAATTCCCCTCACTTACATCACTGGAAAGAAAATAGAAATGTTCATACTTAACCACATTATCTGTCGATACAGGATCCCTCAAATAATCTTGAAAGATCATGGTACACCTTTCCAGAACAAGGATGTTGAAGAGCTATGCGAACAATTCCATATCAAACAAGGGTTCTTCTCATTTTACTACCCTCAAGGGAATGGCCAAGCCGAAGCTACAAATAAGACAATCTTGAAAATCTTGAAGAAAACAGTGAATGAATCAGGGCGAGACTGGCACTTACAACTTAGTCTCGTATTATGGGCATACAGAACTAGTGTGAGAACATCTACAGGAGCCTCTCCTTTCTCCCTAGTCTACGGATCAGAGGTGGTATTACCCCTCAAAGTGGAAATCCCATCCCTAAGGATATCATTGAAGAACCTGGTTTCAGATGAATACTATAGAGTAGCAAGGCTCAGTGAACTGGAGTTACTAGATGAAAGAAGACAACATGCCTTCGACCACTTACAAGGTTATCAAAATCACCTTAGAAGGAACTATCATAAGAAGGTGAAGCCACAAAAATTTGAGTTAGGAGACCTTGTCCTTATGGAAAATCAGAAGAATCAAGAAGAGCGAGTCAAACCCAGAAAGTTTGAGCCTAATTGGCTAGGACCATTTGTCATTGTCAGCTCTACTCAGAATGGGGCATTCATACTAGCAACACCAGAAGGAGATAAACTCCCCGAATACATCAATAGCATGCACCTCAAGAGGTTATACCCTTGAGGTCTTTATGGTTAATGCACCTATCTACATATCTAAAAAATACCAAAAATAAATAAATCAGAAAATACAAAAGTTACCTTGGTGAAAACCTGACAATCAGGCGCCTTGGCGACAAAAAAAAAAAAAAAGCAAAAAGCAAAAAAAAAGTAAAGAGAAATTTTTTTTCTCTCTCAATGAAAACCTGGCAAACATGTGCTATTGAGTAGGTACCTTGGTAAAAATCTGGCAAACAGGCGCCAAGTGTTCAAATCCAGCTTCACCATCAATGAACTCCAAGATCAAAAGCTTGAGCACACTTCAAATGCAAGACTAACTATCCCAAGCTATATCCAAAAGCACAATCCCATCTAAGCACCAAGCACTTACCCATGGTTAAATACTGGTCCACCAGACTAGGGGGCAATTCTAAATGTCCTAAAAAAATCCAAAAAATTGGAAAACTCACCAAAAAATCCTAAAAAGATCAAAAATCAAGAGAAACTCAATCTTCATCAAAAATATTCAAAAAATTGCAAAATCCAAAGCAATTAAACCAACTTGGCTATCAAGAGAGCAAGGGGAAATCATGCCCAGTTAATCAAATGTCATAATCATGAGCTTTGTGAATCAGCATTGGGCTCATCTGACATAGCTTTATCAATCTATCCAATCAATCTATCAATTGTCACAATCATGAGCTTTGTGAACTAGCTTTGGGCCCATCTGACACAGCTTGATCAGCTGCCAAAAAAATCAAATCAATCTATCAATTGTCACAATCATGAGCTTTGTGAACTAGCATTGGGCCCATCTGACACATCTTGATCAGCTGCCAACACGATCAAAGCAATCAATCAATCAATCCTATCAATCGTCTTACACAGTGATGGGTATGCTCAAACCAGACAGTTTAGTCTTATATGAGTAATCTATTATCAAAACTAGACACATTCAAGCAATCAAGCCAAACAAGCCTATCCAAAGAGTTGATCCAATCAAGAGAATCCAACTGCATCGAGGAACCATCCTAAAATGTTGACTAGGTCAGTCAAGTCAGCCAGATGTCAGTCTATATTTCGCAGTTATGTTCTTACGCTACTCTAGGATCCACCATGTGAGGAAAGTAGCTATGATAGATCATGACTTATTTTCTTTGATTACTGTCTAGTGAATGTTCACTTTGATTTTAGGACAATGATGATTTAGGATAAATGCGGTAGGCACAGTCACTTATCTGGCAGCCGCGCAGTTCCACGATGGGAAAGAATTGGACATTCCTTCTCTTTTATTTTTCTTGTTTGGTTTATAGAATCAAGAGCTCGCAACACTATTTAGATGGACTCTGAGATGCTTTGGAGTTCTATCTTGGTTTCTATGGTCTTTCCCTTTATGTTGCAAACAAGAGCTCACGATGCTATCCAGATGGACTCTAGGGGCGTAGGAGTTCTATCTTGTTTGCTTGGCTTTCCCTTTCAAAAATCAAGAGCTCACAATGCTATCCAGATGGACTCTAGGGGCGTATGAGTTCTATCTTGATTTCTTTATTTTAGATTAATTTAGAGGACAAGCGGTACCCAAATGGTTAATATCTAGGTGCTTTTGGCTCTCTTTCTTTTCAAACAGGGAACATAGTTGAACCCAGATGGTCAATATTTGGGTGCACTATGGTTCTCCTTTTATTCAATCTCTCTACTCCTTCTGCTATCAAGAGGTCATGGCGGTATCTAGGTTGTATGTGATCTGGATCATTCGACGCTCTTTGAAATATCAAAAAATACAAAAAAAAAAGATGAAATGATGACAAATATTGGAAACAGGGGCAGTGACTTGGGACACTCATCCTTTCTATTACATCATATATATCAAAAAATGCCAAAAAGAACATCCTTTCTATCATTCCATTCTATTAGATCAATCTCAAAGAACATCTATCCAAACTAACTTCTTTCTAACTAACACATGCATTACTCAGATATTTTGTGCATAGTAGATTACATTCATTCCATTAAGTCATCAGAAAAATAAAACAACATGGTAGTTGCATACATGATAAATCATAAAAACACATGCTTCCATAAGCATCTCATATAAACATGCATTTCATATCCACCATCCTGCATGAACATGTCAGTAACATAGGAAAAGAAAATCATGCATATATGAGTTTGCATAATAGAATCATATTGAATATAATCTCATCATATAAACCACCAAATCATGTATAATCATACATATAGCAAGTAAACCATTGCACATCATATCAAAAACACTAGCTGCATCTCATATAAATCAAAATATCTGAGTACAATAAACAGTCGCAAGTCTGATCAAAGAAGGTAATCAATATATATATCAATAAATATCAGTGTGTCAGGATACAAAAATGGTACTACTCAAAGTATATACAATGAAAACACTACAAAAATGGTACATGATACATAAATCAACATGAGCTACCCCACCCTCGCTAGGAGGTGGACGAGGGGGTGGCATGTCAGAATCTATCCTGTAGGATGAACCAGGAGCTCTAACACCACTGCTCTGTGATTGTTGGGTCTGACTAGATCTCTGGGAGGCTATATAGCTGGGCACCCTCTGTGCTACAGGAACTGCACCCTCATAATGACGCCTCCAATAATCAATCTCTCTCTGAGCATCATGCCTAGATCTATAGTACCTATCAAGAACCTCATGGTGCGAGACATCCTGTACATTGTCAATAAATGAGTGAACCTCAGCTCAAGCCTGTCGCTCTCTAGACTCGGCCACTATAGCCTGGGCCTCCAAAGTAGTAGCATGTGCATTAGATAAGGCAAGCCTGGCTTGAAGGTCCTGAACCTACTGAGTGAGGTGCTCCACCTCCGAAGGATCATCATCCATACCACCCATAGCCATGTCCATGTCCCCCTCTTCCACCCTGTCTCCCAAACCCTCACCTCCTCTCTGCCTAATAACCCAAGAATCATTAGCACTCTCCAAGCTCTCCCTTGTGCTGCTACCAGTGCTACCACTATCACTAGAGTAAGCTGTCTCCGCACTCTACTCATCTAGAGCATCCACATCTATGTCAGTAATCTCAATATCAACATCCTCTATAACCACTCTCTCCTCCTCTCTAGAAGCCAAAATAGCAGCTGTCCGCCTGTGTACTCTCCGAACCAACAGAGTTTCCTCCTCCTCCATGGCCTCCTCATCCTCCAAAATAGTGCCCAACCCAACTCGGCGAGCACTAGTCTATTCCCCACTCGTACCACCACCAGTCCTAACCCCACCACTAGCACCCTTGGGACCAGGTTCATCACCTCCATCATCTCCCCTACCCCGTCCTCCGTCTCTCCCACCATCCCTCCCTTCTCTACCAAATCCACAATCTCTCTCCCCATCCCTACCTCCACTTCCACCACCTCTCTCTCCATCACGGCCTCCCCTACCATGCTGTACCCATCGTGCCCTCCTCATAATAGTCCTGGCAATAGGACGCGAGACATCTATAAGTGCAACCGGCCGATGCTGCAACTAATGGGCATCATACTAGGGTGTAGTGCCTGTAAAAGACAATTCAACTATCAGTACTAAAACAAATAAAGACATAAGTATCAAATTAAGATATGAGCAAGTATCAGAGAGCATAAAGGAAGTACATAAGAAAATAGAAACAAGACAAACCTGCATCTACAGTGGCAGAGCGCCAGGTCCATGCCAAAGGAAGTAAACCTAAAAACTTAGTGCGGGCAACATTAAGTGATACTACACCACCCCATATGGAAGAGTCCCTTGACCTCCGAGCAAAGTATGCATAAGAATCAGAAACATCCTGCTGCTCCCCGAACTGGTGCAACACCGTGTCAGTGTTGTGAAAGTCTATCATATGAATATGATCGGTAACGTGACCAATCAAGTATCTCCGCTGACAACAGAATGGGAGATGGATGTCCTCCCCATCCCAGACTGGACAATCTCTATATGGCCTTCAAATGAAATAAGGAATCATATCTAACTACTGCCGCCAGTATGTCAAGTGACCCATATGCATCTGAACAATGGCTCCATCATACATGAAGACATACGGCCTATCAGCTAGAAGAGCATGGGCACCAACAGGATGACATATGACAATATGCTCCCATTCCCAGATTTGCAGGAGGGTTGCACCGCAGTCGAGCGACTTATCATCAAGGTAAGCTGCATCTAACATATGAAAATGTATGTGGGCCAACATGCATGGACCCTAAGAAAATACGGTACGGTCCCTGACCATACTCTACAATACAGTACCAAACCTGATAGAAAAACCACACTGTCAGCGATCGGGGCATAAGATGCCACATATCAAACTGCCCAGCAAAGTGGATAGCCTATCAAGGCCCAACCCAAATCTAGACCATGGAATATCATAGTCACCAGCAAGCCCGAGCTGATACCGGGGCAATCTAGAAAGCTAAGTCAATGAAACAACACCAGTGCAGGTGGAATAATCCACAAGCTCGCCCTGGATAGGGAGTTAGAGGATGTGATACACATCCTCCAAAGTCACTGTACACTCACCGGTGGGTAACCAGAAAGTGCAAGTCTTTGAATGCCACCGCTCTACAAGAGCGGAGATCAGACCCCTATTGGTCGTGATCTCAGGCATATAACAAAGCCAGTATAAACCAAGATTGTGAAGAATTGACCTCTCATCCTCTGTCAACTGAAATCTATATACAAGGCCCACCGGCCTGGAATCTCGATAGCACAATATCTGCCCAGTGAACTGCACACAAAATTAAATCAGAAAAATATCAATTTTAGTCATTAAGGAAAGTAACAAAAGAAAGAAAAAATAGATAACAGACAAGGACATTAGGCAAACAATGCTAAAAAATGAATTGCGGTAATAAAGCAATGCAAATGCGGTACTTTTAGGTGATTGCAAAACATAAACAACAAGTGCGGCATATAAACTTCAATTGTGGCATTAAACATACACAAGTGCGGCACACTTATCAATTGTGGCATTAAACTGGCAATTGTGGCATTTAAACCGCAATTGCAGCAAAATCGCAACTCATTGCGGCACACATTGCATTTTTTCAAAAAAGTATAATTTTTAAAAGCAATAAATGAATGCATTAATGACACACAAAGGGATAAAACTCACTAGACATCCAGAGCCAGTTGGTCTATGGTAGGTCTAGACTCGGTCAGATATGTGAATAACGCCAGGAAGGCCAGCCATCACTAGAAAATAGGAGAAAAGAAGGTAGAAATCATAAAGAAAACTCACCAAGATATCAGAGCTCCAAGATCACAATGTGGAGAATGAATGGCTCTTTTGGCTATTTATAAGGGTTCCAAAAAAACCCTAATTTCACTAGGAGCTCTGAAATTTCTTCCCGGTCCCCAAAAAATTCAACAGTCAATAACAGGGGCATATTAAAACATTTTTCAAATCTGTCAGCTACCCAATTTCAGAAATTGCAGTTTCAACAAATCAACGCTCATGTCGCGAATTTTCACTCAAATTTGTTGAGGGGGCATAAATACACCTACTACTATTGGGGAAAACTGGGGCAAAATCAAAGAATCTTTGACACACTGCGACAAGTCACATTGCATCAAAGAGGGGCAAATGTAGACACCCTAAAATGGACAGGCTTGTGACTTTACATTAAAAACACTAATTTTCATCTATTAATTAATGGTTTTTTAATCATTAATTAATCATCTATTTTCTTCTAAATTCATTCCCCAAATCATCTAATCAGATTCCCAAAATTAATTAAATAATTAATTTTATTTAATTAATTAGCTTTAACTGATTAATTACCATTAATTAATTAATTAAACTCAATTTCCTATAGTTTAAATTCAAATATTTAAACTTACTAATTAAATTCTTCCAATTAAATTAATTTCAATTAAATTAATTTAATTTCATCAAATAAAGCAATTCTTAATAAAAAAGAATTCAATTATCTCACATGTTGAAAACAATAATTAAATATTCATTTATCTTCAAAGAGATAACTCCAATTAGATCACGTGGGTTACTCCACCCATCTCTCCAGTCCACATGGGTAACTTCACCCACCTCTTCAGTTCAAAAAGGTAACTCACAATTAGCTCTTTAGTCAACCAAACTCTATCTCCTCTTTACCAATTGAAGAGGTGGAGTTTACTGATGGCTTCTCCAGTTCCTTTTAATCTCAACCATTCATCTCCCTATCTCTGGGATTGATCTCAACCGTTCCTTTCATACCTAATTCCTATATAATAAACCCTTCATAACCATTTGAAGGATCTAGGATTTCAAGCTCTTGTGCGCCATTACTATGTCAGTTTGGTTCTAGCATTCAAGCCATCTTGCGATCACACACCTGTTTCAATTAGCAAATTCTCGACACTTCTCAAGTCATAGACGTTGCCCCGCCAATACTGAGCATCAAGAACAACGTTTCAGAAGGAGTAGAGAAACAATAGAAACTTCAAGCATCGTGGGGTTTGCATTCATTTGTTTTCCTTTCTCTTGCTTGTACATTTTATTGATTACATTTCATTGTTATTGGTTTTAGTAGTATTATGTACTTGGTTTATATCATTTGTAAAACCTTTGCTACTAACCCTTGCCTTTGGAAAGCTTGGGAACCACGGATCACGGAAGAGAGGCGTATAGTATGGGACTACAATACTTGGACAAATTGTACAACATGTGGTAGATATGGTCACATTGCTACAAACTGCATGAGAACATGGACCAAAAGGTCCAGAGTCTGGACAAACCGCAAAATGGCATGCTTACACTGTCATAAATCTGGTCATCTCAAGAAAGACTGTAGAGACCAAATGAGAGAGACACACATATATCCCTATAGAAACACCATTGAATATATCCGGAGGGCTAGAGACAAAATGTGGAGAAAAGATTCAAGCAATGATGAAGCTGGACCAAGCAATGCAAATGGTGACACCCCATCCAATGGATTTGGTGACATCACAACCCCCACTTAAGCTGAACAAGTAAGTATGGAACTGCACAACATCAAGTCATATTTTACATCAGTTCTATTATAAAAATTGATAGATAGTCAAAATCTGCATGAATAAAGATGCATATTATGTTACTTGTTACAATTATTAGAAAACAACCCCGTCGGTAAACACATACCAAAAATCATCGGTGAACACAAAGGATGAGCTGTCTACACTTACCGAGAATTATTGGTTAACACATAAAAAGGCTAAGTCGCCTATGTAACCCGACACCCATCAGTAAGGAAGCAAAGTTACAATGTTGTCTTGACACAACACCGATATCCTTCAGTAAAACAAAAAATCTTAACAGCTATCCTGAGCATCCTGCCAACATCGAGAATGTTACTTGAGAGTCTTCCCAACAAACTCTGTCTTCATGACCCGATGAGTTGTTGAGCATTTATGAGACTTAGAGCAAAATTCTATAAATAATCGACAAGAGCACTTCATTTTGCACATGTGATTTGAGAAGAAAGAGCAGAGCGATAAGAGATTATTTAGCAGAGTGACCTCGACTTGATCGAACACACTCCAAACAAATCACTCACCATCTACACAGATCGAAGTAAGTACCGAGCGCACTGAAGAACTCTGTTGTTATTTTCAAGAAAGCGCTAAATTTGAAATACGATGGCAACCACTTCAAGAACCGCAAATTTGAAGAATGACAAGAAGAATGCCATTAAGATGATAAAGAACAACACCTGTGTGGAGCCTAAGTACAATATATTTCAAGAGATTGCATCGCAACCGGATGATTCTAGTTCATTTTTGAAAATTCCACCTAGGGTTTTGCTGATAGAAGATGTAAGGTCCTACATTCACTGCAAGATCGCTAAGATAGGTGATCTAGAGATAGATCAAGCTTACAAGAAGCTATGTGATGAACATGAAACTTGAAAGAAGAACAAAAGCATCTGCAAGTAAAAGGGATAATGAATGCCTTATATTTCCTGAGGGTTTTCAAAACCGACTGGATTAGGTTAGTTTTGAGCAGAATGCACAACCATAAGTTATGGTTGGATGAACCTAAGCAGATCACAAAGGATGTGTTACATGTCATAATAGGTTACCCCATAATTGACAAACCTAAGGCACATAAGCATCCCTCTAGACTATAAGTTGAAAAACTCACCAAAGCTATGTGGGATAACATAGGACTCAAGGTTAACAACATCACCAATGAGGAACTGAGGTTTGGTGCATGTGTGATGGGTTACAAAATCTTCCAAGCAAGCAGGCTAAACAACATAGCATCAACAACAGTAAGCACAAATTACAAGATAGTGACGAAGGGAATACAAATGGATCTATATGAGATCCCATTGAAGCAACTTGATGAGAATATGACAACAATCAGGTCTGCAAACACAAACACATGTAAGTTCAGTTCACTCATCATGTGTATATTCTTTTACTTTCAAGAATACTTTCCTTCAGTAGGAAAAGTGAAGTGGGACACCACCAAGCCAGTCACACTGCAAATTAGTGAACTTATAGGTGACAATTTTGATTCAGTGATGACTGAATACTTCCTTGACTTCAAGGAAAAGATGATGGAAAGAGTGAGGATCCCTGAACAATTGATTGAGAAACATAGGGATGAAATATGTTTCATGGTGGATACAAATTTCACTCACACAAAACTATTTGTACCAAGAACAACCTGTTTAGCACCTCTTGACTATGAAATTAACATAGATCAGGAAAGCAATGCAATTGATGCATTGATAAATGAGCCGCTTGATAGTAAAAAACCAATATTTGCAACTTATGAAGAGGCTAAGTATAAGATAAAAATAGGCCTAGTCATCAAGAAGACTGTCAACAAGAAGAACAAAATGGTAAAGAATCTTGAAAAGATTCTATCGGTTAATAAGGAGGAGAAAGAAAAAATAGAGGAAACTGAGGAATAGGGTACCATCGCTGAAGAGCAACATGAGAAAAAATCAGATTCTGAGGAAACTAAGTCTGATACACCTCCACCTCCTACAAAAAAACCTAGGACAATAGCTCCTTAGAGGACAAGGAGCCAAACATAAAAATATACTACACCCCTCAAGAAAGGTCAAGTGATGACCTATAAGAGGAAGCAGCCAACAAAGAAGAAAAAAGAGAAGCAAACACAGAAACAAACACCTACCAAAAGGAGGAAAAGACTGGTCAGGACCAATGCTGACATAGAAGATTCCAAATAGGATGAGCCTGATGTAAATAAGAAAAGTTTTATCAATCAAACAATTGATGAGGTTGCTGATTCAATTGCTGCAATAGGTGCCATGTCTACAAGGAAAATTAGACAATGGGAAACAATTGAGCCAGAGGACCAACATAAAATATAAGATGCAATAATCGGGGCAATGGTCAAATTCAAATATGTACTAGTTGAATTTGTTGACAAAATACCCAAAGAGCTGGGTAATAGAATTTCACAACAATGGTCATATGCTCTACACACAGAAAAGGAAGAAAGGGCGAGGGTACTTGTCATACTCATGCCTCCCGAATCAAAGATAGAAGAGATCAAAGAAATAATGAAAAAGCACTCAAGTAAATTTTTAGCAAAGGTAAGAGCTTACAAAGTGCTAGAGGATGAATTTATAGAGCTGGACAACATGACCGAGGCCAAATGGAGACAAATCCTAGATCTACCTGTAGAGTCAACAAGTTGCAAGACTGAATTACTTGTTACGGACACATCTCATGTAGAGGAGGAAAAATATAAAGCCACTCCTAAGAACATTGCTTTGGATAATGTTGAAGATATGGAGCCAATTGACTTAGATAAAGTCATGAATGATCTTGACATTCAAGACATCACTCATTATGAATCTGATAAAGATCCACAAAAGGATGATCATGTTATATTCATATATCTTAAGGATCAGGAAAATAAAAAAGCATTAAAGACACCATAGAATAAAGACACAGATGTTGCTGATGAGACATGGCCAGACACTTCAGTCATTGACATCACAGGTCTAGACCCTATAGATCAAATCCAAAAGGATGAAGATGTCATTGCTCAACAAGACCAAACCGATGAGAAAGACACAATTTTTGATGCAGCACAAGTGGGAAAATAGAATAAAATGCCAGTATTGATGAAGACCATCAATCTGCTAGAAGGAGATGAAGAGTCAAATGTAGCAGATACAAGCATACCCAAAGACAAGGGTGATGCAGAAACAAAAGACACAACAAATGAACCAAAGGATGCAACTGCAGATCAAGCTACAACCAATGATCATCAAGACAAGTCTACTGATCATAATAAAGAAGAAGATAAATAAGTAGAAGAGGACAAGAAGAAAGAAATGAGTGAAGAAGCAAAGACAGATGAGCAGGAGAAGAAAATAGAAGAGAAATCTGCAGAAACACCCAAGGTTGATGGAGAGACATATTCACCAAACTGACAGGTGAGCCCTGAGCAGAAACCACAAGAAGATTCATCTACAAAGCCTTCATTGAGCGCCTCTGAGAAGACAAATGAACTAGCAATGGTAGTTCATATATATTCTACACAAATATCAAGGAAGAAGAAGAGAAAGAACAAAAATCCAGTCACTCTAGATGAAATAATTGAGATACCAGTATGTGATCCTCAAACATTGGATCCAATTGAATTGACAAAGTATGCAAGACTTTGAAAGGAAAGCCATGCATGAAAAGTTGAGAAAACCACCAAGGAAGCAAAGGTACTTGAAGTTGCATGAGGAATCCTTCAACAAATTGTACCTGATATAGATGTTGATCAAATAGCCCCCATGCTTGTTCAATTAGTGGTTCTAACTGATGCAATCACATCTCAGAACATAGGTGTTGAGAAGGCTATGGAGGCTAGACTTGAAAAGAAGTATGAATACAAGTTAGCTGAGAAGATAAGCCAAGAAGTGGCACTTCAAAAGGTTAAGCTTTCTGAACTGGTAAGCACAGTAGACCCAATAATTTTAGAAGCTATAACCTTAATACAAAAATTATGCACATTAGATCAACTCACGAAGGAGTATACCAAAAAGATAGCACAAATAGATGCTGATCATCAAGCAAGTGCACAAAGTCTCACAAACAGTGAAGAGGCAATCAAATTGCACAATGAACAACCCAAGAAAGCTTGAAAGTTGAGACAAGACATACAGATTGCAGAAACCAAGTTTCAAGATGAGGTAAATGAGCTCCAAGCTCAACCCTTGCCGACACTCTCATTACTGCAAAACCATATGACAGAGGAACAAGCACTTATTTCCACCCCATAAATGTCTATCCTAGACAACATTTATGATATGCATGCCCAAATTGAGATAGAGCACATGACATTAGAACTCCTCAAAGAAAAATGGGAGAAAATGATCGAAGATATCAAGAACACCCACTCTCACATTCTTGACACATTGTAAGTTGCACATTTTTGTCACATTTTTTGACAACTTATAAGTTGTACATTTTTTTCATGAGTATCAAATAAAGGGGAAAATGATATGTACAGTCAGTCAGTAAAAGAGGGAAATGAAAGGAGGAAATGATATGTATAGTCAATCATTAGAATGAGGAAAGAAAAAAAAAGGGAAATGTATTGTACAAAGGCAAGTATACATGTACATATAATTATACTATACCTATGCATACAGTTAGGGGGAGTCATATAATGACAAGGATATTTACATGATGTACATACTAAACACTTTAGTATTATGTACATATCAATTTTTTGATACTAATGTCAAAGGGGGAGATTGAAGACATTATATTTTTCCATTAGTATATACAAGAAAAAACATGATGAACACCATCAGTTTATGCTACACTGACAGGCAGGGCACAACACTACCTGACACTATGGTTACCGATACTGCCAAGTAAAAAGCATCCTGATGAACACTATTCAGTGTCACCTGATGACAAAAAGGACAAAGGAACCCAATGAGTAACCAAAAGTGTTACTCGACGAAACACTCAAGAGTGGAACTTGACAGATGAAGGGAACCCGATGATCAATTCAATGAAGGAACACCTACAGACTTTTAGTTCACACCGATGATCAAGAATTGACAGTCAGTTACATCCCGCAAAAAGTGGATCTAACTTTCCACGTAAGATAAATCACTAAATTTTTATATTTATCTTCTTGATTTGTTTTAAATCCATTACGTGCGGAGAAAGAAATGTAATTATTATTGTTTTTATCAGTTTAACTAATTTAAAACATGCAGACTAAAGGATCAAGGTCAAGTTGTATACCTTGGATCTAGAGTTAACATTGTAATGCGTGATTCTAAAATAGGTCAAATACTTGTATAAATAGATGCTCAATCAATTTTGAACATGTTGTTTGATGATGATTGTAGCCACTGAGAGCATCTAAGGATCAGACAAGTGAATTCATGCAGAAGCACAGAAAAGGATCATATCCATTTTCAAGAACAAGAAAATAGGCTATCGACGAGCATGAAAAGGTATTAATCAATAAATATAGGTGATATTCATATACTGTGAGATTTAAAGGATCCATAATCAGCAATTATACATTGCATACAGTTAGGTCAAACATATTGTACTCATTCTAACAAGTTTAGTACACTTAAAAAATCCTTTCAAGGAAGGTGGACTTAACAGTCCTATTGTAAATCTCTTAACTGAGTACACACTTCATTAGTGTTACTAAAGATCTTAAAAGAATAGATCCTAATAGGTCTCCACATTAATACTCCTAAGAGGGTAGATCATTAGAAGTGATCAATTGCAAGCCTTTACCGGCTCCCTTCCATTCTTCAGATAGTGAATTTTTGTGGGTGCCATCCCCACTACAGTTTTTACTTCCTAACAAGAGTTTTCTGCGATATCATATCTTGTGTTATGTGTCTATTACTTTCATTTATGTTTCTATGAATGTTGCATATAATTAAGATAATGAATTAATACTACATGAATAAGAAAGAACATCAGATATGGTCGGTAATACAATAAAGATTGTTTACTAATGATGAAAGGTGAAAAGTGTCAAAAGTTTTAGAGGTACTGATTCACCCCTCCCCTCTCAATATTACTTCCCATTAATCCCAACAAAATTTTCTAGTATAGTTTTCCTCTGAGAGCCTGTTTCTACCATTGCTGATTTTTGATACCAGTGCCTCCTGCCTCTACTAGTTTTCAAATCTTAGCCCATGAAATAAGAGAGAATTTCCTTTTGGTATCAATTCCTTGTCAGAAAAAATTTCAGATTTTTTTTTTAACTATATCCATGTAGCATCCCAAGGGGAGAGTGAGGCAAGACATGAGATATATGGGAATTGCTGCCAGTGTTGCTTTGATCAAGTGTTGCTTTGATCAACACAATCCTTCCTGCCCAAGAGAGCCATTTTTATTTCCAATAATCCATTTTTTTCTATTCTTTCTCCAATTGGTTTCCAAGAAGATTCATTCCTTAGAGCTTTATCAATTGGGATGCCAAGATACAAACATGGGAATGAGCCTATCTTATATTTCAACACCTTCTCTATATTCAATTGGGTTTTCTTCCTGGTGTTGAGGAAAAAAATTGTTGATTTCTCTTTATTGGAAATTTGGTCAGAAGCTAAAGCATAGGAATCCAAAGTTTTTTAATGAAAGAGGCCTCCCTGATGTTTCCATTTCCAAAAAGGAGTATGTCATCAAATTTTTTTTGGTGAGTGACAACCTTCACCAATGAAGTGATTTCCACTCAATGAATTAATCCTTGGTCTTGGAGGCTAATGAATTTGCATCCCAAAGCTTCTGCCATGATAATGAAAAGGAAGGGAGAAAGGGGATTGCCTTGCCTGATTCCATTAGATCCTTTGAAGAAGCCAAAGGGAGATTCTTTTACCAGGATTGATAATTTTGGAGCTGAAATGCAATAGTAGATAAGATTTATCCAAGCTTTATAAAACCTGAACTTCCCCATACATTTAGCTAAGAATCTCCAATCTACCTTATCATAGGCCTTCTTAATATCTAATTTTATTATCATACTCGATTGCTTGTTATGTTGAATTGAATGAATGGCTTCCTAGGCAATAATAATTCCATCTAGAATTGACCTCCCTGGAACAAAGCCAGTTTGTTCCTCTCCAATAATCTTGCTTAAAACTAGTTTTAATATATTGGCTAAGGCTTTAGAGAATATTTTGTAAATACTATTACTTAAAGCTATTAGTCTATATTCCTCCATGCAGGCAGGATTTTCCTTCTTGGGAATAAGAGAAATAAAAGTGTTGTTGATTTCAGTTAAGAATCTCCCTAAGGAGCGGCCTACTTCCAACATAGCATAGATTTCCTTTCCTAATATTTGCCAACATGGAAAAAAAAAAACAAGGCGGGAAGCCATCCAAACCAGAAGCTTTATCCAGAGCCATGTGCGACAGATTTCCCATAATTTCCTTCTGTGTGAATTTGGCAAGAATTAGAGAGTTCTCTGTATCTGAAATGAGCTTGGGAATATCCCTTAGTAGGTCTTCCTGAGCAGAGAAGTGAGAGACCCCTAAATGATTTAGTAGTTTTGTGTTAAAGCTGACAATTTCCTTTTGAATCTCTTGTTGGTCCCGAGTGAGAGTGCCATTCTCCTTGGTTATTTGATTAATCTTGTTAAGACTTAGTCTCTGTTTGGTGTTGTTATGGAAGAATTTTGTATTTTTGTCTCCTGCTTCTAGCCAGCTCTCTCTGGATTTTTGTTTCCAATTTTTTTTCCTTAGCTAGGATTTATTTATTCTTTTTCCAGATCATAATTTTCCTTATCCATCCCTAAGAGCATAATGTTCTCATTAAGATCCTTAAGCTTCTGCTCCACCTCTGCTTTTGAATCAAAGATATTACTAAAAATGTGTTTTGTTCCATATGATAAAGTTCTTTTTGATGTATTTAAGTTTTGATACAAAGAAAAATAATTTTGATCCTTTTGGCTTGCATTCCGCCCACCAATCATCTACTAAATTCAGGAAGTTTCCATCCTTAAGCCACATATTTTCAAATTTGAACGGACAATGTCGAGGTTTATTTTCCCCGAGAATATCCATTTGGATAGGAACATGTTCAGAACCTAAGGTTGGAGAGATGGAAGCTTTTAAATCAAAGGGGAAAAGAGAAAGATCCCCTTTGAAAAATAATCTGTCTAATTTCTCTGCTATGTTGCTAGGACCCAGTCTTTTGTTAGTCCATGTGAACTTTCCATTCTCTAATTCAATATTTGATTATTGTTAAATGTCAATACATTAATTTTAAAATTGTGGTGATATTTTTAAGTTTATGTTAACAAATTTGGTTTGGGAAATCTATTATTATTATTATTATAAATTTTTATATAAATATTTGTAGTGTTAACACTCTAAGTGTAAACATTGATAATCAGTGTTAACACCCTAATTATTAACACTGGTAATCAGTGTTAACACTAATTTCTAGTGTTAACACTAATTTTCAGTGTTAACACACAATCTATGTTAACACCTGAAGTGTTAACTTTGCTTACCAATGTTACAGTGTTAACACCCAAAGTGTTAACACTGGTAAGCAAAGTTAACACTTAGGGTGTTAACACTAAAGAAGTCTTAACACTATTTAGCAATGTGAACACCATAAATGTTACACCCTAGGTGTTAACACTAATTGTGTGTTAACACTAATTTTTAGTGTTAACACTGATTATTAGTGAGTGTTACTTGGATCACCAATATTAACACTATGGTGTTAACACTAATTGTTAATATAGAGTGCTAGAGGGGTTTCAATATGGTCTATTGGAGAGAAACTATGGAGCAGAAAATCTATTCTATTTGAAAAATTATTCAAGTTAATCACAAAATAGTATTGATGGTGTATTATTGATATGGGGTGGATGACTTTGGTGAATTTGTGAATGTGTCAATGTGGTGCTGGCCCGTGCATGTTGAAGACCTCACACAAACTGAGTAATCCCGAGCGTCAATTTTGGTGTTTCCCAAACAAAAAAAGGTTGTTGATTGAAAGAAATTATCTTTCTAAGATGCCTTATTTGTGTCATAATCGTCATACTCAGACTTGTTTGTTGGGACCATATGTGTAATTGTAGTTAAAAGAGAGGGAACAAACTCTGGAGATTGTAACTTTTTTTATGATTTTGTTTGAATACGTTGGAAGAATTTATAGTAATGTTATGAATATTTTGAAGTTTTTAACTTGTTTATGTTTCTTTATATGAACCACATTCAAAAACTCCTTCCCACTTAACAACATAACACTAGAACCAACATTCTTTTCATCCCCTTGATTAGGTAAGGGTCCATCTGAATAACTTAAAAATTAATTTATAATATATAATTTATATTTATAATATTTACTAATATTTCAATTAGAATAAGTTAAAATTTATTTTAATTTGTTTGCTTGGTAAAAGAGTCTAGGCTATGCAATTTTATTGAAATTATGAATAATTTTGTAGTTTTGTTCATATCTTCAGTAAAGGGCACTGAAGGAAAAGAACAAAGGCAAGAAAAACCTCAGTGTTGCTCAAGACATATAGTGTAGTTGAGAAAAATCATATTAAAATTCATGTTCAATGAAAGTATAAGCCATTAAAAAGTGCATCATTGAAATTAATTTAATCACATTAAAAAATGTTGTATTTTTACATACAAGGAGAAGAGGTATAAAATCAAGTTTTCACCATTTTTAGTTTGTGATTGAGTGATTTCACTGTGTTATGCCACAATGGAAGATATTGTATAATACTTTAAACATGTAGAACAAGATTATTTTGTACTTTTTCCTTCTCAACTATTTTTCCAATATAATGCTAGCATTGGTTAAAAAAATTATGTACATATTTTGTGTTCATTTTGTTTTTTTATTTCACTTTGATTTCCCTTTTTTTTTTGTTTATATAACCTAATTTTCTTTGGTGTTATATGATTTTCTTGAGATATTTTATGCATCAATATTCACTATAATATTTTATTTGACAACATATTCTAAGTTAGTTTGTTAAAAATGGAATTGTAAGCAAAATGAGCTTAACCTTAGAGGAAACTCTAAAGTTAAGCACCCTTGAAGAATTAATACTAATACCAAGTATTTTGGGTTCTTCATAACCCTAATAGAACTCCAACCAACTCTTAGCCTACCCTTCACCCATCATTTAAATCAGTTGTCAAGAATTAAACTAGGCAGATGACCATACCAAGCAAGCCACTAATGGTGGACAAAGCTAATCACTAATTACCAACTTGCCATTCTAAACTATACAATTTGAAAAGCCTCATGCATAGTTCCCAAAGACATGTACCTAGTGACTATATTTTCATCATCATTCTGTTCGTACACAACTGAAGTAAATGAACATATGAGAATGAGCTGGCAGGACAAGATCGAGGATAAATCTCTTAATTACTGGAGGCATTTGTTGTGGGTCTTTTTTTATACAATTAATCCTTTCAAGATATTTACGAAGCATAGGAGTTTTTGATAATTTCTTTACCTTCAGATATGGCTCCAAAAAAAATTGGTTGGGCCTAAACGATCTTCCAGATAGCTTGTTGGCCTTCATTCTGAGTAAAGTTACATTGAAGAAAGTAGTGTGTTGTTCTTTCCTCTCTAAACAATGGAAATCTCTTTGGATGATTTTACCAAACCTTAAATTTTCAACACTCAATTTCTCATCTTCTTTATCATGTAGTCATATTGTTGATAGTGTTTTTTAACGTCATTCTGGTTCCCTTGAAATTTTTGCATTTAGTAATTTCTTTCCTCGATATAAGATTAGTGACAAGATATGTGAGTGGATTTTTTGTGCTTCCCTAAAAAATGTGAGTGAAATTACTATTCAAGAATATGACTGAATGCAAAAATTTCAAGGGAACCAGAATGATGTTAAAAAACACTATCAAGAATTTCCTTCTCACAAGTACACGTTAAAAACCAAGATCTTAGGGATCCAACTTTTATTACATCTAGCAATGGTGACGACTTGTACGGTGAAAGATGTCTCTCCTCATAAGTTTATCCCTACCTATGCTGCACATCTCAAGTGGTCAGGAAAGTTACTTGAACATTTTTTAGAATGGGAAAAAGAAAATTGTTGGGCTTTTGAATCTTTTTTTTGAAAAAATGAAATTCCTGAAAGTTGTTTAATTGATGGATATTGGAATAAATATTTATAGATTGAATTACCACACTGGACATGTTGTGGGTCCACAACACATACCCTATTTTTGGTCCTCTAACCATAGGGACCCCCCCTTCTTTTTTGAGTTTGGGTTCATCTTTCTCCTGGGTTCCTTGAATCTTGTCCAGAGAGGGCATGTTGAGAAAGCTAAGTCCTTTTTTGACCTTTCACACTTTTAGTGTTTTGGACATAGGTGGGTTATCCGACCTCCAAAATGTTGAAACACTGAAAAGGTGAAAGGCCTAGCCTATCTTTTGATGTTTCAGTCTCTGAAACACCAAAAGATGGTGAGGTCATTTAACTTAAAGTTTTTTAGACTCGAAAACCCCAAATTTTGGTGACATCACCAACCGGCTATATAAATAGACCGCACATTTTTTACTCACTTTTCTTTCTGCACTTCTGCGTCTTGAGATCTACGCGTCCATGTTGATTCTTCCTCATTGTTCGTCGCATTCATCTGTTTCCCCCTCACCATTAGTGCCTTGTTTCATTGCCTCCTCCCTCACACATTGTTGCAGGTATGTGCTCTCGTTCTCTCTATTTTTCTTGCTTCCTCTTCATCATCTTCCTTGTTTTGGGTTAGGTTTTTCATCCCCTTTTTTGTTTTCCATTGGGTTAGGGGTTTTTTGGTCGGGATCATGCCTTCTAGGTCTCCTAGGGTCTCGTGCTCTTAAGGCCTTGGTCAGGTTGAGTCAGTCAGATTTCCTTTATTCATTTTTAGGTTAGGGTTTTTTTTTCATGTCGCATCTAAGAAGCTGGTTTTTAGCCTCCAAAAGGCTAAAAATAGGATTACCCAACGCTAGACCAAAAATTCTACCGAGTGTCCACATTGGACTGTCGGACATTTGGGGTTTTAGACCATCCTATGTCTCTAAAATTATGAAAACACCAAAACAAAGAAGTTTTGAATACAAGATCACTTCCACCCACTTTCAGTAAGTTCACACTCTAAATAAGTGTTTAGACTTTCACCCTTTGAAAGACCGACATCCACCAAACTGCCAAGTCCATCTTTTTGGACTTTCACACCCCATAAATTCTCTCAGTTTTTGTACTCGCAAGTCTGAAAGAATTTTTTATCCAAAGCCTCATTCACCTCCTTTCAGCCTTTCACACCTGATCTTGTCTTCGGTGTTTGAACGTCTGAAACACCAAAAAAGTAGGAATTTTCATGACTTGGCATTTCAGAGCCCCGTAGCTGCTTTTTTTCTTAGTTGTAGTTTCCTTTCTATTTTTCCCCTTTAGTAGTTTCAAATAAAATACTGATACACTACATGATTCCTTGAAGGAATGCTGAAAAAGAAGACTAGATTACCAATGAAGTACCTATTCAAAGGATACCTAGTAAGATCTATTTAAAAACTAAGATTTGTTTAAAATTCAACCAAACATGAACAAATCTAAAATTACTTTGTGAAAACCACAAATCCAATCGCATAATGCTCAAGGTGCAGCAACTGCAATCCAACTAATAACTTGGTCAAGATCCCTTTGGCCATTGGAAGTGATGTGTCTTCCACTAAAATACAACAGAAATTTGCATGTCAACAAATTTAAAACCATATAGAACAACACATTCAAGGCACAAACACAAATAAGCACAATAAAGTAAAAATAAATGTAAAATCTAAAATTTGATCCTCACATCTTATGAAAGTATTACTCCCAATTTGGATCAGGCCAATTTCGGATTGAGTTATAGCCAGCTTTGAGGTTCCCATAGTCATTTCAGAAAATGCCTAACATCAAGGTCCATCGATACATATCAGCTTAGATTGCTTCCCAGGCTCAGACAGTCATTCTGAGTAAATGAACATAGGAGAATGAGTTGGCAGGACAAGATTGAGGATAAAGCTCTTAATTACTGGAGGCATTCATTGTGGGTCTTTTTTATACAATTAATCCTTTCAAGATATTTATGAAGCACAAGAATTTTTGATAATTTCTTTACCTTTAGATATGGCTCCAAAAAGAAATCGGTTGGGCCTAAACAATCTCCCAGATAGCTTATTGGCGTTCATTCTGAGTAAAGTTCCCTTGAATCAAGCAGTGTGTTGTCTTGTCCTCTCTAAATGATGGAAATCTCTTTGGATGATTTTACCAAACCTTAAATTTTCAACACTCAAGTTCTCATCTTCTTTATCATGTATCTGTATTGATGATAGTATTTTTTAACGTCATTCTGGTTCCCTTGAAATTTTTGCATTTAGTAATTTCTTGCCTCGATATAAGATTAGTGACAAGATATATGAGTGGATTTTTTGTGCTTCCCTAAAAAATGTGAGAGAAATTAGTATTCAATAATATTACTAAATGAAAAAATTTCAAGGGAACCAGAATGACGTTAAAAACACTATCAAGAATTTTCTTCTCATAAGTACATGTTTAAAACAAAGATCTTAGGGATCCAGCTTTTATTACATCCGTCAATGGCGATGACTTGCATGGTGAAAGATGTCTCTCCTCACAAGTTTATCCCTACCTACAATGCACATCTCAAGTAGTTAGGAAAGGTACTTGAACATTTTTTAGAACAAGAAAAAGAAAATTGTTAGGATTTTGAATCTATTTTGGAAAAATTGAATGCCTAAAAGTTATTTAATCGATGGATATTGGAATGCATATTTACATATTGAATTACCACACTGGATGTGTTGTGGGTCCACAAAACATACCCCATTTTTGGTCCTCTGGCCATGGGGACCCCCCCTTCTTTTTTGAGTTTGGGTTCATCTTTCTCTTGGGTTCCTTGAACCATGTCTAGAGAGGGCCTATTGAGAAAGCTAAGTCCTTTTTTGACCTTTTGCACTTTTGGTGGTTTGGACATAGGTGGGTCACCTGACCTTTGAAACACCAAAACATCAAAAAGGTGAAAGGCCTAGCCTATATTTTGATGCTTCGGCCTCTGAAACACTAAAAGACAGTGAGGTCATTTGACTTTGGGGATTTCAGCCTCTGAAACCCCGAAGTTTGGTGACCTCACCCGCTGGCTATATAAATGGACCACACATTTTTTTTACTCACTTTGCTTTATTTTCTTCCATGTCTCGAGCTCCATGTATCCATGTTGATTCTTCCTCATCATTTTCCACGTTCATCTATTCCCCTCTTGCTGTGAGTGCCCTTTTTTGTTGCCTCCTCCCTTGCACCTTGTTGTAGGTAGGCACTCCTATTCTCTCTATTTTTCTTGCTTCCTCTTCATTGTCTTCCTTGTTTTGGGTTAAGGTTTTTGTCGCCTTTGTTTTTTGTCATTGGGTTAGGGTTTTTTTGGTAGGGCTCGTGCCTTTTAGGTCTCATGCCCTTGAGGCCTTGGTTGGGTCAAGTCGGTCGGGTTGCCTTTATTCATTTTTAGGTTAGGGTTTTGGTTTTTAATTTGCGTCCAAGCAACAAGTTTTTAGCCTTCAAAAGGCCAAAAACTGGATCACCTAATGCCAGACCATAAATTCTGCCAAGTGTCCAGATTAGACTATCATACATTTGGGGTTTTAGACCATCCCATGACTCCAAAATGCCAAAAACCTCAAAATTCCAAAGTGCCGAATATAAGATCGCTTCCACCCACTTTCAAAGTTTCACACTTTGAATAATTCTTTAGACTTTTTCCCTTCGAAAGATCGACATTCACCAAACTGTAAAGTCCATTTTTTTTAGACTTTCACACCCTACAAATTCTCTTAGTTTTTGTACTCCGCAAGTCCAAAAGACTTGTTTCTCTAAAGCCTCATTCACCTCCTTTCAGCCTTTCACACCTGATCTTGTCTTCAGTGTCCGAACGTCTGAAACACTAAAAAAGTAGGAAGTTTCATGACTTGGCATTTCAGAGCCCTATAGCTCCTTATATTCTTAGTTGTAGTTTCCTTTTTTTCTCCTTTAGTAGTTTCAAATAAAATACTGATACACTATATGTTTGCTTGCAGGAATTGTTGAAAAGAAGACCAGATCACCAATGAAGTACCTATTCAAAGGATACCTAGTAATATCTATTTAAAAACCTAGTAAGATCTATTTAAAATTCAACCAAACATGAACAAATCTGAAATTACTTTGTGAAAACCATAAATCCAATCACATAATGCTCAAGGTGCAGCAACTAAAATCCAACTAACAACCTGGTCACATGCTTATGTCATGGTTTCATAATCATTTCACAGAGAGGTCTGGAATGGGAAGAGGCTATTGGAGGAAAGAACAAATTTCACAGACAACAACTTTCCAAAACAAAGTTAGACACAGACTGTGACCTGCAAGCAGACATTCACTTCATCAAATAGGCATAGGAGTGAGACAAAGTAGCTAGGGATGAAAAAAATCCATAGGGTAACCTAAATAAAATCACACATAATAGAACACAAATATGCTAAAAGGAGGAAAGGATTGAGAACTCTAAGATTTCTCCAGCATAAGCAATTATATTAAATTCTAGTAAGAGAAGTACATATAAGAGAAAGATAGAGGACATAAAAAATGTCTTAGCAACTCTATCATAACCAAGAAATCAAGGAAAGATTAAAAGAAGTGAATATTTGAAGATTACATAAAAAATGTCTCAGGAAATCTATCCTTTAGCACACAGGCTCAGGAAACAATCAATTATCGAAACTAGGGTTACAATTGATCTTGCATAAACAATGCAAAACCCTAAATATATAAATTTTTCTCATTAATGCAATAAAGAAATATCTGAGATGATCAAATATATCCTTGAATATCTTTCACTTTTCCATAAATGTAGTCTGAGAAGTGAGCTCGACCCATCCACCCTGTCTGTAACTTGAAATGTTGCGCCACCTCCATGGACTCTGAGAATTAGATCTTTTGAATATTTGAATTAAAATACTAATGATCATAGGTGGCACGAGCACTTGTATCAACGGCCCAGCGAATCTTTGACCTTTCCTTTTAAACCATAGTCGTCGATCTCCTACTTTATCTCTTATTTATTCTTTACTTTCCCCTACCTAACTAGATTTTAACTCTGAGTCCTTGAAAACCTTCATGTCACTAAGTTGGGATAGAATTTCTTTAACTCTGAGTTTACAATGAGACCTCATGACTATTGCAAGATGAAAACAAGGTCAGACGACCATCGTTAAGTCTCATATCCTCAAGAGAATATTCTATTTTCTTTCAAGACTTAGCGACCGCCACGATCTTAACCTGACTCACCTTTTACTTTGGTTTTCATTATCGAGACTTGGTGACTGCATAGTCTCACAATCTCTAATCATCTTCTTAACCATGATTTATTATTGATACCTAGCAACTGAAAAGGTCTTTAAATTGACGCAGCCTGAACTCGATATACATTTGTAGGGTTAGAAAATACATTAAGTCATGATGTCTCGTAGGCTTTTCTTAATTGTGGGTTACTATGAGAGACTTAGCAACTACTGTGAGATCAAATCTCAATCTGACGATCAACACTAAATCTTGATAGCCTAAGAGGATATTCCTTTTCCTTTCGAGATAATGCGACTAAAAGTAGTCTCGTGATCATTGAGCAACATGGAATATTCTTTCTCCTTTGCGTGACTAAGAGACTAAGGAAAATTGAAATACACACATGACTCAAAAATAACTTAAGTTTCTTGGAAAAGGTAAAGAGAAAATAGAACAAGGTGAAGGCCAACTAGGGTTTATATCAAATTTGCATAGGGTTTTCAATACTTAGTCCATTTTTCATGAATTAGGGTAAAACAAAGGGCTTAGAAACTTGCAGAGGATGAGGTAGAACCAGAAAAATACAAAATATTACAAGCTATGCTCTACCCTTGTGGGAGCCATGTTTTTCTCCACTTGTAGCCAAAATTTTTATGTAAAGGGAAATTTTGGGTAACATTCTTGGTGATTTCTGCTGGATGTCAGCCTGCTTGATTTTGAAAACCAGCGACCTTTGACATTTGTTGGGCATAGAGTCATCTTTGAGCATATGAAACCTCTGGAAAAAGAATTGAAACCAAGAGGTGAGACAACTAACTATGCATGAGTACTTCAAGGAAAGCAGGAACTAAACCTAGAAAGCAAGAAAAAGCATGGAAAATATTTATTGGGAAGGACAAACCTCAAAACAGGGTTTGAGGGGAAAACCATTGACTAATATTGACAAGGTATCTCCCTCAAGACTTGATAATTAAAATGCATTATGTTCCTTGAACTCTGTGATTAAAAATGGTCCACCCCAAAAGGAATCAAACTTTAAATTTCTGCCAGGCCTAGACTTGTATTCATCCCACTTGAGGACAATATCTCCAACATTGAAATTCCTAGCTCTGGCTCTCTTATCAAAATTCTTCTTAGTTTGCATCTACTGGAATTCCATGGTTTTCATGGACTTGTCTCTGACCTCTTCCAGCTCCATGAGTTGAGCATACCTTACCTATAAGGGATCTCCTTCTTCAAAGAGAACAAATTGTGTGGCAAGGTCTAATGCTGGTAACTCTATTGAAATAGATAATATGTCCTCCTTGCAATATACCAGCATATAAGGGGAATTCCCAATGATTTTCTTTGGGGTTATTCTATCTAGCCATAAAGAAGATTTGAGCCTAGAGTGCCAGTATCTTTGATTTTTTTTGCAAAGTCTTATTGATAATTCTTATCAGGTTTTTATTTGTAGACTCTGATAGGCCATTACCCTGGGGGTAATAGTTAGAACTAGTATTCAGATAAATAACATTCTTGAGTGCCCATTCAGTCACTCTAAGGCCTATGAATGCAAGTGCATTATCTAATATGATTGAGTCTAGAGTGCCTAATCTATGGATTATATCATCATAAAAATTTAGGACAACATTCTCATTTGCCTCTTTTAATGCAATAGCTTCTGTCCATCTAGTGAAATAATCAATTGAAGTTATTATCCATTTGTGTCCTGTACTAGATGGAGGATTAATTAGGCCTATAAAATCAATGCCCCATTTCATGAAAGGTTTCTCAGTTATAATTGGTTGGAGGGGCAGAGATGTAAGTTTTTATTTTCCTGCAAACATGACACACTTTCCACATTTTCTCACATGATCATGACTATCCTTGAAGATAGATGGCCAATAGTATCTAGCCCTTATGATTTTAAAAGCAATGGTTCTAGGAAAAAAATGACCTCCAGAAGGTCCATCATAAAACTCATTCAAGATACTTGCCACTTGATCTAAATCTATGCATCTTAAAAGAACACCATTATGATCCTTTCTAAAAATAATCTCATCAATCGGCACAAAGGGGATAGATTGAAATCTATAATATCTCCTTTTGGCTAAATCAAAACTTATAGGACATTCACCTATTTTCAAAAAATGAATCATCTTAGGCAACCAACCTGCTACCTTGGCATGTTCTTCTATAGAATGCACAACCAGAGATGCATTCTTTTGTTCTTGTTCTTTTGTAACTTCATCTTCTGTCAAATGCTCACAAAGACCTCTTCCTCTAACCAGCTTAGTGATTTGGATATCAATGTCATACTCCATGACTTTGGTAATCCAACCAGCTCTTTTTTCATTCAGGTCCCTAGAAAGAAAGTACTCTTTAACACTAGGATGAGTAAATCTCAATTGTACCTTGCTGTGGGTCAATAAATATCTAAATTTTTTTAGGCTTTTTACCACAAGTACATGTTTCTCCACAAAAGAGTATCTTTGTTCATATTCTTATAAACCTTTGATAAAGAAAGCAATAGGTTGCTTCAATCATTCAAAGTTCTCTTGAGTTAATATTGTAGATATGACATCAGAACCTCCATAAGCATAGAGGATAAAATCCTTACTGAAAACATAGTTTAACAAGGTAGGAACCTCTGTTAGAGCTACTTTGATAGCTTGGAAACTAGCCCTCCCTTCTTTTTCTCCAGCTAAAAACTAAGTTATTTTTTAACATAGCTATCAAAGGCTTTAGTAAATCTTCAATGTTAGGTAAGAAACACTTGATGAAGTTAATCCTTCCTATGAAAGATTGGAGGCTTTTCTTATGAGGTGGTAGAGGCAATTCTAGAATAGCTGCAATCCTTTCAGGGTCAGCTGTAATTCCTTGTTTGCATACAATATATCCCAATATTTTTCCTTCATGGACTACAAACACACATTTATTGGGATTAAGAGAAATCCTAAACTCTCTACATCTTTCAAATATTTTCCTTAAATGTTTGATGCGGTCTGCTGCATGTTTAGAATAAACAGTTATATCATCTAGATAGACCAGTAAAAAACTTGAACATGAGGCTCTTAAAGGCCATATCCATTTCCTTTTGAAAAGTAGGACCCACATTTGATAAACCAAAAGACATATTTTGGTAAGCCATGGTTCCCCATATGGTTGTAAATGCGATCTTATATTGATCTTCTTCATGAGCCAGGATCTGATTATACCCTGAATAGCCATCCAATAGTGAGAAGCACTTTGATCCAGAAACGGAACTGTAGAATTTTCTCCATAGATGGCAATAGATGGTGATTTTTTAGGGATTACCTATTTAGATCCCTAAAATCAACACATAATCTTAGTTCCCCATTTTTCTTCCTGATAGGAACAAGGTTGGAAACCCAACTAGTATGCTTGATGGGGTACGTAATATTGTTGGTGCTCAAATCGATAGATTAGATTTCCTATGGACTTGCCAATCCAATGTTGGGAAACCCAAGTGATTTGGCCAACTAACAAGTCACAACCAAGGCTAGTAGGTCTATACCTTGACTTATCCTTCAAGTTACAAGGCTTTTTATAGAAGATAAGAAACACTTAAACCTTCTCTCTCAAGTATGGCAAGGAACTTAAAAGTAATCTAACAGAAAGCAATATATCATGAACTATAAACTTAAATAATTTAAGTAATTGAAATAATGTTTAGTAAATGTGTATGTAATTTGAAATGAATAGATAGGTAAGATAACAAAAAATGATAAACAATGAAATGAATAACTATAATCCAAATAATGATTAGGCTAGTACCATATTCTACCATGGGTAATAGAGTTAAGATCATTCTAATCTTATGTTCAACCTCAGAGATAGTTTTACAAGAAAAATTATCACTTCAAAGGTGTTATGGAATGTACATGCAACCTAAAACAAATTTAGAGATATTTCAAATGGGTAATACTTCTCAAATGATAGACCAATTGACTAAGGCC
>MU225812.1:444183-455504 GCA_018584345.1 Thuja plicata | reverse complement strand
ATATCAAGATACATAATGTAAATTGAACACACATTTACTCACACTTGCATAAAAGATTCATTTAACAATATTTGCATCTATTCCATATGCATAAACATTCCCTTTAATAAATCTGAATCTTGATTACAGCCAACATCCACATACTAATCCAATATACAAACCCATCAAAATTAAGTCCTATAGCGAAATCTGCATCACTTACACATAGTATCATAAAGATTTCCTGATTTACATAATCGGGCATTTACACACAAGAAAAGGATTCAACAGATCCATAAGGTAATACATGAATCCAAATAGTCCAACTATAACAAAATCTGTATCGACAAGAGAACATATAAATGAGAAATAGTGTTAAGATTATGTCAGACATGGGGGCCTCACAGCAAACACCGAGCAACAAAGGACAAAGCATTCACCAAGCAGAAGGAAGAAAGAAAGAAAGCAAAGGAAATAAAGTGTATATTGATAAAAGAGGTATTATTGGACTAACAATAGATCTGAATATTTTCAAATCAAAGTTGTATTTTGAATAGATCATTTACTATATTAGTTTAACCATTGATTTAGAAAATATCTTAACCGAGTGGGATTTAACATCCCTTATTGTATTGAGATACTCAAGAGTATCAAAAGGTTTTCTTTTTGAAAACATAGTGGGTGCTAGGTAAAAAGACAAACTATTGGTTTTAAATCCTCTAACAAGGTCACACTTAACAGTGTGAATTGTAACCTTTAACAGGGTTGGCTCTTCACCGAGCTCACTTCAAAAGAGTGAAAATATTTTGGGTTACCGGTCCTAGTTGGTTTTTACCATATTGGGTTTCCACGTTAAAATTTATGTGTCAAATGTGTATATGTTTCATTGCATTGATATTTTGTTTTACACATAACTGGATTGGTCGGTTAACCTTAAGTTTATTTGCTGCTACTTGGTAAAGTCTAGAAAAAATAAACAATATATCTTACCAAGCAGTTTATATTTGTTAATATTATTTATGGTATACATGTTGATGATTGGGGACTATAAGATAACTGATTGTATTATATCTGAGATATAGGTTTTTGGTTGGATTTTTGGAATTATTATTAAGGCCACTGATTCACCCCCCCTCTCAGTTATCCTAATAATTGGTATCAGAGCTTTGGTGCTTGGAAGAAAAGTTTAAAGGGAATTAAGGTAAAGATCACAAGATTAGTAAAAGGGTTGTGCCTAAGTTGAATAAGGACAACTTTGCATCATGAAAAAGAAGGATAAGACTTCATCTATCTGGTATTGGAAATGATGATACAAAACACTTGGATACTAAATATGTTGCACCAACTGGACCTTTGACTGTTGATCAATTGAGAGATAAACATGAACACAACTCTATGATGATAGAACTTGATTCTTCACTAATCTATGCTGAATTTGAAGATGTGAAATCATGCACCTCTACAAATAAAATGTGGGACAAGCTCAAGCTAGTACATGGAGGAGATGGAAATGTGTTGAGAGTTAAAGTTGAAAGCCTAAGAGGATAGTTTGATGACCTGAGAATGAAAGAAGGAGAAAAAATCACTTAGTACAGTGATAAAATCAAAGAAGTTTTTAATGCTATCCATGGAGTCAGGGGAGTACTTAATAAAGAAACAATTGTAAGTAAAATTTGGAGAACCTTACTGCCTGTTTATGCTATTAGAGTATCCACAATTCAAGAAATGAGAGCAGTAGCTAGTAACAATGTTACCCTTGATAGTTTGATTGGCAGACTTATTTCATTTGAGATGGAAAACTATGACAACAGTGTCGTACCTACTATTGAGTCTCCATTCAAGTCTTCTCTAAAAATAAGCAAATCTAGTAACAAACACACTATGAGAAATGATAGTGACATTGATAGTGATGAGAAAGAACTTGATGAACTTGAAGCACTAATGGCTAGGAGATTACATAGAGGTAAAGGAAGATACAAAGTTAAATTAGCATTGGTTTGTTTTAATTGCATAGATATTGGACATTTTGCTGCTAGATACCCTAACAAGAGAAAGGATAAAAGAGACAATGACAGATCTTATGAAAAGAATTATGATAGAAGTGATGATCGAGACTTTAGAAGCTACTGACACTTAGAAGAGATAACCAAGATTACAAGGACAAAGGCAAGAAGGCTTGTTACTGAAGGTGTAATATTTTTCCATTAGTATATACAAGGAAAAGCATGATCTACACCATCGGTTTGCTACACTGATAGATAGGGCACAACACTACCCGATGCCAAGGTTACCTGATACTGCCAAGTACAAAGCATTCTGACAAACACTATGCAGTGTTACCTAATGAAAAAAATGTTAAAGGAACCCGACGAGTAACAATAATGAAACCCGATGAAACAACAAAGAGAGGAACCCAATAGATGAAGGGAACTTGATAATCAGTTCAATGAAGGAACGCCAAAAGATTTTTAGTTCAACCTGATGACCAAGAATCGAAAGTCAGTTACATCCTGCAAAAAGTGGATCTAACTTTCCACATTAGATAAAACACTAAATTTGTATATTTATCTTCTTTATTTGTTTTAAATCCATTGTGTACAGAGGAAGCAATGTAATTATTATTGTTTTAACTAGTTTAACTATTTTAAAACATGCAAACTAAAGATCATGGTCAAATTGTAAACCTTGGATCTAGAGTTAACTTTGTAATGCATGATTCTAGAATAGGTCAAATACTTGTATAAATAGATGCTCAATCTATAGTGAACATGTTACTATTTGATGATGATTGTAGCCACTAAGAGCATCTAAGGAATAGGCAAGAGATTTCATGTAGAAGGACATAAAATAATCAATTCAGTTTTCAAGAATAGAGCACATGCTACCGACGAGTATAGAAAAGGTATTAATCAATCACTATAGGTGATATTCTTATTAAGAGAGATTTAATGGATCTATGATCAGAAATTATAGATTGCATATAGTCAGGTCAAACATATTTACTCATTCTAACAAGTGTAGTACACTTAAGAAATCCTTTCAAGAAAGGTGGACCTAACAGTCCTATTGTAAATCTCTTAATCAAGTGCACACTTAAATTAGTGTTGCTAAAGATCTTAATAGAGTAGATCTTAATAGGTATACACTTTAATATTCCTAATAGGGTAGATCATCAGAAGTGATCAATTGTAAGCCTTTACCAGCTCCCTTCCATTCTGTAGATAGTGAAGTTTTGTGGGTGCCATCCCCACCATAGTTTTTACTTCCTAACAGGAATTTTCTACAATATCATATATTGTGTTATGTGTTTATTAATTTCATGAATGTTTCTATGAATGTTGCAAACAATTAAAGATTATGAATTAATATTACATGCATAAGAACATCAAAAATGGTCGGTAATACAGTAAAGAATGATTAATAATGATGAAAGGTGAAAAGAGTTAAAAGTTTAAGAGGTACTAATTCACCCCTCCCATCTCAGTACTAATTCTCATTAATCCCAACAATTGGTATCAGAGCTAAGTCTCTTCTTGGAAAGCTTAAATGCTTAAGGGCAAAGATCATACAATGGAGAAGTACAAAATTGATAAGAATATTGAGAATAAAAAGCTTGAGATATAGATGTTCTATGAACAGTATAAAATAGAAAGAGTCAAGATGAGAGAGCTGTTGGATGAGAGAAAAGGTATGGCAACTCAGAGCAATGAAAAATATTATCAAGAAGAAGAGATTCCAGATTTCTTTGAATCTTCAGGATCAAATACAAGTAATGCATCAGATACATCAGAAGAGAACATCACAAATCTAAAGGAGATCAATCGACATCTAATAGAGAAAATAAAGATGATGCAAATCGGTCAAGAGAGCCCGATGGTAAGAATGATTGATGTGATGAGTTTTGCTAGACAAGATGAAACAAAAAGAACACTAGCTATTGATGAAATAAGGAAGATTACAAAGAAACTACAAGAGAAGGAGTTAAAAATTCAAATGCTGAGCATCACCATGAGATCACAAATTAGATTATTCTAATGAGTCAAGAAGCAAACAGAATGAATGTGGAACTCATTGAACGAGTATAGGCTATCGGTGAACTAAGAGAAGAGAATGAGAAACTAAAGCATGAGGTTAGAATTCAACAACAACATAATGAAATTATTAGAAAGGCTGAAGAGAGCAATAAAAGAATGGATGATATTCTTGAAGGACAACGAAGAGTCAACAACAACAACGGTCTGGGCTTTACTGAAAATGGAGAATCATCAAATCAAGCTAATCCAAAGAATGTCTATGAAAATCCAAGACCAAGAAATATTACATGAAAACACTGTGGAAAGCAAGGGCACACATCAAATGTATGTAGAGGTAAAATGAAAGGTATTCCTAAATCTACATTTTCATTCATAAGATTCTATCATAAATGTAACAAGAAAGGACATAAAGCATATTAATTCAAGTCTAAGATGGATCAACCAAAGAAGGAAACCTGCCTGGACAAATACTGTCCTACATGCAAAATGAATGGGCACACAACTGATGAATGCTAGAAAAAGAAAAGGCAAGCATGGAAGCCTAAAGGTCAAGAAACTCCCTATCAACCAAAGAGAATTGGTAATCAATATGTATGGGACTACAGTACATGGAAAAAATGTAAAACATGTGGTAGATATGGTCACATTGTTGCTAACTACATGAGAGCTTGGAACAAAAGGTACAAAGGCTGGACAAACCCCAGAATGGCATGCTTACACTGTCACAAAGTTGGTCATCTCAAGAAAGATTGCAAAGAATGAATGATAAAGACAATCACATATCCCAATGAAAACACCATTGAAGATATCTGGAGGGCTAGAGACAAAATGGGGAGAAAATATTCAAGCAATGATGAAGCTGGACCAAGCAATGCAAATGGTGACACCCCATCCAATGGATCTGGTGACATCACCACCCCCACTTAAGCCGAACAAGTAAGTATGGAACTACACTACACCAAGTCATATTTTTCATCAGTTCCATTATACTAAATGATACATAGTCAAAATCTACATAAATAAAGATGCATATTGTGTTACTTGTTACAATTCTGAGAGATCAACCCCGTTGGTAAACACATACCAAAAATCATCGGTGAACATAAAGGATGAGCTGTCTAGACTTACCAAGAATTGTCGGTCAACACATAAAATTGCTAAGTTGCTAATGTAACCTGACACCCATTGGTAAGGAAGCAAAGTTATAAATTTGTATTGACACAATATCGATATCCGTCGGTAAAAGAAAAATTGTTAACAGCTATCCTGAGCATCTTGACAACACCAATGATGATTTTTAAAGTCTTTCCTATGAACTCCATCTTTATGACCCAATGAGTTTTTGGGCATTTATGACAGACTTAGGGCAAAAGTCTATAAATACTCAATGGGAGCACTTCATTTTGCACCCACGATTTGAAGAGAAAAAGCAGAGCAAAAAATAGAGTGATAAAAGAGTAGATAGTAGAGTGTCCTTGACTCGATCCAACACATAGAAAATAGATCATTTACTAGTATCACAAATCGAAGTAAGTATCGAGGGCACCAAAGAACTTTGTCTTTATTTTCAAGAAAGCCCTAAATTTGAAAAATGATGGAAACCACTTCAAGAACCGCAAAGATCAAGAATGATAAGAAGAATGTGGTTAGGTTAATTAAGAACAACACCTATGTAGAGACCAAATACAAGATATGCCCAGAGATTGCATCGCAACCTGATGAAATCGATGGATTTTCTAAAATTCCACATAGGGTTTTGCTAATAGAGGACGTAAGGTCCTACATTCACTGCAAGATTGCTGAAGTAAGTGATCTGGAGATGGATGAAGCTTACAAGTAGCTTTATGATGCAAAAGGGAACCTGAAGGAAGAGCACAAACACTTAGAGGTTAAAGGGATAACTAATGCCCTACATTTCCCAAGGGACTTCAAAACCGATTGGATTAGGTTGGTACTTAGTAGAATGCATGATCATAAACTATGGTTAGATCAACCTAAGAAAATCACTAAGGATGTCCTGCATGCTGTCACTAGTTATCCAATATCTGAAAATCCTAAAGCACATAAGCATCCCTCCAGGCCAGAAGTTGAAAAGATCACAAAAGCTGAATGGGATAACAGAGGCCTTAAAGTAAACACCATCACTGAAGAGGAATTGAGGTTTGATGCATGTGTTATTGGTTACAAGATATTTCAGGCAAGAAAACTAAACAACATATCATCAACATTAGTAAGCACAACTTACAAGATAGTAACAAAGGGAATCAAGATGGATTTGTGTGAGATCCTACTAAAGCAACTTGATGAGAACATGAACACAATAAGGTCTGCAAAGACTAACACATGTAAGTTTGGTTCACTTATCATGTGTATATTTTTCTACTTTCAAGAATACTTTCCTTCAGTAGGAAAAGTGAAATGGGACACAACAAAGCCAGTGACAATACAAATTAGTGAACTAATTAAGTCACTAGGAGATAACTTTGATTCATTTATGACTGCATATTTTCTTGAATTCAAGGAAAAGAGGATGGAAAGAGTAAGGATCCCTAAGCAACTGATTCAAAAGCATAGGGATGAAATATGTTTTATGGTGGATAAAGACTTCACCCACATAAAACTGGTTGTACCAAGGACAACTTGGTTAGCCCCTCTTGATTATGAAATAAACATAGATCAAGCAACCAATGCTATTGATGCATTGATAAATGAGCCTATTGACAACAAAAAACTAAGGTTTGGCACTTATGAAGAGGCCAGATCAAAGATAAAAAGAGGCCTAGAAATCAAAAAGAGTGTTAATAAGAAAAATAAGATGGTTAAGAATCTTAAAAAGATTCTATCAATCAATAAGGAGGAATAAGAGCAAATAGAGGAAAATGATGAATAGGGTACCATCGGTGAAGGGAAAGATGAGAAGAAATTAAACTCTGAAGCAACTGAATCTGATACACCTCCACCTCCTACAAAGAAATAGAGGACAATGAGTCAAACTTCTAAAATTGATACCACACCTCTGAAGAAAGGTCAAGTAAGGACCTATAAGAGGAAGCAACCAACAAAGAAAACAAAGGAGCAAACTATGAAGGAAACACCTCCAAAGAGGTGAAAAAGATTGGTCAGGACAAAAGCTGACATAGAATACACAAAAGATGATGAGCCTGATGCAACAAAGAAAAATTTTAGAAATCAAATAATTGATGAGGTTGCTGAATCTATTGCTGCAACTGGCACCATGTCTAATAGGAAAATAAGACAATGGGATACAATTAAGCCAGAAGACCAAAATAAGATACAAGATGCCATAATTAGGGCAATGGTCAAGTACAAATATGTACCAGCTAATTTTTTCAACCAAATACCCAAAGAGATGGGTGATAAAATATCTCAACAATGGTCATATGCTCTACAAACTGAAAGAGAAGGAAGGGAGAGGGTACTTGTCACACTTATTCCTCTCAAATCTAAAATAGAAGAAATCAAAGAAATAATGAAGAAACACTCAAGAAAATTTGTAGCCAAAATTAGAGCTTACAAAGTGCTAGAAGATAAGTTTATAGAGCTAGACACAATGACTGAGACTAAATGGAGACAACTCTTAGATCTGCCTGCAGAGTCAACAAGTCATGAGGAATAGTTACTTCTCACTGATACACCTCATAGGGAGGAGGAGAAAGATAAGGCAAGTCATCAACACATTGCTTTGGACAATGTTGAAGATATGGAGCCAATAGATTTGGACAAAGTCATGGATGATCTTGAAATTCAAGACATCACCAATTATGACTCTGATAAAGATCCACAGAAGAAAGATGATGTTATATTCATATCAATTAAGGCTCAGATCAAGAAACAACCAATGGAGACCCAAGAAAATAAAGACATGGATGTTCCTGATGAAGTATGGCCAGACACTTCAGTCATTGACACAACATAACCAGACCTTGGAGAGAAAATACAAAAAGATGAAGATATCACTGCTCAAAAAGACCAAATCGATGAGCAGGACACCACTCTAGATACAACACAAGCTAACACACAAATAAATATGCCAGTATTGATGAAGGCCATCAATATAATAGAAGGTAATGAAGGGTCTAATGTAGAAGATACAAACACACCCAAGGACAAGGGTGATGCAGAAGAAAAAGACACCATAGATGACACAAAGGACACAACTGCATAACAAGCTGCAACCAATGATCAGAAAGATAAGTCTACTAATCAAAATAAAGAGGAAAAACAAAAGGTAGAAGAAGACACATAGAAAGGAAAGAGTGAAGAATCAAAGAAAGATGAGCTGGAAAAGAAAATAGAAGAAAAATCTATAGAGACACCCAAGGTTGATGGAGAGATGTCTTCAAAAAACTGATAGGTGCACCCTGAGAAGAAAACATAAGAGGAATCTTCAACAAAGTCTTCACCAAGCACTTCAGAGAAGACAAATGAACTAGCAATGGTAGTTCATACATCTGCGTCCCCACAAATCTCAAAGAAGAAGAGAAAGCATAAGAATCCAGTTACACTGGATGAAATCATTGAGATTCTAGTATGTGATCCAAGGACATTAGATCCTACTGAATTGACAAAGTATGCAAGACTTTGTGAGAGGAAAGCAATGCAAGAAAAATTGAGAAAATCCACAAAAGAGGCAAAGGTACTTGAAGTAGCATGAGGAATACTTCAAAAAATTATACTAGATGTAGATTTTGATCAAACATCCCCAATGCTTGATCAATTGGTGGTTATCATAGATGCAATCACATCTCAAAACATAGACACTAAAAATGTCATGGAAGAAAGACTTGAATATAAGTATGAGTTCAAGTTAGCAGAAAAGATAAGCCAAGAGGTGGAATTGCAAAAGGTAAAGCATTCTAAATTGGTTAGCACAATAGATCCAATAATCTCAGAATCTATAACCTTAATACAGAAATTATGCATGCTTGATCAACTCACTAAGGTGTTAGAATTATATTGAGATGATGTACTGAGAGGGGAGGGGTGAATCAATACCTCTAAAACTTTTCTTGGTTAGTCCATTAACCCTTAATCATCAGTTTGTAAATTATCTTATCTAACTATTCATCTTTCTTTATGTATATGCAATCATATCATAAATTCTTTAGTATGTAACCATAACAGAAACATTCATAAAAATAGCTAACACATGACACAAGATATGATATCGTAGAAAACTCCTCTTAGGAAATAAAAATTGTAGTGGGGATTGTTACCCACAAGACTTCAGTATCTGTAGATAAGAAGGGGCCGGTTAAGGCTTACAATTGGTCACTTCTGATGACCTACCCTATTAGGAGTATTACAGTGGAGATCTATTAAGATCTACTTCATTTGAAGCTTTAGCAACACTGTTAAGTGTGCACTCTGTTAAGAGATTTGTAAAGAACTGTTAAGTCCACCTTCTAGAAAAGGATTTTAGATGTGATGCACTTGTTAGAATGCAACTACATAAGTCTTTGATCTGATGATGTATGCAATCTTCAACTGCTAATAACAGTTCCAATTAAGCTTCATATATATAAGTAATCATCCTTCCATGATTGAATAATACCTTTATCTGCTCGTCGGTAGCCTCTGTGTTTTCTTGACAACTGATGTGTTCTATTTCTGACCTTTGCATGAATTCTACCTTCTACTCCTTAGATGCTCTGCGTGGCTATCAACAATAATGAATTCATAACTCACAATTGAGTTTGAACATCTATTTATACTAAATTAGGCTCAATTCCTAATTCATGCATCGCAAGTTAACTCTAGATCCAAGGTTTACAACTTAACCTTGATCTTTAGTTAGATATGTTTTAGATCCATTAGGATGCATTAAACATTTACATAAAGCCTGCTTGACCCTCAAGTTATGGTTTAAAAAAAATAAAAACTCTATAAATAGAATTACATTGCTTTATCCGTCGTGTAAAAATCAGATCCACAATTTTTAGGTTCTCTAACTGACTGTTGGTTCTGACGGTCGATTTTTTTGGTCGTCAGTGTTCCTTTCTTGAACTTGTCATCAGGTATGCCTTTTCTATTCCTGTCAGGTTTGTTCTAAAAACTATCACCGGTGATGCTTGTAGTCACTGGTGATGCTTGTCGATTCTACACTTAGCATTTTTCATGACCTCTGTGTTCTGTCGGGTATGCTCGCTGTTCACCGGTAATGCTTGAAGTCTGTTGGTGATCTTTGTAGTCTACCAGTGATCTCTGTCAATGTTTTTCACTAAGTGTACTAATGGCAAAATAATGTCATCAATCTCTCCCTTTGACAATAGTATCAAAAACATGATATGTGCAACATACTGAGTGTATTAGTATGTACACCTATGTATACTCCTTCCTTAGTCATTTGAATGACTCCCCCTATGTATATGCCAGTAATTGTAAGTATATATACATATCCTTATGTATTTTTCTTTTCCTCCTTTTTTTTTGATATATATATATATATATATTGTACATAACTATATACATTCCCTTTCCTCCTTTTTGATTCTAAAGGCAAAGGAACTTACAACTTTTCAAAAAGGTGGGAATGTGAGGACTTGATGTCCTCCATCATCTTTTCCCATTTCTCTTTTAGCATTTCTAGAGCCATGTTATCTAGTGAAGTCCTTACATGTATGTCATAGATGCTATCTACTATAGACATCTTGGGGGTTGCTATCAGATTTCTAGCATCAGAAATATGCTGCTGTAAAATAGTAAGATTGGGCAAAATATGTGCCTGTAGTTTAGTAATCTCACCTCTGAGTTGTGTTTCAACATCCCATATTTCTTTCCTTAGCCTTTTCACCTCTATGATTATGTCATGATGTGCCTTTATACTGTCGGCATGAGAGGTTAGGCTTTGTGCACTTGTTGTGACATTTGAATCTATCTCTGCTAGTTTTTCACTATTTTCTTTTGAGAATTTCTTAAGTGTGCACATCTTTTGAACTAAGGTGATTGCTTCAGTAATAATTGGCTCTAATTCATCAGTGATTTCAGAGAGCTTTACCTTGTTCAATGCCACTTCTTGGCTGATTTTCTCAATTAACTTGTATTGGTACTTCTTTTCTGCTTGTTCTTCCATCGCTTTCTCTACATCTATGTCTTGCTCTGTGATGGCGTCGGTAAGAACATCAATTTGTTCCTTTACTGTAGCATTTTATTCAATTTTAACTTCAGGAACAAGTTGTTGGAGTATCTCTTTTGCTTTTTCAAGTGCCAATGTTTCCCTATGCTCTTGTATCATTTTCTTTTGTATGGCTTTTCTTTGACATAGCACTCCAAACTCTTGAAGTTTGT
>MU225812.1:371203-408010 GCA_018584345.1 Thuja plicata | reverse complement strand
GATCAGTATTCTAGAAGAAACTATGCAATTCTCACAAGACTTCAAGAGAGAGACTTTGATCAGCAAAATCTCTGCATTTGAGATATCAAGATTGAAGACTGAACCTAAGAATGAAACATCCTTCAAAATTTCAATCCACGGTAAGAAATCCTCACACATCCCTAGTCATAATGAAAATGAAGAAACTGATAAAGAGATAGAAGAGATAATTGCCATGATTGCTAAGAGAGAAAAGAAAGGAAAAGGAAAGTATGAAGGACAACTTCCATTCAAGTGTTTTTCATGTAATAAGATTGGTCACTTTGCATCTAATTGTCCCACAAGAGTAAATAAGTTCAGATCTGATTACAAACCTAAATATAGGAAAGAATATTACCATGCTGAAGAAGGTGTAACTGATGAAGATTCAAGAGAAGATGAAATTGGATTCATTTCCCTTAAAGACATGGAAAGATTTCTCAAAGATATAGACATTATAGATAAAGAAGAAGATCATGAATTAGCCTTACTTTCCAAAGTAGATGTCAGAACTGATTGGATCATTGATAGTGGATGCTCACATCACATGACAGGTGATAAGGACAGATTTTTTCATCTAGACAAATACAAAGGTGGTATGGTTAGATTTTGGGATAACACTCCTAAACCAATCATAGATAGATGATCCATCACCTTGGATGGAAAGAATAAGACATATGATGTTCTATATGTTGATGGTTTTCACCATAATCTACTAAGTGTTGGACAACTACTTGATAAAGGATATCATTTGGAGTTCAAAGAAAACAAGTGCATCATTAGCAACAAGGATGGAGACATGATTGCATCAGGCTCTAAAACAAAAGTTAATGTTTTTCAGCTCAATTCAGATGTAAGTTGTTTTGTTGCAAAAGTAGATGACAGTTGGTTATGGCACAAGAGACTATGTCATATCAATTTTAACAATATAGTAAAGATCTGTAATGTCAAGGAAGTTAGAGACCTACCAAGCATTGCAAGACCAGTTGACACAATATGCAAGGAATGTGTTATGGGCAAACATGTAAGGAGTTCATTCAGAAGCAAGCAAACCTTAGCTGAAAACAAGTTGGACTTAGTGCATACAGATTTATGCAGTCCTACTCAAACAAGATCATACTATGGTGAAAGGTACTTTATTTTGTTTGTTGATGATTTATCTAGAATGATCTGGGTTGCATTCTTAAAATAAAATTTAGAAGCCTTTGAGAAGTTCAAAATATTCAAAGCTAAGGTAGAGAATGAATCTGGACTAAAACTGAAATGTTTAAGATCAGATAGAGGAGGAGAATTCACCTCTAACTAGTTTTATGACTACTATGAAGACCATGGAATAAAAAGGTAGTTGAGTGCCCCTAGAACACCTCAGAAAAATGGAATTGTAGAAAGGAGGAACACGATTATACTGGATACAACACACACCATGATGATTGAAGGAAAAGTGGCGCACACCTATTGGAGAGATGTAGTGAACACATCAGTGTATACCATCAATAGAACTTAGTTGAGACCAGACATGGACAAGACACCCTATGAACTATGGTTTGGTAATGTACCTACAGTAAAATACTTCAAAATATTTGGCAGCAAGTGCTACATCAAGAGAGATGACAGTATTGGCAAGTTTGATACTAGAAGTGATGAAGGGATTTTTCTTGGTTACTCTACAAAAAGAAAAGCTTACAGATGTTTCAACTTGAGATCAAAGAATATAATTGAAAGCACACATGTTAAGATTGAAGAGAAGTTTATGATCCAAGAAAGGTATCATGATTATGCACCTTTGATTGAAGAAGAACCCAGACCTAATAGTAAAGATACTATGATTGAAGAAATGTTTGATTGCATTGATGTCTCATGCAATGACCCTGATTCAAGAAATGAAGAACAACAGATTACAGAGGAAGAAATCACACCTAAGGTTCCTAAATTTCCATCCAGATACCACTCTAAAAATGATATCATTGGAGATCAGAGCAGCAGTGTTTTGACTAGATCAAAAGCAAAGAATCAAACAGTGGATGAAGAGGTATGTTTGCTTTCACAGATTGAACCTTTAAGTGTTGAAGATGCTTGTAATGATTCTAACTAGAAAAATGCAATGAAAGAAGAACTAGACCAGATAATCAAGAATGACACATGGGAATTGGTTCCTAGACCAAGTGATAAAAATGTAATTGGAACAAAATGGATTTTCATAAACAAAATGAATGAAGAAGGTACAATAATAAGAAACAAAGCAAGATTAGTATGTAAAGGATATGCACAGAGAGAAGGAATATACTACACTAATACATTTACCCCTGTGAGCAGATTGAAAGCCATAAATTTTTTTTTGGCATATGCAACATTAAAAGACTTTAAAGTTTATCAAATGGATGTCAAATCAGCCTTTTTGAATGGTGAGTTAAAAGAAGAAGTCTACATAGAATAGCCTGAAGGATTTAACCTTTCAAATAGACCAGACATGGTATGCAGACTAAAGAAAGCACTTTATGGACTTAAATAGGCCCCAAGGGTGTGGTATGAAAGATTATATGGTTATCTCACCAAGATTGGATTCAAGAAAGGAGCAGTAGATTGCAACTTGTTCATAAGAGAAACACTTGATGGATTACTATTAGTTGTCATATTTGTTGATGACATTATCTTTGGAGGTAATGACAAGCTTAGTATAACATTTGCAAAATAAATGAAGAATGAATTTGAAATGAGTATGACTAGTCCTATAAAATACTTTTTGGGATTAAATGTAAAATAGACAGACAAAGGAATATTCATTAATCAGTCAAAATATGTAAAGGAAATATTGAAAACCTTCAAAATGGAGGATTGCAAGCAAGTATGCACTCCTATGATCACAGGAAGTAAACTTTTAAAAGATGATGAATCCACAGCAGTTGATAAAACATTGTATAAATCTATGATTGGAAAGATTATTTATCTAACTCAATCGAGACCTGACATATCTAATGCAGTTGGCATTGTTGGAAGATTTGCAGCCAAACCCAAGCATAATCACTTAATGGTAATCAAGAGGATATTCAGATATCTTAAGGGAACTATAGACTATGGTTTATGGTATCCTAAATCAGAGAATACACAACTTCATGTGTATACTAATGCAGATTGGGCAGGTTCTATTGATGACAGGAAGAGCACATCAGGAGGAGCAGTATTCCTTGGAGAAAAGTTGGTATCTTGGACAAGCAAGAAGCAAAACTGTATTTCTCAGTCAATAGTAGAGGCATAATATGTTGTAGCAGCACTAAATTGTACAACAATTGTTTGGATCAAACAGATGGTTAAAGACTTTGGTATTCAGGTTGACTATCCTATTGTTATTCACTATGACAACACCAGTACTATTAACATGTCTAAGAACCTTGTAATGCACGCAAAGAAAAAACACATAGAGATCAAGTATCACTTTCTGAGAGAAAAAGTTGCAGACAAGGAAGTGACATTGGATTATGTAAACACAAAAGATCAGTTAGCAGAAATTTTCATGAAGCCTTTGGCAAAGGATACTTTTGAGTATCTAAGGGAGAAGTTGGGAGTCATTCCCTCTACTAAGTCTGATTAGAAAAAGTAGCAAGTACATCAGTCCTGTGTGACTGATGAATGGTTGACTACTCTACTTCTGGAGTAGTACTTGTGCAGAATGGTTTATGGCACCCTTTTTCCATTGATGTCAATGGGGGAAGTATATACCAATAAAAACAAGACAAAAAAGGAACACATACAAGGAGCTTATACTATGGGGGAGTAAAGGAACATAGTAGGGAAGTATGACAATGGGGGAGTATTTAGAGAATACACAGTACATGAAACTACAGCAGTATAGATGAATCTTTGTTGAGGATATTGAGAAGATTATATCAGAAAGAAGACACCATGAATAGAAGTTGTTTTTATCATATGTTTCCATCAATGCCAAAGGGGGAGATTGTTGGAGATTTGATTCTAAATAGTTGATTGATAGTATGTTTGTCATTGATGACAACATATAATACACAGTAGTACTTCTGTATGTACTTATCAATATGATGACATGAAGACCAGCATGGATAGATATGTGTTTTTGACATGTTTACTATGCTATGTTCATACACACAGACCCATATATGAAGTTTCAATAAAGATATGTAATTCTGTTATTGACAGTTACAATTCTGGAAAGGCCGACGTATATAACCTGTTGATCGAGTTGTGCCTATCTTCAATATATGCATGTGTATATTCATGATTATTTATGAGTTGTTGATATTAATCTAAATGTGCCAAACATATTTCAAGAAGATTGCAAAGTTATGATTAAATTGGTGAAGCCGACTTAGTGAAGCGACGCGTCTGTTGAGCATTGACTTGCGCGGTTGTAATTATCCTTATGCACTTACTAGAGCCAACAAGGATGTTAAGAAGAGTTTTCCTACAGGTCCCATGATCTCATACTTTATGTATGTATTTATAGAAGGTCATTTGTAATGAGAAGAGTTGCGAAAGCCAGAGATTGACAAGCAAAGTAGAGTGTTGATACATCAGAGCTATATTTATCATATGTTGATAATATAGATGTTTATGTTGAAGCATTTAGAATATAGATTAGATTTTTATATTGCTTTACAAGAGGTTAAAGCATCAACACATAAAAGGACCTGATCAGACAAGTAGTGTCACAAACAACAGTTCATCTTGTTGATACAGTGTGTATCAAATAACCAGAAGGTTGTAGCCTTCACCACTTGGACAGTGATTCCTTGGATAGTGAGTCCACCACCCCTAATAGGGTTATATGTAAAAGAATCCTAACAGGGTCCAACCCTTAACCAGGTCACTATACTACTGCATTGTAACGTACAACTCCTAACAGGGTTGGAAGATCTTTTAATAGGGATCACTATAAATAGTATAGTTCTTTGTGGGTACTAATTCCCACCGGGGTTTTTACCATTTGGTTTCCCCTTAACCAAATGGATGTGTTGTGTAAAGTGTTATCTTTATGTGCATTTACTTTGTATCAATATGGATTAATAAGTATAAGATAAATATTTAAAGTTGCAGATAATTGATTCACCCCCCCTCTCAGTTATCTTTGAAGTATTCTAACACGTCTTTCTCCTGGGTTCATTGAACCCTATTCGGAGAGGGCTAGTTGAGAAAGAAAATTCCTTTTTTAGCCTTTCACACTTTTGGTGTTTTGGACATAGGTGGGTCATCCGACCTCTTAAATGCCAAAACACTGAAAAGGTGAAAGGACTAGCCTATCTTTTGGCATTTTGGCCTCTAAAACACCGAAAGACAATGAGGTCATTTGACTTCGGGGTTTTCGGTCCTTGAAACCCCAAAGTTTGGTAACGTCACCCACTGTCTATATAAATAGACTGCATGTTTTTTTACTCACTTTTCTTTATGTGCTTTCGTGTCTCAAGCTTCGCTAGTCCATGTTGATTCTTCCCCTTTGTTTGGTGCATTCATTTCTTTCCCACTCACCGCCAACCCCATTTTTCATTTCCTCCTCCCTATCACCTTTGTTGCAGTTAGGTGCTCCCATTCTCTTTGTTTTCCTACTTTCTCTTTGTTGTCTTCCCTTTTTTGTGTTAGGGTTTTCATTCCCTTTGTTTTTTTTCCTTGGGTTAGGGTTTTTTTGGTCGAGATCATGCCTTCTAGGTCTCCTAGGTTCTCGTGTGATGAATTATAACTGATTGAATGTTTGAAGATGATAAGTTGATGATCACTGAGGTGTAAAAGTGAATACAAGAAATTAAATTAGGTAATGTGTTGTATTTTCATTGATGTCAACTTGATATGGTTTGATTATTCATACATATATTATTATAACCTTGAAGATCTAAAGAGACAAAGTTTATATTGTTGGTAAACATAAAATTTCTTTATACACTAAGTGATAGTGAACACCGAGCAGTTCATAGTGTATATCAAGCACATAAATAACTGAGCAAGTATTACTGAGAAAGTGTATACCGAGCATCGTAGTAACTAGAGTTGATTACCAAGCATAATTGAAGATGATGACTGAGAAGAACTTAAGTTAAAGAACAAAAAATTACTTAGCTAGTAGAGTTATATTTAGGGATTGACTGATTGATTGTTTTATTTCTAACAATAATTTAAACTAAATAAAGGAAGGAGATTTAAAACATGTTTTATTCACAGATAACAAGGAGAGATTTATGGAATAAAACTAAAGAAGATATTTATTGGATAAAGAAAAGCATGGCGAGTTTTATGGATCAAGGAGAGATCTATGATAAAAACAAGGAGATTGAGCGGCTAATCATGTCTATATAAAGAGACAAGGAATTCATTATCAAGAGAGGAATTCTGAGTATATTTTGTGTGAAGATAGAATTCTTCATGCAGATATGATCATACAGGTTGAAGAATAGAGTGAAGGAATTATGCAGACATTGAGAAACAGAGGATAGAGCATTCACTGAATGGAAGGAAGAAATAAAGAAAGAAAGAAAAGGAATTGAAGTGTATATTGATCAGAGAGGTATTGTTGGACTAACAATAGTTATGAATATTTTCAAATTAAAGTTGTATTTTGAACAAATCATTTACTGTAGATCAGTTTAACCATTGACTTAGAAAATCTCTTAACCGAGTGGGATTTAACCATCCTTATTATATTGAGATACTCAAGAGTATCAAAAGGTTTTCTTGTTGACAGCATAGTGAGTGCTCAGAAAAAAAGACAAACTGTTGGTTTTAAATCCTCTAACAAGGTCGCACTTAACAGTGTAAATTGTAACCTTTAACAAGGTTGGCCCTTCACCGAGCTCACTTCAGAAGAGTGCAAATATTTTGGGTTACTGATCACAGGTAGTTTTTCCCATATTGGGTTTCCACATTAAAATCTATGTGTCAAATGTGTATATGTTTCATTGCATTGATATTTTGTTTTACACATTATTGAAACTGGATTGGTTGGTTAACACTAAGTTTATTTGCTACTACTCGGTAAAGTCTAGAATAGATAAACAATATATCTTACTGAGTAGTTTATATTTGTTAAGATTATTTATGGCATACATCTTGATGATTGGGGACTGTAAGATAACTAAGGGTATGATATTTGAGATATAAGTTTTTGGTTGGATGTTTGAAATTATTATTAAGGCCACTGATTCACCCCCCGCTCGTAGTTATCCTAACATCGTGTCCTTGAGGCCTCGGTTGGGTCGAGTCAGTTGGGTCACCTTTTTTGGTTTTTAGGTTAGGGTTTTGTTTTTCAAGTCACATCCAAGAAGCAGGTTTTTAGCCTCCAAAAGGCTAAAAATCAGATCACCCAATGTCAGACCCAAAATTTTGCCAAGTGTCCAGACCGGATTGTCAGACATTCAGGGTTTCAAACCATCCTATGCCTCTTTTTTAGACTTTTGCACCCCTCAGATTGTCTCATTTTTTTCACTCTGAAAGTTTGAAAGACTTATTTCTCTAGAGTCTCATTCACCTCCTTTCGACCTTTCACACCTGATCTTGTCTTCGACGTTTGAATGTTGGAAATACCAAAAAAGAAGGAAGTTTCATGAATTGGCATTTCAGAGCCTTGTAGCTACTTGTTTTCTTAGTTTTAGTTTCCTTTCTATTTTCCCCCCTTTAGTAGTTTCAAATACTGATAAATTACACATTTTCTTGCAGGAATACCTGAAAAGAAGACCAAATCACCAATGAAGGACATGTTGGAAAGTGAAAAAGGCTGAAAAAGGACTTAGCTTTCTTAACAGGCCCTCTCTGGACAGGTTTATACATTCAAATGTTGGACACGTGTCTTCTGTTGGACATGTTGGAAAGGCTAAAAAAGGACATCTTTCTCAACAGGCCCTCTCTAGACAGGGTTCAAGGAACCAAGGAGAAAGATGAACCCAAACTCAAAAATGAAGGGGGGGTCCCTATGGTCAGTGGACCAAAAATGAGGTATGTGTTGTGGACCCACAACATGCCCAGTGTGGTAATTCAATCTGTAAATATTCATTCCAATATCCATCAATTAAATGACTTTCAGGCATTCGATTTTTCTAAAACATAGATTCAAAAGCCCAATAATTTGCTTTTTCTTGTTCTAAAAAATGTTCAAGTACCTTTCCTAACCAATTGAGATGTGCAGTGTAGGTAGGGATACAATCATGAGGAGAGACATCTTTCACCATGTAATTCATTGCCATTGCTGACCAGAACCTGCAATCCCTTTGCTATTAGGGTTTGACTCTCTCTTTGGGAATAGTTTAAAAATTGCCAGAGCATAATGATATCACATATAAAACCCTAAATTCATTTAGGGTTTTGGGATATTTAAAAATATATTATCTTCTAACCTTGGCAAAATTTCTGGTCTGGCATTGGGTGATCTAGTTTTTGGAGGCTGAAAACCTGCTGCTTGGACATGACTTGAAAAACAAAGCCCTAACCTAGAAATGAACAAGGGCGACTCGACTGACTCGACCCAACTGAGGCCTCAAGGGCACTAGACCCTAGGAAACCTAGAAGGTGCAAGTCTGACCAAAAAAACCCTAACCCAATGAAAAACAAAAAAGGGAGCAAAAACCCTAACCAAAAATAAGGAAGATGATGAAGAGGAAGCAGAAAAATTGGAGAGAATGAGAGCACCTACTTGCAACAAGGTGCAAGGGAGGAGGAAACATAATAGGTCACTAATGGTGAGGGGGATACAGAAAAACATGGAAAACAATGAGGAAGAATCAACACAGAGCCACGAAGCTCGAGATGCGGAAGTACAGAAAGAAAAGTGAGAAAAAAATGTGCGCTCCATTTATATAGTCAGCAGGTGATGTCACTGAACTTCAGGGTTTTGGAGACTGAAAACCTTGAAGTCAAATGACCTCTTTTATTTAGTGGAATTCATGTATTCAGGGTTATTTTCTCTACCTAGTCATAAACCATTTTATGTTTATCATTGCTCCTTTATTCTTTTTGTAACTTCCATTGCATTTTGTATCTTTCATTGGGCTATTACTTTAATTTTTATACACTAGCTCCTTTTGTGTAGTGACCTCTTTTGTGATCTGTAGTTGCCATATATATATTTTGCAGGTACATCTAGCTACTTGAATGCACTATCTGATCATAGTTGTGGCAATATTATGAAGTATAGTTGCTTATGTTCATACTTTGCCTTGAAGATTTTGTCATCATGAATGTTGAACTAAAGATAAATATTATTTTATCTTTACCTTTCTACACACTAAGTGTTTCTTGCATTGATCCATTTAATTTTAATGTATGGCATTATAAGGGTTTCGAGTAGATTTTCTAGATTCACTTCATTTCATTAAATTATTAATTTCAATTTGATTCATTTGACACTATTTAAAATTAAAAACAATGCATAACTTTCTCCTCATTCAATTATTACCATACAAGATATACAAGGAGGAGATGACACTTTAGATGTTTGTATTCAAAGAAAGTATTTAAAAATTTAGCTATCTATATGATAAATGACAATTTTGAGCCTCTAATACATGAAAATGTAAACTAAAAGAAAAAAAATGCTATAGAAATAACAGTAAGAAAGAAAGCAATACCCAAAAATTTAATTAAAATGTAAGATGAATTACTTGGTATAGCCTCATAAGAAAGGATGAAACAATACTAAAAAATGTTGAAACCATATTTTGAGTAACCATACTTTGAACCATTATGCTCAACACCATACTACATAAATATTGAAACCATACGTCTGTCATAGGCTTCAAAAGGTGTTGTCGGTCATTCTCCTTTTTCTTTTGTAGACCATAATCAATTGCCAGATCTTATCTCCCCATCACTAAGATAGAAAGCTTAAAATTAATTCATAAGAGTTTCATCTAAGTCATCCTTAGGAAAATCAATAGTGACTTGAACTTTCTCTTCTTCATCTTTTTGAATAAGAAGCCACCATGCTTCGTCAAAAGTACTTATTGGCTTGTTATTCATCCACTTTACCCTACCACACTTATGGAATGAACTTATATATTCACATGGATTCTCCTCTGAATTCTTAAAAATAACCTCAAATATATCATCCTTCAAGTATTTACAATGCAAGTTTGAAACTCCCAAAACAACTACATGAGGTTGATGATCCATCAAAAACTTCAAAAGGGATTGTTAGTCAATCTCCTTTTACTTTTGTAGACCATAACTGTTTGAATGAATACTTTACTTATACTTATACTTATCCTTTCACCTCCTTTCAGCCTTTCACACCCGATCTTGTCTTTGGCATCTGAACGTCTGAGACATTGAAAAAGAAGGAAGTTTCATGACTTGGTGTTTCAGAGCCCTGTAGCTGCTTGTTTTCTTAGTTTTATTTTCCTTTCTGTTTCTCCCTTTAGTATTTTTGAATAAAATATTGATACACTACATTTTTCCTTGCAGGAATGCCTATAAAGAAGACATGATCACCGATGAAGTACCTATTCAAAGGATACCTAGTAAGATATGTTTAAAATTCAACCAAACATGAAAAGATCTAAAATTACTTTGTTAAAACCACAAATACAATCGCATAACTCTCAAGGTGTAGCAAATACAATCCGACTAACAACCTGGTCACATGCTTATATCATGGTGTTTGATACGTCCTCTTATTTGGATATGATGCATGAACTAAATTTTTAAGTTAATGATGGGCAGAACCAAGGTTGGCTGATTAGAATTTCATGTATTGATGCCAAACCAGTGTTAACACCCTAACTTTAATAGTGTTAACATGTAATAAATGTTAACACTTATAATTATTAGATGTATCTTTGTACCTTTTATTAAATGAAATCACTTTTTTAGATTGTTTATCTACGTTGATGACCACATTTCCTTTGCACATTTGAGACATGCCCTTGATAAAATGAAAACCACAGTCTACTCTATTCCTCATTTTGGTTATGTATCTCCATGTTTTTCATTGGTAATGCTTATTACTATGTGAGACATTGTGGTGCTGCCCACTGTTAAAATCTTTCTATAGTTTTATTTTGGATTCTTGTAGCATGATTTGATCTTATAATTTGATCAACATCATAACATCAATCACCTTCTGGCTTGCTCGCACTGCTCTAAAAAGTTGCAAAGATCAAGAAGTAAATTCAAAATAGAAAAATAAGTATAAGAATCTAAATATCTAAATTGTATTTGAGTCCACTAACTTGACAAACCAAGACCATGGAAGATATTGATTGCATCCATTACCTTCATGTCAATGAATCTGTGATTATTTGGCTTTTCCCATGGAGTTGTACCTCACTATTTTAAATTAAGAGACAATGTCTTCTATTTTTAGGCTATTGCTTTTACTTTGATATATCACTGATCTTGCATTTGGAACTTTTGCATTTGAGAATGTTACTTTGGATCACTAAATTATCATACCTTTTTCTTCAAGGGTTTCAAATTACCTTATAACTCATTCTTTCTTAAGAAAGACACCAAGAATATGATATTTCTTGGTTAGCACTCCATAACCGCTCTTGGGATTGATTGATTAATTGTTTTATTTCTAAAAACCAGTTAACTAAAGCAAGGAAGGATATTTAAAGAATGTTTTATTCATAGATAAAAAGGAGAGATTTATAGAATAAAACTAAAGGAGAGCTTTACAGGATAAAGAAAAGCATGGTGAGTTTTATGGATCAAGGAGAGATCTACAACAAAACCAAGGAGATTGAACAACTAATCATGTCTATATAAAGAGATAAGGAATTCATTATCAAGAGAGGAATTTTGTAGACACCGAGCAATAGAGGACAGAGCATTCACTATGAAGAAGGAAGAAAGAAAGAAAGAAAAGGAACTGAAGTGTATATTGATCAGAGAGGTATTATTGGACTAACAATAGATCTAAATATATGCAATGAGGTTGATGATCCATCATAAACTTAAAAAGGCATTGCTAATCAATCTCCTTTTACTTTTGTAGACCAGAATTCTTTTAACGAATACTTTACTTATATTTATACTTATCCTTTCACCTCCTTTCATCCTTTCACACCCAATCTTGTCTTCAACATCTGAACATACGAAACACCAAAAAAGCAGGAAGTTTCATGACTTGGCATTTTAGAGCCATGGAGCTACTTGTTTTCTTAGTTGTAGTTTCCTTTCTATTTTCCCCTGTAGTAGTTTCGAATAAAATACTGATACACTACATTTTTCCTTTCAGGAATGCCTATAAAGAAGACCAAATCACTGATGAAGTACCTATTCAAAGGATACCTAGTAAGATCTATTTAAAAACCTAGTAATATCTGTTTAAAATTCAACCAAACATAAACAAATCTAAAATTACTTTGTGAAACCACAAATCCAATCTTATAATTCTCAAGGTGTAGCAACTAAAATCCGAATAACAACATGGTCACATGCTTATATCATGGTGTTTGATACGTCCTCTTATTTGGATACGATGCTTGAACTGAATTTTAAGTTAATTATGGGAAGAACCAAGGTTGGTTGATTGGCATTTCATGTATTGATGCTAAACCAGTGTTAACACCCTAAGTTTAATAGTGTTAGCAGTGTTAACACATATTCAATGTTAGAACATATAATTATTAGATGTATCTTTGTAACTTTTATTAAACAAAAGCACTATTGTAGATTGTTTATCTATGATGATGACCCCATTTCCTTTGCACATTTGAGACATGCCCTTGATAAAATGAAGACCACAGTCTACTCTGTTCCTCATTTTGGTTATGTATCTCCATGTTTTTCATTGGTAATGCTTATTACTATGCCACACGTTGTGTTGCTGCCCACTGTTAAAATTTGTCTGTAGTTTTATTTTGGATTCTTCTAGCATGATTTGATCTTATAATCTGATCAACATCATAACATCAATCTACTTTTGGCTTGCTCCCACTTCTTTGAAAATATGCAAAGATCAAGAAGTACATTCACAACAAAAAAATGAGTATAAGAATATAAATATCTAAATTGTATTTGAGTTCACTAACTTGACTAACCAAGACCATGGAAGATATTGATTGCATCCATTACCTTCCTAACACTGAACCTGTGATTATTTAGCCTTGCCCATGGAGTTCTACCTCACTATTTTAAATTAAGAGACAATGTCTTTTGTTTTTAGGCTATTACTTTTACTTTGATATATCACTGGTCTTGCATTTGAGAATATTACTCTGGATCACTAAATTAGCATACCTTTTTCTTTAAGGGTTTCACATTGCCATTTAACTCATTCTTTCTGAAGAAAGACACCAAGAATATCATCTTTCTTGGTTAGCACTCCATAACCGCTCTTGGGATTGACTGATTAATTGTTTTATTTCTAACGATTAGTTAAACTAAAGCAAGGAAGGATATTTAAAGCATGTTTTATTCATAGAAAATAGGGAGAGATTTATGAAATAAAACTAAAGGAGAGCTTTACGGGATAAAGCAAAGCATGGTGAGTTTTATGGATCAAGGAGAGATCTACGACAAAACCAAGGAGATTGAGCAGCTAATCATGTCTATATAAAGAGACAAGGAATTAATTATCAAGAGATGAATTAATTACCAAGGAATTTTGTAGACACCAAGCAATAGAGGACAGAGAATTCACTGTGAAGAAGGAAGGAAGAAAGAAAGAAAGAAAGAAAAGGAATTGAAGTGTATATTGATCAAAGAGGTATTATTGGACTAACAATAGATCTAAATATTTGTGAATCAAAGTTGTATTTTGAACAGATCATTTACTATATCAATTTAACCATTGATTCAAAAAATCTCTTAACTGAGTGGGAATTAACAATCCTTATTGTATTGAGATACTCAAGAGTATCAAAAGATTTTCTTGTTGACAACACAGTGAGTGCTAGGTCAAAATACAACCTATTGAATTTAAATCCTCTAACAAGGTTGCACTTAACAGTGTGAATTGTAGCCTTTAACAGGGTTGGTTCTTCACCGAGCTCACTTCAAAAGAGTAAAAATATTTTGGGTTACTGGTCTCAGGTGTTTTTCCCATATTGGGTTTCTACGTTAAAATCTACGTGTCAAATGTGTATATGTTTCATTGCATTGATATTTTGTTTTACACATTATTGAAACTAGATTGGTTGGTTAACACTAAGTTTATTTGTTGCTACTCAGTAAAGTCTAGAAAAGATAAACAGTATATCTTACCAAGAAATTTATATTTGTTAAGATTATTTATGGCATACATGTTGATGATTGGGGGCTGTAAGATAACTCAGGGTATTATATTTGAGATATAAGTTTTTGGTTGGATTTTTGGAATTATTATTAAGGCCACTAATTCAACCCCCCTCTCAGTTATCCTAACAATTGGTATCAGAGCTTTGGTGCTTGGAATAAAAATTTAAAGGGACATAAGCTAAAGATCACAAGATGAGTAAAATGGATGTGCCAAAGTTGAACATGGAAAAATTTTCATCATGGAAAAGCAGGATAAGACTTCATCTATCTGGTATTGGAAATGATGATACACAACACTTGGATATTGAATATGTTGCACCGAGTGGACCTCTGACTGTTGATCAATCAAGAGAGAAACATGAACATAACTCTATGATGATAGAACTTGCTTTTTCACTAATTGATGCTGAATTTGAAGATGTGAAATCATGCACCTCTACAAAGAAGATGTGGGACAAACTCAAGTTAGTAAATGGAAATGTGCTAAGAGCTAAAGTTGAAAGCCTAAGAGGAAAGTTTGATGACCTAAGAATTAAAGAAGGATATAACACCACTCAGTATAGTGACAGAATCAAAGAAGTTGTTAATTCTATCCATGGAGTCAGAGGAGTACTTAATGAAGAAACAATTGTAAGTAAAATTCTGAGAATCTTACTGCCTATTTATGCTATTAGAGTATTTGAAATTCAAGAAATGAGAGAAGTAGCTAGTAATAATGTGACCCTTGATAGTTTTATTGGTAGACTTATTTCATTTGAGATGAACTACTATGAAAATAATTTCGTACCTACTATTGAGTCTACATTCAAGTCTTCTCTGAAAATAATCAAATCTAGTAACAAACACACTATGAGAAATGATAGTGACTGTGATAGTGATGAGAAAGAAATTGATGAAATTGAAGGACTAATGGCTAGGAGATTACATGGAGGTACAGGAAGATAGAAAGGTAAATTACCATATGTCTGTTATAATTGCAAATAAATTGGACATTTTTCTGCTAGATGGCCTAACAAGAGAAAGGATGAAAGAGACAATGACAGATCTTATGAAAAGAATTATGACAATAGTGATGACCGAGACTACACAAGAAACCAAAACTTTGACAGAAGAGATAACCTAGATTAAAAGGATAAAGGCAAGAAGGCTTGTTACCTGGTAGAGAACAAAGCTGAAAATTATGATATTGATTCTGATGAAGATATTGAAGTAGTATTTGTTGCTATGAAGGATGATTCAAACGAAGAAGAAAGGTATGTTGAAACAACACTCATATCTAAAGTTAGAAAAAATGATGTCTAGATTATTGATAGTGGTTGTACTCATCACATGATTGGAGATAAAGAAAATTTTGAAACCTTTGAATATTATAATGGTGGATAAGTTAGGATGGGTAATGACTCACCTTGCCTAGTTGAAGGAAAAGGTACCATCATGTTGAATAATCTGATTAGATGTAAAAATGCATATTGGGTGAAAGGACTTAACTATAATTTGTTGAGTGATTTATAGCTGAACAAGATAGGACACCGAGTTTCATATGAAAAAAAAAGAAATGATCTATAATGGAACAGGAAAGTTGATTGGTACTGGTGAACACAAAAAAGGTAATCTATTCTATCTTGATAATATTGAGACCACTTGTTTATTGGATAGAAATGAATATGTTTGGTTGTGGCATAAAAGGTTATGTCATGTGAATTGTGACAACATTGTTAAGATAAGTAAGAGAAGAAAAGTGAGAGGCTTACCGAGAATTTCAAATCCCAACCATGTTATGTGCAAGAATTATCCAATAGGAAAAATGACAAAGTCTAGTTTCAAGAGAAAAAACCTACACATCTAATGCTATTCTGGAGTTAGTCCATACTTCCTTATGTGGACAAATGAGAACAAAGAGCTATTATGGTGATAGATACTTCATTCTATTTGTTGATGACTATTCTAGGATGATGACTGTCAAGTTCTTAAAAGAGAAATCTAAAGCATTTAAGATATTCAAATGGTATAAAGCTAAAGTTGAAAAAAAAAGTGGAAAAAAATTGAAATGTTTAAGATCAGATAGAGGAGGAAAATTTATTTCGGATGAATTCAGTAAGTTTTGTAATGAGAATGGGATTAGAAGACATGTTTCTACACCAAGAACACCACAACAAAATGGGATTGCTGAAAGAAGAAATAGATCAAATGTTGATTATGCTAGAACATTGATGATTGAAAAAGGTATCACACAAAAATTATAGAGAGAAGCTATAAGTAATGATGTCTATACACTAAACCAAGTTCAATTAAAGAAAGATACAAATAAGACACCTTATGAGCTATCGTACGGATACACACCAAATGTGAGTTACTTTAGAATCTTTGGAAGTTAAAGTTATATATTTAAAGATGATAGAAATGAGAAACTTGACTCAAAAAGTGATGAATGAATATTTCTAGGATATTCTACTAAAATAAAAGCTTATAATGTTTGAACAAATATTCTAACAAAATCATTGAGAGTGAAAATGTTAAAGTAGATGAATTTTCTGAGAAATAGGTTGCACAGACCGAGAATTAGGAAGATGTTCATAATACTGAACTGAGTGATGAAGATCAAAATGAGGATCAAAATGAAGAACAAAGATTTGAACTTGTACATGCTAAATATATCAAAAGACACCATTCGCAGGACCAGATCATTGGGGACAAAAGAGAAGGAATGAGAATAATAAGTAATTGAGTTAACAATATATGTTTGATTTGTGATTTTGAGCCTAAATTTGTTAATGCTGCAGTTGAGAATCAGGAATGGATTAGTGCAATGAATGGAGATTGACTAGATTGAAAAGAATAAAACATGGACATTAGTACATAGACTGAGTGACAAAAATGTCACTGGCACCAAATAGATTTTTAGAAACAAACTTAATGAGAATGGAGAAGTCACAAGGAAAAAAGAAAGACTAGTATGCAAAGGGTAAGCACAAGAAGAAGGTATTGACTATGGAGAAACCTTTGCACCCATTGCTAGACTAGGAGCAATAATTCTACTTGCTTATGCTACTTTTAAAGGATTCAAAGTATACCAAATGGATGTTAAATCTACATTTCTGAATGGAATACTAGAAGAGGAGGTATACATTGAACAACCTGAAGGGTTTGTTGATCCTAACAAGAGGAACATGGTTTGTAAACTATACAAAGCCTTGTATGGATTGAAACAAGTAGTAGGAAAAGGCCAAAAATAGGCCTTTCATACCATGTTGTCAGTTGGGTCACCTTTGTTCATTTTTAGGATAGGGTTTTGTTTTTCGAGTCTCATCCAAGTAACAAGAAAGGAAAAAAACCAGATCACCCAATGCCAGACCATAAATTTTTCCAAGGTTAGAAGAGAATATATTTTTAAAGATCTCAAAAACCTAAATGACTTTAGGGTTTTATAAATAGTTTTTTTCTTCTCTATAATTATTTTAAACTATTCCCAAAGAGAGTCGAACCTTAATAGCGAAGGGATTGAAGGTACTAGTTAGTAATGGCGACAAATTGCATGGTGAAAGATGTCTCTCCTCATGAGTTTATCCCTACCTACGTAGCACATCTCAAGCGGTTGGTAAAGGTACTTGAACATTTTTAAGAACATGAAAAAGAAAATTGTTGGGCTTTTCACTTTGTTTTGGACAAATCGAATGACTAAAATTAATTTAATTGATGGTTATAGGAATGAATATTTATAGATTGAATTACCACACTGGATGTGTTGTGGGTCCATAACTTATACCCCATTTTTGGTCCTCTGACCATGGGGACCCCCCCTTCTTTTTTGAGTTTGGGTTTGTCTTTCTCTTGGGTTCCTTGAACCCTATCCAGAGAGGGCTTGTTGAGAAAGCTAAGTCCTTTTTACACCTTTTGCACTTTCCGTGTTTCAAACATAGGTGGGTCATTCAACCTATGAAGCGTCAAAACACTGGAAAGGCAAAAGGCCTAGCCTATCTTTTGGTGTTTTGGCCTCCAAAACATGAAAAGATGGTGAGGTCATTTGACTTCGGGGTTTTTGACCTCCAAAACCTTGAAGTCCAGTGATGTCACCCGCTGGCTATATAAACGGACAATGTGTTTTTTCACTCACTTTTATTTTTGTACTTTCATGTCTCGAGCTCCATGCATCCGTATTGATTCTTCCTCTTTGTTTTCCACATTCATTTGTTTCCCCCTCTCTATCAGTGCCCTATTTTGTTGCCTCCTCCCTCACACCTTATTGCATGTAGGCGCTCTTGTTCTCTCCATTTTTCCGACTTCCTCTTTGTCGTCTTCCTTGTTTTGGGTTAGTGTTTTTGTCCCCTTTGTTTTTTTTCTTGGGTTAGTGTTTGTTTGGTTGGGCTCGTGCCTTCTAGATCTCTTAGGGTCTCGTGTGATGAACTATAACTAATTGAATGTTTGAAGATGATAAGTTGATGATCACCAAGATGCCAAAGTGAATGTAAGACATTAAATTAGTTAATGTATTGTATTTTCATTGATGTCAACTTGATATGGTTTGATTATTCATACACATATTATCATAACATTGAAGATCTAAAGAGATGAAGTTTATGTTGTTGGTAAAACATACAATTAATGTATACACCGAGTTACAATGAACAGTAAATAGTTCACAGTGTATACTGAGTGCATCGATAACTGAGAAAGTATTATCAAGAAAGTGTATATCGAGCACTAAAGTAACTAGATTTGATGACTGATCATAACTAAAGATGACGACCGAGAAAAATTGGAGTTAAAGAACAAAAAAATTACTTAGCTGGTAGAGCTATATTTTGGGATTAACTGATTGCTTGTTTTATTTCTTACGATTAGTTAAAATAAAGAAAGGAGATTTAAAGCACTTTTTATTCACAGATAACAAGGAGAGATTTATAGAATAAAACTAAAGGAGAGCCTTATGGGATAAACAAAAGCATGGTGAGTTTTACAGATCAAGGAGAGATCTATGATAAAAACAAGGAGATTGAGCGGCTAATCATGTCTATATAAAGAGACAAGGAATTCATTATCAAGAGAGGAATGCTGAGTATATTTTGTGTGAAGATAGAATTCTTGATGCAAATCTAATCATATAGGTTAAAGAACAAAGTCAAGGAATTCTATAGACACCGAGCAATAGAGGACAGAGCATTCACCGAGTAGAAGGAAGAAAGAAAGAAGGAAAAGGAACTGAAGTGTATATTGATCAGAGAGGTATTATTGGACTAAAAATAGATCTGAATATTTGAAAATTAAAGTTAAATTTTAAACAAATCATTTATTGTATTAGTTTAACCATTGATTCAGAAAATCTCTTAACTGAGTGGGATTTAACCATCCTTATTGTATTGAGATACTTAAGAGTATCAAAAGGTTTTCTTGTTGACAACATAGTGAGTGCCAGGTCAAAAGAAATTTTTTTGGTTTTAAATTCTCTAACAAGGTCACACTTCACAGTTAGAATTGTAACCTTTTACAGGGTTGGCTCTTCACTGAGCTCACTTCAGAAGAGTGAAAATATTTTGGGTTACCGATCCCAGGTGGTTTTTCCCATATTGGGTTTCCACATTAAAATCTATGTGTCAGATGTGTATATGTTTCATTTCATTGATATTTTTTTTACATATTATTGAAACTGGATTAGTTGGTTAACACTAAGTTTATTTGCTGCTACTGGTTAAAGTCCATAAAAAATAAACAATATATCTTACTGAGCAATTATATTTGTTAAGATTATTTATGGCATACATCTTGATGATTAGGGACTGTAAGATAACTGAGGGTATTATATTTGAGATATAAGTTTTTGGTTGGATTTTTGGAATTATTATTAAGGCCAATGATTCACCCCCCCCTTTGAGTTATCCTAACATCGTTCCCTTGAGGCCTCAGTCAGGTTGAGTCAGTCGGGTCACCTTTTTTTCATTTTTAGGTTAGGGTTTTTTTTTTGAGTTGCATCCAAGAAGTAGGTTTTCAGCCTTTGAAAGGAAAAAAATTGGATCACCCAACGCCAGACCATAAATTCTGCTTAGTGTTTAGATCGGATTATCAGACATTCAGGGTTTCAGACCATCCTATGCCTCTTTTTTAGAATTTCTCACCCTACAAATTCTCTCAATTTTTGCACTCAAAAAGTCTGAAATACTTATTTCTCCAGAGCCTCATTCAACTCCTTTTGACCTATCACACCCGATCTTGTCTTTGACGTTTGAGTGTCAGAAAAACCAAAAAAGAAGAAAGTTTTGTGACTTGCCATTTCAGAGCCATGTATCTGCTTGTTTTCTTAGTTTTAGTTTCCTTTCTATTTCCCCCCCTTTAGTAGTTTTAAATAAAATAATGATACACTACATGTTTCCTTGTAGGAATACCTGAAAAGAAGACCGGATCACCGATGAAGGACATGTTGGAAAGTGCAAAAAGATGAAAAAAGACTTAGCTTCTCAAAAGGCCCTTTTTGGACAGGTTGATACATTCAAATTTTGGAGATGTGTCTTCTATTGGACATGTTGGAAAGTGTTAAATGCTGAAAAAGGACTTAGCTTTCTCAACAGACCCTCTCTAAACAGGGTTCAAGGAACCCAGGAGAAAGATGAACCCAAACTCAAGAAAGAAGGGGGGATCCCTATGGTTAGAGGACCAAAATGGGGTATGTGTTGTGGTCCCACAATACATTTAGTATGGTAATTCAATCTTTAAATATTCATTCCAATATCCATCAATTAAACAACTTTCAGGCATTCAATTTTTCCAAAACAAAGATGCAATAGCCCAACAATTTTCTTTTTCTTGTTCTAAAAAATGTTCAAGTACCTTTCCCAACTACTTGAGATGTGTAGAATAGGTAGGGATAAACTCATGAGGAGAGACATATTTCACCGTTCAAGTCATTTCTATTGCTGAATAGAACCTGCAATCCCTTTGCTATTAGGGTTCAACACTCTCTTTGGGAATAGTTTAAAAAATGAAAGAGAAGAATGAAATAAGTTATAAAACCCTAAAGTCATTTAGGGTTTTGAGATCTTTAAAAATATATTCTTTTCTAACCTTGGAAAAATTTATGGTTTGGCATTGGGTGATCTGATTTTTGGCCTTTCAGATGCTGAAAACCTGCTACTTGGATGCGACTCAGAAAGAAAAACCCTAACCTAAAAATGAACAAAGGTGACCCAACTGACTCGACCCGACCAAGGGCTCAAGGACATGAGATACTAGGAAACCTAGAAGGCACAAGCCTGACCAAAAAACCCTAAGCCAATGACAAAAAACAAAGTGGATGAAAACCCTAACCCAAAACAAGGAAGATGGCAAAGAGGAAGTAGGAAAAATGGAGAGAACGAGAGCACCTACCAACAAAAAGGTGTGAGGGAGGAGGAAACCAAATAGGGAACTGATGGCAAGGGGGAAATAGAAAAACACGGTGAACAATGAGGAAGAATCAACACAGACGCTTGAAGCTCAAGATGCGGAAGCACATAAATAAAAGTGAGTTAAAAAACTGCGCTCCGTTTATATAGTCAACAGGTGATGTCACCGAACTTCGTGGTTTTGGAGGCCAAAAACCATGAAGTCAAATGACCTCATTGATTTAGTGGAATTTTTATATTCAAGATTATTCCTCTACTGATTCATAAACCTATCATTTCTCCTTTTTTTTGTTTGTAACTTCCATTACATTTTGTATATTTCATTGGTCTATTACTTTCATTTTTATACAAGCTCCTTTTGTGTAGTGACCTCTTTTTTGATCTGTAGCTGTCAAATATCTTTTGCAGGTACATCTAGCTACTTGAATACACTATCTAATCATAGTTGTGGCAACATTATGAAGCATAGTTGCTTATGTTCATACTTTGCATTAAAGATTTTGTCGTCATGAATGTTGAACTAAAGATGAATATTATTTTATCTTTACATTTCTACACACTAAGTGTTTCTTGCATTTATCCATTTAATTTTAATGTATGACATTATAAGGGTTTCAAATACATTTTTTAGATTCACTTCATTTCATTAAATTATTGTTTTTCAATTTGATTCATTTGACACTATTTAAAATTAAAAACAATGCAAGACTTTCTCCTCACTCAATTATTACAATACAAAATATACAAGGAGGAGATGACACTTCAGATGTTTGTATTGAAAGGAATTCTTTAAAAATGTAGCTATCTATATGATAAATGACAATGTTGAGCCTATAATATGTGAAAATGTAAACTAAAAGAAAAAAAAATGCTATAGAAATAACAGTAAAAAAGAAAGCAATACCCAAAACTTGAATTAGAATATAAGATAAATTACTTGGTATAGCCTCATAAGAAAGGATGATTTAATACTAAAAAATGTTAAAACCATATTTTGAGTAACCATACTTCAAACCATAATGATCGACACCATACTACTTAAATATTGAGACCATACGTCTATCATAGGCTTCAAAAGGTATTTCTAGTCATTCTCTTTTGTTTTTTTAGACCATAATCAACTGCCCAATCTTATCTCCCCATCACTAAGATAGAAAGCTTCAAATTTTTTCATAAGAGTTTAGTCTAATTCATCCTTAGGAAAACCAATAGTAACTTGAAGTTTCTCTTCTTCATCTTTTTGAATAAGAAGCCACTGTGCTTTGTCAAACGTACTTATTGGCTTGTTATTCATCTACTTTACCCTACCATACTGATGGAATGAACTTATAGATCACATGGATGCTCCTCCTTAATCTTAAAAATAACCTCAAATATATCATCCCTCAAGTATTTACAATGCAAGTTTAAAACTCCCAAAACAACTACATGAGGTTGATGATCCATTATGAATGAGAAATTGATTAAATAAATATAACTATTACATAATAAAGTTTGGGAGGTACTGTATAGACCATTAGACATCATAGTGATTGATTCCCACTGGATTTCATTCACTCATGGTCAGATAAGATGTTATTTTGGTGTTTATAACAATATTTGAAATCTTATGACATGTCTCTTATGACCTTGGAGATAAGATCCTAGGCTTCAAGTGAAAGAAGTTTCCCAAGGTATTAAAGAATAGGGTATGAAGTTTCCCAATATAAGCAAAGCCCTCTTGAAGGTTTTTGGAAGTGTATGAAAGCAGTCCTTGTTTACTTTTAGATGTATGAAATTTGCATAAATTAGATTAAAATATCTATAATTAATAATGAAAAATCACAAATCTTTACTTTTACTTGATATTAACACAAAAAAAATTTAAAAATAAATAAAATATAACATATACAATTATATTAACATGCACTTACTTTGGATTAACAACTCACTAATAATAAAATAGAAGCACGTGTGAAAGGGGTTAATGCAAACTTACATTACTAATATCACTAGTATTACAATAAACATGAATATTTTCATTTAAATATGCAGGCTTTCATTATTTCGTATTATTATTTATACATAAAACATTACTTACATTGGAGGCAGTGCCCACATCTAAAACTTAACCCTAATTTTTCTACTAATTTTTCTTTAACATTTGTAGTGTTGAAATATATTAACACTTATATAATTGTTAACACTTTTGCATGTTAGCAAGTATGTTAACACTTTCTAGGTTTTTTTTATTTAATTGCACAATGGTCTCCAATGGTCCTATGTTAGCCAGTATGTTAACACTTTCTACTTTTTTTTTATAAATTTAATTGCACAATAGTCTTCAATGGTACCTGCATTTTTCATTGTGGCTATACAACTATATATATTCCACACTGTGTAGATGAGTTCACTCTCTTCCTGTTCATGTGACGATTTTCATTTTGTGCCATGGCAACACACTGTGGAAAATATATTGTAGTATAGAAGCCACCATATATTTGTATTGGCCATGTCTGGGAGCGTTTTCTCTCAGAAAACCCATTTTTAAGCCGACAATTTCTTGGATGGTTTCTTCATTTCTAAAAAATTTCTAGCAATCCACAGCTACAACACTAGTGGTTTAGGGTTAGCGCTCTGGCAACAACATAGACGGTTTGTTTTGAGAGAGCTGCCTATGGGAGGTAAGCAATATTCTTCTTGTGACATCTGTGAAATAGGGTACGCACCTTCTCTGTCATCCTAACATTTTACATACATGCCTGCATCTAGTGTTCAGCCTCCATTACCAATGTATTTGGTTATTGTTAAATGTCAATACATTAATTTTAAAATTGTGGTGATATTTTTAAGTTTATGTTAATTTGGTTTGGGCAATCTATTTTTATTATAATTTTTCATATAAATATTTATAGTGTTAATGCTCTAAGTGTTAACATTGATAATCAGTGTTAACACCCTAATTGTTAACACTAGTAATCAGTGTTAAAACTTAAGTCTAGTGTTAACACTTTATGGTGTTAACACTAATTTCTAGTTTTAACACTAAAAATTAGTGTTAACACACAATCTGTGTTAACACCTTAAGAGTTAACGTTGTTTACCAATGTTATAGTGTTAACACCCTAAGTGTTAACACCTCAAGGTGATAATCAGTGTTAGGGTTAACACTAAAGTAGTTAGCACTGATTATCAATAAATTGTCATGTCAAAATTGAGGGTTAACACTCACAATCAATGTTAACACTTAGGGTGTTAACACTGATTATCAGTGTTAACACCGAGTGTTACTATTGAAAATTAATAGTGAAACAATATTAACATTGATTATCAGTGTTAACCCTAAGTATTGACACTGATTACTAGTGTTACTAATTACATTTTACCACTTTTTAAATTATGTATTAACACTGCTTACTAGTTGGTGTTAACACTCATAATTAGTGTTAACATTACTTTAGTGTTAACATCGATTATCAGTGTTAAAGACTATTTTAAATTATGTGTTAACACTGCTTACTAGTTGGTGTTAATACTAATAGTTAGTGTTAACATTTCTTCAGTGTTATCACTTTTATGACCCTAAGTGTTAACATTGTTAATCAGTGTTAACACTGAAGTAAAACTACAGTGTTAACACGCCATATGTGAATTTTCAGCTATTGGATTTTTTATTAATGATAGATGTTCATTTTCTGGTTTAGCTCATCCAATGAAAAAATCAAACGATTGAAAATAGAAATAACAACATCGTTATATATTTTTTCTATTTTCTTGATATAGTGAATATCTTGAGGATGCAATGAAAACCATAAATAAAAATGATGATCACCACCAAAAACCGGAGGAGACAATGAAAACTGGGAAGGTGGAATCCACTGTCAAAACTAGGTTTGTGAGACAAGTAAACTATGTGAGACAATTAATGTGTGTACGATAGCGAGTCCGCTCCGGAGGAAAAGCCTATTGGCTGAATTATGGAGGCCAAAAGTTAAATATAGACTTGATGAGTGTGAGGGTTTAAATGAATGATTTTTAATGATGTTTACGAGACTAATTATTTTAAGGGACCAAGGATCGTAGTCTTTAATTAGGAGTTGTGCACTTTTGTGTGTGAAACGGTAAGCTGATAAGAGATGATTTTGTCCTTAAAAATGTTGAAAATATCTAGAGCATGAAGAGAGCCTTTTTTTTGCACACATGTTTTTCCTCATTAAACATCTTCATTCACAAAATTTTGTTAAGTAATGATAGGAAGTTATGATATTGCTATCAATATTCAACTATTTTTTGAGTCAAACTCATTTCCCATGTTTCATGAGTAGTGGTTCTAAGGAACCCATCTCTCATGAGAATGAATGAAACACTTAGCACTCATTACATCTACGTGATGCTCATAGACATAAAGAATTGGGACTTCCTGGAAGGCCACCCATCCCAGTACTACTCTAGCTCAAGTGTGCTTCACTATGGAGTTTCCTCCATGGTTAAGCCCACTCTGATTGCAACCCCATTTGCAAAACCTTTAGCAAGTGGTGTGCTTTATGAACCATTCATTAGAAATCCCCTTGAGCTCACCAATTGATAAGTAAGAGATATTTTCCAGAACAAGTCATATTATGATATTGTTGTCTAGATTCAACTGTGTAGTTTTTTTAGTCAAATTCATTGACCCATGTTTCATGAGTAGTGGTTCACAAGAACCCATCTCTCATGAGAAAGAATAGAGAAATTAACACTCATTTACATCTAGGTGATCCAACATTTTCCATCCCATAGGCTTCCAAATAATCTCATCGCTTTCCTGTTAAGATATGCTCCACCCAAAGTTTTGTTATTTTAAAACACTCTTATAGCTCAACAAAAAATTTGCATAGTACCATGTATTATATTTGTGTTTATCCATAGCCATAGTGACTATTGATAACATTTTATGATGATTGTAAATAACTTTTTATATTTATTTCTATTTATTATTCATTGTTTCATGTATTACATGATGATGGAATTCATATTTGTGAGGAGTTCTTTCCTGGTGATTTCAATTTCTACTCATGCATATTTACATATTAAACCATATTAAACCATATTCAATGTTCCTTAGATGATTCATCTGGTGAGGAGTGTAGTGATAATGATTTATGCAAGTTACCTTCTTTTATTAAAAATGATATTGTTTAAGATTCTAGTTCTCTTATATATTATGTTGGCTTTATTATTATTCATTATGATTCTATACTTTTCATACATTTTCATAATAATAATAAATAAATAATATGTTCTTCCTTTCACCCTTCAATTCCTTCATCTCTTATGATGTAGGAGCATCCAGGGTGTAAGAGCAATCTTGCATCACCCAAAAATATTGTCTAGTTTTTCAATAAGGGCTATCTTTGGCGGGGTTACTATTTTTAGTAAGTTGTTCATTTGAGCATGAATTGTTCCAATTTATTCCTTGGAGGTTCATTTTGGATATATAAGTCTACTAATAAATTTTCATAGCAAGATCAAGTCTGGTTTTGAAGATATTAAATTTTCTATTTTGGGAGGGTGGTACAAAAAACTTTAAACTCAGTTTTGAAGGCCTTAGAGGCTCCAAAAGGGGGGTCAAAATTTTATCTGATAGAATTTTAGTAGTCTAGGGTTTTAGAGTACTTCATGAAATTTCCAAAAATGGAGTCATAATAGCCAATCAACTCAACGGTTCACAAGTTATGGTTTTCGGAAGTTGTGCCTTCAGGACTCAATTTTCAATACAAAAAGCAAGCGAGATAAAAAACACTTAAGGTGGGAAATTGAACCGTTGGGTGCCAAAATGGAAATATTTAACTTTATAGAATATTCTAAGGTTGTTAATTGTACTTCTTATATAGGGTTGAAGGGGGATTTTAGGGTTAAGTTCCACTAGTGTAGATTGTGGCTCTATCTTGCATATTATTGTAATGAAAATGCCCATGTGGTTGTAGTATGTTACTTTTCTGAATATTGTAATGTCATTTGAATGAAGATAATAGAAAGCAAGTATTTTTGTTCTTGCCATTGTTTTGTTCTTGTATTTTTCTATTTATTTTCCTATTGTATTGTGTGCGTTTGGTTGAATAAGGGGAGTACCCTTCATCATCTTATTTTTTTATCAACATTATTGAAGAAACCAAATGCTAATACTAATGCTAATGCAAAATATTTGATGGATTTTAAGCTATTTAATTGAAGTAGTAATGGGAGATCATTGGGGCCCAAAGAAGTTTAGGTTATTATGCAAGATAGCTTTAGTCAATATTAGTGTAATTTTTTATATCTTTTCATCTATAAATTTATAAGTAAATCAAAGGAAAACTACCATAACATTAAAAATTATGAAATTACAGCTTTGTAGATAAAGAAGATAATTTTTTAATTTCCTTAAAATTTTATATATAAATAGTCTAATACTATAATTAGCAATACTTAACTGTTTAATGGCATAATTTTCAAAATTTCCCTCTCCATCTTATTCTTCAAATACCTAGACATTATTTATATAAATTTTTAATTAGATCAATAAGTAATATTAACCTTGATATTCACGAATTTTGGATTTGATAAAATAATTGGAACAAGTAAGGAATGAATTTATACCATAATATGAAGATGAATTTATTATTTCACTTCCCAACTATTTAATAGGATAAAAGAACCATTCATTCTATTTCTTAAAAAAAATATTATTATTGTAAATGAAATATTATCACTTTCTAATTATTTTATAGAATGAATTAAGAGAAACTAGCCCTCTTAAAATTTTATAAAACAAAAATCACATTGTAATGAAATATTATCACTTTCTAATTATCTTATAGAATTAATTAAGAGAAACTTGCCTTCTTAAAATTTTATAAAACAAAAAATCACATTCTATTATGAAATTAAAATTATATAAAAGAAAAAATCACATCTTATTATGAAAATTATCAGTTTTTATTATCAAAATTATAAATTTCTCATGTATATTAAATAAAAATTTCCATTATTATTTTATAACACAAAGTTACATCCTATTATGAAAAAGATTATATTATATTTTTCTAAATCAGTCTATTTTAATAATTTATTTAGCTTTCAATAAAAATTATACACCTATGGTAAGCCTAAAATTCAATAGCTCATGAAGATTATTGTTATTTGCATTGTATTATTCCTCTCATAATATTAGCTTTAACATCAACATCATTAGTATTCATGCATTAATTGTGTCCAACTCGTATAATGTTTGAAATTCTTCACACTAAGATAGTGGTGTCTTTGGCACAGGGAAAGGAGTGGAGTTTGATTATATGTTATACCCAACATTTTCTAGGGACACCTACGCCCTTGCTCAATGAGTACATCAAGGAATCAATAATTTCCACGTGTTAAATAGAGCTTCTAATAAACTTATTTTCCTTTTTAATGGAAGATTCGTACAATTCAAACAACAAATAACATCCACTATCGAATAGTGTATGCACTATTGAAAAATCCATTTCTTATTTGACTAGCATTTGTGGACCTCCAAAATTTATACCATATGATGTAATATTGTATTTTATATTTAAAATATAATATGTGATCATATTTATTTGACTTAAAAGGAAGTATAAATAAAAATATTAATGATATGTGTACTGTATAAACAAAAATATAAAATGCAAGATAACATCTATGGTATTGATTTGTCTCTGATTTCTCCTCACATTCCGTAGTGTTTGTGCAAAGGGGGAGAATGGTGTAGGAGCACCCATACCTTGTCTAGGGATTTCTAATTTGTTTCATTTGTGTGTTTTCCTTATGGAATTTTTTTTTTTTGTGTTGGATTTTAAGGTCATGTTGACAACAGAGTAGGTGCAATAGGGTTTGATTCATTTGAGTCTTAGGACTTTTGCAAAGTGCAATTAGGGCTAAGAAGTTGTAAAGCCTTCTAATATGAACAAGTTAGTGATGATGTGAGAATGAGGTCAGTAGGGTATAAATTGGGTTATAATCATGTTTTATTCATATTTATAATTTTTGGGAAGATTTAATGAGCATTGAAACTCATTTGAATAGTTTTACAAGAAATTGTCAAAAGTTGCATTTTGCAACTTTGCAACTTTGAAATGTTGCTCAGACAACATTGACAAGTTTGGAAAACTCAAAAAAGAAGAGCCCTAATGAGTATCTAACTACCTAACCACCCTACTTAAGACATTCCTTGACATATGTACAAGGTTGGACACCCATTGTACAGACTGAGTTTTTGAAAGCAATGAAGAGTATATGATTTTGTGTGTAATTTTCAAGTTTTTGAATAACAGTAGCACTTTAATGGATTAGAACTTACACTATAACTAATGGATGGTGTAGTGTAGATGTTTTCTTGACTTTGTGTGGCATTAATTAAGATTTTTGTTTAGTTTGAAGTTTTTTTGGTAAATAGTTTGTTTTATTCACTGTTACTAGCCTTATCTAGGTAGTTTGTAAAGATGGGGTTCTAGCTCACTTTCCCATCGTTCATTTTGTAAGGAACTTTGGGAATATTGAGTAGAATAAATGTGTATATATATGGCAGGAGTTGGGTCCCTCAAATGTAGAGGATCTATTTTTAATGTCTTTCCCTAGGCGAGCCATTGGTGAGCCCGGCTAGGGAAGACCAAGTTGCAGAGAGCACAACTTGTAGAGGTGCATAGATAGAAGAAAAATTACTTTTTAAATTGGAAGATAGGAGTATTTCCATGATTTGGTGAAAAGGGAGAGGTAACACCAATCCATTTACTAAGTGAAAACTTTCTAAGTTGCAGAGGAGGTAGAGAAAGCTTAAAAGCCCTTAAATTCACTCATATTGAGTTAGGGCACTATACGATAGGTAGTGACCCCAAGACTCAAAAAATACTTGAGGGGTTGGCATATGATCCAATAATCCAAATAAAATATTTAGGGAATAAATGGGAGTAAATCCCTGATTTCTCGGAGAAGGAGACCTAATTGGGCTAGTAGCCTTTTAGGCCTATTTGGTGAAATCGACTTACTAGTTGAACTAGGTGAGACTCATAACACCCCTAGTTGGTTTAATAAAATTATTTATGGACACCTCCACACCTCTGTAAGACTCATTCAGTAATTTTGAGGTTAGAGGCCTTTAAGGTGGTTTAAGGGCTATGTATAGAGAAGTAATAATGCATCATGTTTTGGCTTGATTTGGTGAATCTTTCTTGGTAGTTAGGGTGGCTAGAGAAACTAGGGGATCCTTAGAAAATAGAGATCCTATAGGTGGAAAGTGGTGTGGTGAAGACACCCCATAATTATTTGAATAATACTAGTAGCATGAACCAATGATTGGTTCATCCATCCTCCATATCAATTTCACTTGCTGAGGTGAAAGAAAGCTAGGGTTTCTCTAAAATCTAGAAGAAATTATGAGACATTTCTTCACACTGATTTCGTGGAAATACAGGTATGTCTTTATTGTAGGAGCTCCATCTATAATTAACCTTGAGATTTATTTAAATGGGCTTCTTTGTGTATTTTTTGAAGACACCATGATTTGCATTTGTGTAAGGGAGACAATTTGTGTTCATTTTTGAAAGCTGTGAGAGCTTTAAATATTCTAGAAACTTTTTTCCATTTCTGTTCATGGAATTTTGACTTTTTTCCTTTCTCAGAAACATTAGCTTCATATAAAACTTAAGCTCTATTCTTTGTTACAAACAATGGAGACGACTTTATTTTTCTATATTTTTCAACTTAGGTCACGACCCACTTCACTATGAATTTTTCTAGGGAAATGCATAACTATTTTAAGACTTTCCTTAGGGAATGACCTCCTTGTATGCATGGGTAGTGGGCTTTCAAGATCATCTTTTGAGTTACCTTTCAAAAAACTTTCAACAATTTGAAATTTTAGTATAGAAAATAAATCCATTAACCTCTATTGTTCTTATTTTGTATATCCTTGGTATTTGTTCAGTAGTACATGTTTCTTTCTCTTATTCTCATTGTTGATAATGATTTATCTCTTATTAATTAATCCAAAAAATTTCTTCCAACCATGTAACAACACCATTTTGAGTAGATGTTATGACAATGAGAAATAAATGTTCTTGTAAAGGCATTACTCATGGTTATTGAATGTTGTTCTTTTCATTTTAGGTAGTCTAACCTACCCAAGAACCTAAAGATTTTTTCCATTGCAATTGTTTATCCATTGTGTCATTCTATAAAGGAATTGTCTTTTCTCTACTAATATGATTGTCTTACTCCTTTAACACTACAAACCTTGAGGATTTATTCACTATTTTGATATTATGAACTGGAACCAAATTTTGCAACCTTTTCACTAACATTGAAATCCTTTCTTGTAATTTTTTAATGATTGTCCTTTTAAACATATACAAGATTAACACATCATTAATATTTAAAACCCTTGTAGGTTCAGGTCAGCAATGGTGATGGATTGCACAATGAAATATGTATCTCCACAGGAGTTCATCCATACCTATGTTGCACATCTCAAGCAATCCAGAAAGGTACTTGAACATTTTTTAGAAAAAGAAAGACAAATTGTTGGGATTTTCAATCATTGTTTTGATAAATTGAATGCCTAGAAGCCGCTTAATTGATGTATATTGAAATGAAAATTTACAAATTGAATTGCTAAAATAGATGGATATAGGTTAAGATAACCACATTTAAGGAACTTGCACCCTATGATTCTAATTGGTACTACGTTAGAGCAAGTACGATTGTTGGAATTTTATTGCAGCATCACACCTTCCTCTGTTTATTTTATCCACATTAAAGAGTTCATTCTAATCTATAGTGCTTGAATTAGTTAGTCATTTGATAAAAATTTATAAGAATATTTCATCTTGCAAAGTTATATATTCATTAGCTCATGTTTGTAGACATAATAAAAAGACGTGACAGATCTAAAAGGTCAGTACTCTCCTAGGTGAAATGTGAACGTAATGGATTTTTCTTAAAATGCCTTTACTCTGGCCATCCTAATAAATATGCAGAGGCTACCCAAATCTTACTATTCTAAGGAAACCCCTCACTACCTATAATACTTTATGTTTCCTTGACAAATAGGATTATAGAGAAATGCTTTAAAATTTTAACAATACACCTCACAACATACTGGCGATTTGCTAGACCTACATATCACCAGGTCTAGAATCAACTTGATGTTGAAGATTTTCTGCTCACATGACTATTGAATTGATCAAACTCCAATTAATGTAGGATGAACTCCTCTTACCATTATGGCCTTTCCACACCTCACAATATCTTTGCAAATCATTTGCTTTCACCAGTCCCTATTGACCCCTCTAGCTCTAGCTCTACTGACTAGATTCTAGACCCTCCAAAATTCCTTGTCTTAGCCCATTGCTTTCCCAGTTCCCTCATCTAGCTGATGTCCATACTTCCCAATCAGAACCCAAAGCCCACATTTTCTTTCCCTAAATTCACTAACTTTAATTACATTTTATAATCAATATCTAGTTTTCATTGCCTCACCTTCTCCCTCTGTCGATGCTAACATCTCTTCTCCTTATCACGTTGTTTTTTCTAACTTCTCATAGCATTTAATTATCTGCCCAACCATTAACATGATGGCTTGGTCTTGATGGTTTCTTCGTCCTTCTAAGAAATTTCTCTACCTTCTCAAATTACAGATTTTCATTTTTTTGGTCCTTTTCCCCAAATTCTTTTTATCTCCCCTAAATTCTAATCGATAGCTCTGTTTTAAGTCTATTCACTTGTCATCTCTTGTGCAAGACTATTTTGGCATTGCCTTCTCTCTTCCTTTTCTCCTTGCTGTGCCTCTTCCTCTACATGTGGTCTCTCTTCTAGGAAAGGGTTGGGAATTTGGTGTTACACCTGCCAATTTCATCATAGTTTATTAGGTCTTTTCAAAAAATCCACTTGTGCATATAGCACACTGACAAACAATCTAGTGCACTGTTCATGTGCCTACATTCTTCAATCATGGATTCCAAACAAGATTGAAACTTTACACCTGCTAATTGCATTTGCATGAAGGTTTCTTTAATAAATCCATTTTTTACATAGCCCACAATCATGGTTTTAGTTGAGGTATCCTATTAAATAGTTTGCCAATCCTATGTATAATTCCACATTTGTATACATGTTACCTGTGGCAATTGTGATCTCAATCTTTTATCATTGATGGATGTCCAAATCCCATTCCCAGGCCATGAGGATGATGGAAAAGCTGTGGAATTTGGTTTTATACTTGTAAATTTCATTTACTTGTGAGTGTCTACAGTCCTCTTGACTTCTTTTGTAGTTGCCTCCTCTTGAATATGATGATCTTGAATTTCTCCAAAATTTAATATTTCTACATCACATCACTTATCACACATAGGATTTTATTTTTCCAATAAAACTAACCTAGGCACATAAGCCACTTGTGAAGCATCAAAATCTTTAACAAATCCATTTTGTACATAGCCGAAAACCATGGTCTTTGTTGAGGCTTTATATCAAACAATTCACCAACCCTATCTATACTTCCACCTTTATATACATGTTACCTGTGGTAGTTATGATCTCAATCTTTTATGATTTATAGATGTTTGCACCCTGTTCCCACTCCATGAAGACACTAAAAAAGTTGTGGAATTTGGTTTTATACTTTCCAATTTAATTTTCTTGTGAGTGTCTACAGTCTTTGTAAAACATTTGTAAAAGGTCTACAAAACAAAGAAAAGCACAAGTAGTCACATTTTTAATCATATCTCCAAAAATATGAAATTGGTCATGCTGATTTTTTAATATGTTTGAGACGACCATGCGTGCAATATACAAAATTTTTTTTTAGAGAAACCCAGATCGAACATCAAAAGTTATGGTCCTCTGAGTCTTTGAAAAAATAAACAATCAATAGGGCTTCCAGACTTTTATCCCACATGCATCGGGTGACAGTTTTATTGCAAAGCATCTGCTACCACATTCTCCCTCCCTTTAATGTAATGAAAATCAAAGTCATACTCACATAGGAACTCCAACGTCGTTGATGAGAATTAAGATTTGGTTGTGTGAATATGTACTGAAGGTTATGGTGAAAATTGAGTACTTATTTAAGAAAAATATTGGTTGTATCTTTTGTTGATGTGTAAAATTTTAGGCATGACAATTGTATTAGGTTTTTCGACATTTTAAACCATTTTGCATATCTTTATCAATTCCAAATCTTGATGATTTAATCAAATCATGCTTTTCTATAGTTTTTCTTACATGAAATCCAATGTTGGTTAAATTTCAATCTAGGTGAGTTTAAAAGGTACAGACTAATTTAGTATTCAAAATTTGATGGATGAATAGAACACGTGATGGTATTAAAAATTTTATGTTTAAATACAACACATTATTCTATTAGGGAAAGGTCTTGCTTGATGGTAACTCATCATTACATTGAAATCAACAAAATTTAAATTAGCTAAACAAACTGTGAGCCCTAATATTTTGGGGTCATGGTTAAAAGTAGTATTGTAAAAGTACACCAGTTGGGGTGTGGCTTTCTTAGAAAGATATACATGTTATTCCTATAGTGTTAAGTCCCATTATTGAATTTCCATAAAGTTCTTGAATTTCTATTTAATTAACTAGCTCATTCAATTTTTTCATGATATATTCTTGTAATATATATGTTTGTAAATTCAAATATTGGATGTTTGTTTCATGCTCTAAAGCTTAGTTTAGTCATTGGTCATTTAAACTTGATTTCCACAATTTATCACTCTGCATTTTAAAAAGTGCACTAGACTTAGCTTTTTGAAGGACCTAAGCTCGGTTATTTTATACCATCATGCTTCTTTTGACCTGGTTTTTGTTAAATTTGTTTCATGTTTCAATTGAGAATCACTAATTAAGCATATTTGATTTCTCTGAAACTTAATATCAGCATCAATGGCAAGGAAAATCTATTTAAACGAGGGAATTGGAGTTGGTGCTTTTCGAAAGATATATGGGGGTCGTATAAGGAATGGTATTTCTCCACCACATATTTGTACAAGCATCGGGTGTATTGCTTGACATATACTCCAACAACTAGAAAAAATTGGCATTGTCGCGATTGATCCTAATGGGTGAGTGCTTTCATTTGTTTTTACTTTTGTGGGCTTATTTCTGCTTGTTCCTTGAATGTGATTTTCTAGTATGGTTCCAAATGTTTTGACATGCAAATTTTTTTTTTCTTTTTCATGGAAGATGAATCACTTCCAATGGCCAAAGGGATCTTGACCAAGTTGTTGGTCGGATTGTAGTTGTTACATCCTGAGTAATATGTGATTGGATAAGCTAAAATAAGTCATTGTAAAATTATTATTTTGTTTTTTGTTTTTTGCATAAATGTTTACAATTTTTAATATTTTTTATTATGAATCCATTAAGAGGTAATGGTACGAACATAAATAATAAGGTTTTATGTGTCTACAAGCATTTAAGCTTTATTAATTGATTGAAAATAGTCATCTCCAAGGACCCTTGTATTGCATTTTGAAATTACTAGCAAAGGTTACTAGAAGAAATGGATAAACAACATATTGAATTTAAATGCAAGTACAAATCATTGTCGACTTCCTATTTTGTATTAAAAAAATATATTAATATGGCATTTGCTCATTTTGATAAAAAGTAGTGCTTGAATTAGTTAGTTATTTGATAAAAGGTTATAAGAATTGTATCATCTTAAAATGGAAGAATTTCCATGTTAAGAGTGTTTAGCCCTCCTTAGGGGAAATTTTTGACCTCCATCATATCATCCTCTCATTTCTACATCATCTCATGCTTTTGTGCTGGTTCAGGACCCTGATTGGGCCTCTCCGGGCACCTCCTACCCCACCTGGCATATTTTCCAGGGGTTCTGACCCCCTGGGTCCAGGTCAACCTCGACCTTGACCTAGGTCAGGGTTGACCTTGAACCTGAACTAGGTCAGGGTCAACCTCGACCCTGACCTGGGTCCCCCTTTAAAATTAGGAAACTTGTCGGCTGCCGGGGCTCATCAAAAATTTAGTTTTCCCACTTCTAGGTCGGTTGTTTCGGGTTCCAAAGTATTGATTGCTAAATAATATTTAATATAGGTCCTCTCCTAGAGGTAAAGTCCTTAATGGGAATTTAATCCTCCTATGTAGGCCTCCTTAGAAGATTGTGCCCTAATTTCATATAAAAGGAAGCATTTCTCTCTCATTTCATCTAAGTCTTCCAAGTGCAAAAAAGCTCTAACCAAGA
>MU225812.1:337907-366293 GCA_018584345.1 Thuja plicata | reverse complement strand
AAGTCTTCCTCTCAAGAATTCAAGTTCTCCATTGAAGATCAAGGATTCAAGCTTTCAAGCCTTTGAAGGGATTTGGTTCAAGCATTCAAGATTTATCATTCAAGCCCTAGATCTAGCCATCATGATGTTGTGATCTTACTTCAAGATCCTTTGTGCATCCTCAAGACTCTTTCATTACTTATTCAAGGTGGATTCCAAGCATACAATCATGGAGGTTTATGGTTTCTAAATTCCAATCTTTCATACTTATATACTTGCTTACATTTGTATTACAATTGCATATCTATTCAATATCATAGCTTCATTGTTAGATTCAATTCTACTACTTGCTAGAATTCTTATTTAAATTATTGATTTCAAGGTTAATTCCTAAATTGGGGTTTGAATAAGGAAAACCCCTCCCCCCAACAAATAATCCTCTTTTTCTTGCAGGTACAAGTTTGGGACTGTGGATTTGAACCCAGATCTGGATACCCTTTTCAGAAAACTTTTAGGATCCATGAATAGATTTTATATCAGACCTATGCAGGTCAAGGTCAAAATTATTGGGTTAGGGTCGACCTCACCCCTGACCTAGGTCAAGGTCAACCTCACCCTTGACCTAGGTTGGGGTCAACATTTTTGGGTCAGGGTTGACATTTGTGGGTCAAGGTTGACCTTTTTCATAAGATGACATTGGAACAAAAAACAATTTCTGGGTTTTGTTCGTCTCTGTGTTTCCTTTCTAGATCATACTTTAGTTTTTCCAAAAAATGAGTACAATTATCAGAAAACAACATTCTTTGATCTTTAATATTTCAAGGTTAGTGCATTCCTCCTTTCCATTTCAATTCAAATCCTTAAGCATTCTAAATCTATCACACACTCACATTCATTTAAAAACACATTTTAAGAGGGAAACCTAGGATCTCCTTCTTTATTCTTATTTCCAATAGATTGATTCATTTATGCAATGATCCTTTTTGGGTTGATCAATTTGGATCCTTCCGTTGTGCATTTGAGAATAAAAGGGGATATCTTTTTTATCCCTGCACTCTAAGAATTAAATGTAAGGTGATAATTGATTTGAGTATTAAAACACTCTTAGTCCATAAACATCATTTTTCTACTTTACAAGAATATTTCGGCTTGCAATGTTGTATATGTAGTACCTCATGTTTGTAGATGTAAGAAAAAAGACATGATAGATCTAAAAGGTCAGTACTCTCCTAGGTGAAATGTGAACATAATGGATTTTTCTTAAAATGCCTTTACTCTGACTGTGTTGATAAGTATGCAAAGTCTACCCATCATCTTACTATTATGAGGAAACCCCTCACTACCTATAATAATTTATGCTGTCTTGACAAATAGGAGTATAGAGCATTGCTTTAAAATTTTAACAATACACCTCAGAAGATACTGACAGTTTTCTAGACCTACCTATCACCAGGGCTGGAATCAACCTGATATTGAAGAGTTGCTGCTCACATGACTATTGAACTAAAAAAACTCCCATTGATACAGGAAAAACTCCTCTTACCATTATGGCCTTTCCAAGCATCATAATATCTTTGCAAATCATTTTATTTCACCAATCCTTATTAACCCCTCCAGCTCTAACTCTACTGACTAGATTCTAGACCCGAAAAATTCCTTGTCTCAGCCAATTGTTTTCCCAATTCCATCATCTAGTTGATGCTCATACTTCCCAATCAGAAACCAAAGCCCATGATGTTTCCCCCTTATTTCATTAACTTTAATTGTATTTTATAATCAACATCTGGTTTTCATTGCATCACCTTCTCCCTCTGTCGATGCTAACATCTATTTTCCTTATCATGTTGTTTTTTCTAACTTCTCATTGCATTTGATTATCTTCCTAACCATTACCAAGATTCCTTGGTCTTGATGGTTTCTTTGACCTTCTAAGCAATGTCTTTGCCTTCTCAAATTATTGATTTTCATTTTTTGATCTTTTTCCCTGTTGGTAATAAGATTGTTCTATTTTACTTTAACTCTAAAATACCCAAATCTTAAAGAAACAATCGAATAAAACAATTGGGAAATGTAAATGAATAACTAATTTCCCTTTGAATTTGAAGGTATAGCTCCCTTAAGTGATTAATCTCCAATGAATTTTGTTCTTTCCTAATCTAAAGGGGTTTGTTCTTAACCTAAGAAAAGAAGAGGTAATCCGAACTGGGCCTAGATAGGAACTAGTTCAGGAAAGTAGATTTGAATTTCTATTTAGCCAAATTTCAAGACTTTATAAATCATATAAGATCCTAAAATTGGTAATGAAAGTACTGATAATGAAAATGAAAATGCAAAACTAAAGATCAATGATAACTCAACGAAGATGAATCAATCTATTTCATAAGAAAAATTCTCAGAATCTATGGATGACACCCATATTTCCCCTCAATTAACCATATCAAATCATAATACAAAACTTTAGTTTAATCTTGAACTGTAAATCCAATTTAAAGAAACATTCAGATTGAAAGAAAGATAAATGCAATGGAACATTTAAAGTATTGGCATAAAGACATAAATGAATTTGACTCAGCAAAAATGAAGTTCTTCACACCAAAATTTAGCCAACCCTTCTCTTGATTTTCAAAATAGTACATATAGATTTTCAGAGTTTGACCATTACAAAAAGAGGTAACTGAAATGGTTCAACTTCCCTAACTAGAAATGATAAACAACTATTTATTTGTTACAAACTCTATCAAAATTAGTACAAGAGGGAATATTTATGTTTCCATTTTCTTCTCCTTATCTATTTTTTCCCTATGGGGGGTGACAACTGTAATGATTAGAATTATCTCTTCATGTCTATTGATATAGACATTGGTATATCTGATGAGCCACTTGGAATTATCTTTGGTTAGGTTCTTAACCACATCTTCTTGATCTTTCAATTCTTCCATGGCTTTATAGATGCATCCACTCAACTATTGGAGTTCTGACACCTTATCCAAGTGAGAAGAAGACTATTCTGCCAGCTTATCCACATAGTCAGAGAAGGATTTTTGCATGTTGGTCACCTTGATCATTTCTTTTCCTTGACTGCTTTTTTGTGACTCCGTGTGAAGACCCTAGAGGAGTTTAAAATCTTTGTTCTATTCCTCTTTGATTTTAACATCTGTCTGTTACAGCCCTTCTTCATCTTGAATGATCATTTCAGTCTTAAACTCCAGGCTTTGAAGCCATTCGATCAGAGGCTCATCTCCTTTTTGCAAGATCTTGGCTTTTATTGCATCCTTTGTCTTCATTTTAACTACTACATGTAGCATGACTATGCATTCTAGACACTTTACTCTCTCTGATGTGAGAGTCTACAAATTCTTTTCAATGTAGTTTCTTTCTTTGTCCAACTTTAGTCGAGTGTCACCCAGCTGCTCAATAACTACCAGCCCTTTAGATTTGAGCCTCTCGATCCATCGTTTACCAATCTACCCAGAATATATATCTTCTTGCAACTTGGCTATGATATCTTGATTCTCTGTATCATTGGGGTCAAAAGTGGTTTGGGCACTTAGAATGCTGGCAACTAGAGTAACTAACTATCTGGTAAAGTTAGTTAGTTCAACGATCTCTGCTTTAAGTTGGAATTTAGCAATCTTGAGTTCTTTGAGCTCTTCTTTAATTACAATGTTGGTGGATTTCCACCAATCCACCTTAGTATCATGGTGAGCTAGTCCCATATCAAATGAGTGTAGCTCAAAATTGGAGGTTGTCAAATCCTCAATCCTGCTTTCTTTTGTGGGCTTTCCTACCTCCACGGTGAAGTGCCCTATTTCTAGGTCTCAACCTAATGTAGGTAGTCTTTTCTTTATTCAACTTTCTCTCAGTAGAACTGGATTGTAGGGCCCATGAGAGAATATCCTTGCTAGGAGCTCCTTCTTCTATCCTCTTCCTCTTGTGCTCTAAAGTGGTCTCTATCCAAGACTCCGCGCTAGTGACTTTGGTGGCAGAGACCAATTCTTCTATGAACAGCTTCCTGATGACTGGAGGAGTAGTTTTAGGCCTAGAATCAAATTTATTCACTGAGGTAGGGGAGGAGGAAACCAATTTAATAACTTGAGAAACCTTCTGTTGCTTTCTAGCCTCTTCATCTGACTCTGTGGCCGCAGTGCTAGAACAATCTTCACCCACTTCCACTATGACAAGAGACCCTCACCTTGGAGTATCTTGGGTCGAGGTATCACCTTGTGTACCTACAGTGCTAAATTTGGATGGTTGCTCTATTTTTGTATTCTTAATAGGCTTAGTCATATACTTGACTAGTTTTGTATAGACCGCTTCTTCTGTGGAACCAATGATAGGGGTTGAGCCATCTCCACATGTCTTGTCCAATGGAATCATCTTTTTAGGAGGCTCATCACCTCCACCCGCTAGTTGAGTTATCTCCTTGGCTATGGTCAGGATAGTTGTTGAAGATGATGGAGAAGTACTCCTAGTATCTTTTGCTGGAGTTTGTTGAGACGGAGGCCTCCTTTCCAACCTCTTACTCCTTCCCACCGTCCATTCAACCCATTTCTCTATCCTTCTGTAAATCCCAACCATCAAGGTTTCCAAGTCATCTATAGCTTGACCTAGAATGGGTTCAAAGCTTGTAGGAAGGGGCTTAATCTTCTCTATATATGTATCATCATATATGTGTTGGCCGTTATCTTCTATGCCTCCAATTGCAATCTTAACTTTGAACCTTTTAATTTGTTCAATAGTTAATCTTGCATAGAACCAATCCCTTCTTTCTAGATCATCTTTGTAGTTGGCCCAATAATCTTCTATGTCATCAATATGATGAATAGAATGACCCATTTTTAAGTAATCTCAGGCATAGTTCACAGGATCATACTGTGGCCTCAGAACATCATATGTTTTAAATTGAAACTTCTTTGAGAATGCTTTCAAAACATTCTTCACATCAGACTGAGATGCACAGCTGTAGGCTCCAATAGTCATCGGGAAATCGTAACTTTTCTTCTAAGTGCCCACACAAATCAGGTTCACCTAGACTACTTGTATCATCACTTCAACTAGCATGATCATGTCATTGGGATACCTAGGAAGCTTCAGAAGGAAATCGTCAAATCCTCTGATCCTATGGAGAAATACCAGGATATACACAATTTATGGTTTCAGGTTTGTGTCATATAGTGTTTTGGGAAACTTTCCCTTGGTTCTCCTCGACACTTGGAACCATGTCTTCATTATCTCTTTCTTCCACATAGCCTTCTTCTCTCAATATTCAGTAACCTCTTGACTGTATGTCATCTCTGAGTATTCAGCTTGCTCTAGAATATGAAGGGAGTTCTCAATGGAGTCATGGTCAATAGATAGCAGCACTGTATCATTGGGAAAGAGAATTTTCTTAGTGTCTAGATTATAACAAGCTATGCTTCTCTAACAAGCTTTAGAGCTTGAATTGAGATAGGGAAGTTAGTAGCTTCAACCAATCCGCTCTCATTTAGCTTCTCAGTAATGGGATCTATCCTCTGAGCATATCAGAGAATCTCAAAGAGGTATCCCTGATTTTATGCCAGTCAGAAGTAATGTCATTCATCCCATTGAATCCCATAAATTTGGCTGCCATGCTTCGATAAATTTGAATCAGAACTTAGGAATCTATCGAAGGAAAAATGAAAGTAAGGAATAATTGTTACTAGAGGATTTAATTTAGACAATTTGTCAAACAGATGGTAACTCCCATTTGAAACACTTCACTGATTTTATAACTTCTAACGTCTTATCGTTAACGATTGACTTCCCGTGCCACACGAATGAAACGACTTAAGAATTTATGAAAAAGTCTGTTCTGAAGAAAAATGAATTTATTTGTATTAATTAATTTACCTCTACTGGCCATTAAGAAACATCTTTTCACTTTATATAACTATAAAAGTAAATTTTTGGAGGTAGCAGATAATTACTTTTCCACTTCTCCTTTAGGCTGAGAAACACTGTTGCAGCACTGCTACATCAAAAATTTGCCATGGAGAGATTCTGACTTGTTACAATATTAAAATGGCATGTTACAATTTCATCTTCTTTTTTTATACCTTGAATCCCCTTGTAGGCTGATTTTTCTTTACAAATCTTGCATGTGACAATCTGGCAGAAAATGCATCTTACAGGTTAAAACCCGCCTATTGAGGTAGCGGAGAAGCCACTTTCTACTTTTTTGCCGGTAACCTTTTATCTCTGATTTCTCATTATTTGATTACCTTGTTGGCCTGTAGGGAATCATTCTGAATGCCATAGTCTTTCTATCTTCAATCATCTATCTTCCACTTCCATTGACCGTTGAGACTTTAAGAATTGTTGAATGTTGTGGGTGATTATCCGCTAGGGAGAAACCCAAAATCAATCTTTTGCTGATAAGAAAAGATGAAGTATCAAAGCTAAAGATTTCAAAATTACACAAGATCAATGTTAGGAACCTTTGAATCATGACCTTTATCAGATTTGGGAGCTTAACCTACCCAATTTGATGTGATTCCAGATAACAACCCCCATTGGCTTACAAAGGAGAAGGTAATTCAGGAAAATCCGATAAAGGTTTTCCTAGCCTGAAGGGAAAAACTAGACTTAGACTCATGACTTGCATAATGTGTTCAAGACCACTACTACACACCAAACATCCATTTTTATCTAAAGGTATGCAGAACAAAAATAGGGCAACATTCCCCAAATTCTTTTTATCTCCCTTGAATTCCAATCGATAGCTCTATTTTAAGTCTACGCACTTGTCATCTCTTGTGCAGGCCTATTTTTGCATTTCCTTCTCTCTTCTTTTTCTCCTTTCAGTGCCTCTTCCTCTACCTGTGGTCTCTCTTCTAGGCAAGGTTTGGGAATTTGGTGTTACACCTGCCAATTTTGTGATAGTTTATTAAGTAATTTCAACAAATCTACTTGTGCATATAGCACACTGACAAACAATCTAGTGCTTTGTCCATGTGCCTGCATTTTGCATACATAGATTCCAAGCAAGGTTGTAGTTTTACACCTTCCAATTGCATTTGTATGAAGGTTTCTTTAAAAAATCCATTTTCTAGATAGCCCACAATCATGGTTTTAGTTGAGGTAATATATCAACCAGTTCACCAACCCTATCTATACTTCCACATTTGCATACATATTATGTGTGGCAATTTTGATCTCAATATTTTATCATTGATGGATGTCCAAATCCCATTCCCAGGCCATGAGGATGCTAGAAAAGTTGTGGAATTCGGTTTTATACTTGTCAATTTTATTTACTTGTAAGTGTCTATAGTCTTCTTGACTTCTTTCATAGCTTCCCCCTCTTGAATATGATGACCTTGCATTTATCCAAAATTTAATTTTTCTGGATCACATCACTTATCACACATAAGATTTTTATTTTACTGATAAAACTAACCCATGCACATAAGCCACTTGTGAAGCCTAAAAATCTTTAACAAATCCATTTTGTACATAGCCCACAATGATGGTCTTTGTCGAGGCTTTTTGTCAAAAAATTCACCAACCCCATCTATACTGCCACCTTTATATACATGTTACCTGTGGTAGTTGTGATCTCAATATTTTATGATTTATAGATGTCCGCACCCTATTCCCAGGACATGAGGACACTGAAAAAGTTGTAGAATTTGGTTTTATACTTGCCGATTTCATTTTCTTGCGGGTGTCTACAGTGTTTGTAAAAGGTCTGCGAAAAAAATCACAGCCAATAAATTGGAGCATGGAGCACGAGCAGGAGGGAGGAGGAGAAGGAGAAAAGGCGGGAGAGAAAATTTTGAATTTTGAAACTGGAGGGAAGCTGGGAGCTGAGGGAACTACTGCAAGATCTACAACAGAAGGTGTAGAGGCTACTGTTAGATTAGTGGAAAAAGATGGAAGATCTACAGTGGTACTATCTAGCAAGGATAATGGGTCAGAAATGGGACTAGAGGAGAAAAAACCAAAAGATTCAAATGTTGGGGGAGAATCTTCTCAAGGTAAATAAGATGGTCTCTTCGTTAATATGGGGAAAGGGAAATGGGTGGGTCTCTTTGGTATAAAACCCTTGGTTAAGTCCTTATTCCCTAAAGTGGATATTCTTTATAACCCATTGAAAGGCGAGTTTTGTATTCAAATACTAGCTCAGTTAGTGGACCACACGGTTTCTATCATGGCTTCTACTCTCGTAGGAAAATTATTGGGTTGAAGACCAAATATAGATCTTGTTAGATCCTTTATGGATACAAAATGGAGGCTAAAAGGTCAAGTTGATGTAGCGGCTATGCCTAAAGGTTTTTTCTCATTTGTATTCTCTAATGGGGAAGACCTTTCAAAATTCCTATGTGGGGGTCCTTGGATGATGGGCAAATCCTCCTTATCTCTCCAAAAATGGACAACTAGCCTTGACTATAATGATAGTTTCTTTACTATAGCACCGGTTTGGATTCGTCTTCCTGGGATGCCTTTGGAATATTGGCATGAAGATATTCTAATAGCTATTGTAGGATCATTTCTAGAGCTTCTATCTATAGATCCTATGACAGAAGCTAGAACAAGACAATTTTTCACAAGGATTTGTGTAAATATTTAGCAGAATGTTGACCTTCCTCAAGTAATAACCCTAAAGTTGAAACTAGGGACATGGAATCAAGAGATCGAATATGAATTTATTCCTTTTGTATGCTTCATATGTAATAAATTTGGTCATTGGGCTAAACATTGCCCCTAGAAGACCCAAAAGGAAAAGAAGGACCAGGATCAAGTCAAAGGACATAAAATGGAATGGAAAAGAAAAATAGAGGAAACAAAGGTCATCCCAACAATGCTAGAAGGAAATAAGGATCAGATGGAAGAAAGCATGAATGGTAAAATAAATGAGAATAATCAATAGGAGCAAAAAGGGGAAGTTGTCCAAGCATTGGTAATGCAAGTTCCCTAAGAAATGACAACCGATTTCACAAGCAAGAACATAATAGCAGAAGAAAGAGGGGAATTTTTCATAGTAGAAACCAAACAAAATGATTCAAGGATAGAAGAAAATGTGACTCCTTCTAAAGGAGAAGAGAAAGAAAGGTACCTTGAAGATGAGGAGTCTCTGGCAGATTTAGAAAATCAATGGTCAGAGGAAAAATAGAAGGAAACTGACCCAATTAGGGGAAGGAAAATATATTCCCCAATAGATCAGAACAAGACTGATAAATAGAAGAAGAAGAAGGAGGAAGAAGTAGAGGAAAAATCTTGGCTAACTGTGGGACACTCAAAGAAGGGATCAGGTAAAAAAATCCCAAAATCCCCCAAAGGAAACCACCTCATTTATGAAATGATCTCTAGCGCAGGAAAGAAAGTTGAGAGCTCTTCAATGGGGAAATTGAGCAAGAAGGAAGGAGGCCAAAAGCCAGGAGTATTGAAAAGATAGTAGAAAGTATCTATAGGAACTCCAAAACTAGATAAAGGTAGAAAATTTGAGAAAACTCAGAGGGAAGAGGAAGAAAAACAAAATATTGCTGATGGAAAACAACTCACTATCCATCAGGTTTGTTCCCTAATCCTTAAATGAAGATTATTTCATGGAACATTCGAGGACTCAATGGTCCTCACAAGCAAGATGTTGTTAGGAACTTAGTAAGAGATTCAAAGCCTGATATTATTTTGATTCAAGAAACTAAAATGAGTAAAGATAAAATAGAGAACTTGAAGCTATTAAAAAATGGGAATTGTTTTGGTATTAGTTTTGAAGGGGCTTCTAGAGGATTGTCTATCTTCTGGAATCAATCTTATTTTGACTGTCAGCTCCTAAAAGAGGATAAAAACTTCACTGCTGCTAATTTCTAGAGTTTAAAGGATAACTTGTTTTGGACCTTAATCAATGTTTATGCTCCTAACACAAAAAAATGGTAGACTTAAGCTTTGGAAGAAATTGCATGCTCAGATGGAATTTAGTCAAGAAAACAACTTTCTCATAATGGGATAATTTAATACCCCATTAAAGAAGGAAGATAAAAAGGGAGGTAATTTATCTCAAGTGGAAAGTAGAGTCGATTTGATGGACTTTATTAGTAATGAAGGACTGCTGGATGTTGATCTGGAAGGGATAAACTATACTTGGTCTAATTGTAGGGTGGGAATCGATCTCATTCAAGTTAAGCTTGACAGGGTGTTGATTAATCTACAATGGTACACTAAGTTTTCTTGTGCCCTTTCTTCCCTCACCAGAATTGGTTCAGATCATTTTCCCATTTCCTTTAATATTCTTCCTTTCACAGGTAAAAGAAATGCTCCCTTTAGATTTGAGAAGATGTGGCTAGACCATCCTGATCTAGAAAATAATATTAGGGACTGGTGGTATATTAATGTGGAAGGAACAACAATGTTCAAAGTGGTGAAGAAACTAGCTAATGTGAAATCTAATGTTAAAAGTTGGAACAAGAACATCTATGGTGACATCTTCCAATCCAAAAATAAAACCCAAATGGAAATGAAAGAAATCCAAGAGGAAATTCAAAGGAATGGACTATCTAAAAATATAAGAACTCAAGAGAATGCTATCCTTGCAGACTTTCACAATATTATAGCAAAAGAGGAGACTTTTTGGAGACAGAGATCTAGATCTCTTTGGTTAAAAGGAGATAAGAATACTAGATTCTTCCATCTCACTGCTCTTAAACACAAGGCAATAAACAAAATTCATTCCTTGTTAGCTACTAATGGTAAAATAACCAAAGAAGAAGAAATAAGGGAAGAAATGATGGGGTATTTTGCGACCTTATTATCTAAAGATCAAAATCTTAACTTAGAAGACCAAAGGAAATTACTAGTTTCAATTCCTTGCAAACTCGATCATTCTGCTAATGTTCTCCTAAAATCTATCCCGTCGGATACAAAAATTAAGAAGGCTATCTTTTCTTTTGAAGGAGAGAAATCACTAGGTCCTAATGGGTTTCATATGTTTTTCTTCCAGTAGTTCTAGAGCATTGCTGGAAAAAATGTATGTTTAGTAGTTAAAGAATTCTTTGGAACTAAATCTTTCCTTAGGGAACTTAATTCAACTTGTATAGCTCTCATTCTAAAAAAACCTAGAGCGGTCACAGTTGATGGCTTTAGACCAATAAGTTTATCAAATCCCTATACAAAATCATCTTGAAGGTCATGAATTCTAGACTTTTGAGAATATTGCCTAATCTTATCTCTCCTCAATAGAATGGGTTTGTTCCTGGAAGACAAATTATGGACTCTATTATAGTGGTGCATGAGAATATTCATTCACTTCATGCCTCTAAAAAATAGGGATTCTTGATGAAACTGGACTTGTAAAAAGCCTATGATAGAGGGGATTGGTCTTTCTTGTCAAAAATCCTTAGTTCTTTTGGCTTCGATAAAAATGTGATAAGAAAAATAATGTAATTGGTGACTACGGTGACTTCTTTAGTGATTTTTAATGGGGGTTCTTCTATTTTTTTCCACCCCACAAGAGGTCTAAGACAAGGTGATCCCATCTCCTCCATTCTCTTTTCTATAATGGCGGAAAGCCTCAAGAGATACATTAATAGTATGGTCATGTCAGGTCAGATTTATGGTCTCCAACCTTCTTCTACCTTGCATAAGTTCTCCCATGAATAATTTGTGGATGACACAATTATGATGAGGGAAGCCTCTGTTAAGGAAGAAAGGAATATAAAAAAGGCTTTGAATACTTATTCAAATGCCTCAGGTCAATCAATTAACTGGGAGAAGAGTTCTCTTTTCTTCTGCAACACTCCTAAATAATGAAAAAGGAAGATATCTTCCATTTTGGGTTGCAAGATAGGGAATCTTCCCTCTACCTATTTGGGTCTCCCTCTCTACCACAAACGAGATGATTCCTTCTAGAATGGTATCATTGACCATTTTCACAAGCTGGCAGGATGGAAAGGAGCTACTCTAAGTCAAGCTGGAAAAGTTCAGCTTCTGAAATCTACTCTCCAAAATATTCCAATCTATGCGCTTAGTCTCTTTAAAATTCCTCAGAAGTATGCAGACTTGATTGAAAAAATTCAAAAAAGATTTCTTTGTTCAGGAGTTGAAGAGAAGAAGAGGTTAAGTCTTGTGGCCTAGGAGGTGGTGTGTAAACCTAAGAAGTTGGGAGGGATTGGTATCAGAAGTATTAAAAATACTAATAAGGCTTTGCTGGAAAAATAGTGCTAGAGAATCTTTGAAGAGGAGAAGGAATGGAATGCCATCATCAAGAGAAAATAACATTTGAATTCTTTGGAGGAAGTGCTAAGGAACCCTTTGGATATCAATGGTTCTTTCATTTGGAATAGTATTAGGAAAGGAAGGGACCTGATTAGAAAAGGGACAAGATGGAAGCTAGGAAATGGTAGGAAGATAAACTTCTGGACTGATAATTGGCTGAAGGAAGAAGCTCTTAGTGAGAAGCAGGAATGGATGCCAGCAATTCTGGACTATAAAGAAATAGTTGGAGAGAAGGTATTTGTTTAATGGATCAATGAAAAATGGGTGGACCTTAGCTCCTTTGATGTTTTCCTCAATTTGGTCACTAAGTATCTTACATCCTGGTTTGCAAGATAAAATGAACATGACTCTTTGATATGGGGTCTGGAGGCTAATGGAAAATTTTCAGTCTCTTCTACTTCTGCCCTTCTTTTCGCCAAGGAAGATCACCCTATTAGTTGTTAGGTATGGAATATCAAGCTTATACTTAAAATTAATATGTTCTTTTGGCTCCTTGTTCAGAATAAAATTCTAACAGTGGAAAATCTTTGTAAAAGGGGATTTAGTATGCCTAATAGATGTATCCTTTGTTGCTCTGAAGCTGAAAACCATAACCATCTTATGATTCATTGTACTTATACTTATAAAGTGTGAAACTCTGTTTTCAATTATTTCAATCTGAACTGGGTGAAACCTAATAACTTCCAAGACATGGTTAAACAATGGCACTACCCCCTTAATGGTAAAGAATTCAAAGACCTTTGGAGGATGTTTCTTCTTCACTTCACTTGGAGAATCTGGAAGGAAAGAAACAAAAAAATATTCAGAGAAAAAATCTCATGCTATGAAATTGTGGCCAATAGTATTTGTAGAAGCTTGCTGGAAAATTTTAAAATTTATCTTCCTAGAGACTCCCCCTGTAAGAACACTTAGTGTATAAATGATATTCTTAACAGGAATTATTAGGAGCAGAAAGACAAGGATTTAAATTTGAGGGAAAACACTAGATGGGTTGCTCCTCTGATTGGCTCGGTCAAAGGTAATTTTGACGGGGCAGCTAAAGGGAATCTGGGAAAAGCTGGAGTGGGAGGTATTATAAGAGACTCTATTGGTAATTATCTGGGAGAAGTTTTTTCCCCTTTGGGAGTTTAGACTAATCATGTTGTCAAAGCTATGGCAGCCCTTCAAGTTGTCATGTTGGCTAAAGATATGGGTTTTTCTAATTTTTGGTTGGAGGGAGACTCTCTAAACATAATAAACTATATTAAGGCCAATCATGAAGTTTCATGGAAAATTAGCCACATAATTGATAAAATCAAATCGTTAATGCTCCTTTTTAAAGAAAATCACATAACCCATGTTTTTGGGGAAGGTAATAAGCCGGCGGATGGCTTAGTTAATGTGGGGGTTCAAACTGACATCAACGAATCATGGAGAGGGGAAGTGGATCTCAATATGGAGATTTTATGTCTTATCAGGTATGATAAGATTAACCATATTGAATGCTCAATTAATAAACATGATTAATGATGAGGCCATCACTTATGATGAAGTGTCATGATAGCTGTCACTCAAGGGACGCGAGATTAATGAAGATTGTGACTCTGCATGGATTATGGGTTTTAATGAGGATTTTGAAACTGAATAATCACAACAGCATTGCCTTTTAGTGTATTGCATTCCAGCCTTCCCATTCTCTACATATTTAGAACTTGTCAAGCATTATAGGGGGTGGTCTAAAGAGGGAGGAACCGATGGATTGTACAAAGTAGAAACATAAGAAGAAAGTTGAGAAGAGACTGAAGAAGGGTGGTGTGTCCCAGTATTTGGACAAGATTCATGAATGGGATATGGAGATAAAAAAAAATTGTAGATGGATGGAAGAACAGGAAGGTAAATATGAGGGGAAAGTCCTTTAATTTGACTATGAACATTATTTCAAAAATCATGGGCCTTTCTTGCGAAGGCATGAAGTTTTATAGGGACAACAAGTGGGCTGGGACTCAAGCCTTCAAAATCTTCCCAAAAACTGAAGAAGAAGAAGCCCTTTTAAGCAAAGGGATGGGGAATTACGTGGATATCAAAACAATTAAGTCTCACTAGGTGGATATTTTAACAGTGATGATGGAGTATTTCACCCTGGATGGTTGCTACTCCAAAATTTATAATATCCATTTTGTTCTAGAAAATAATTTTAGGCACAATAAAAAGGTTTCATTTCCTTTCTATCTTCTGAGCTTGCTACATAATACTGTCATGGAGCATAGGAAAAATGTGAGTAACCTAGCGCTTCACATAGGGATTATTCTGTTAATTTTAGAATATGCTAGAAATCAAATCCCAAAGTCTATCCCCAAAAGGGTTAAAGGGAATGCTAGGCAAGCTAAGATGGATAACAAAAAATAGAGACTAAAGAAAAGGGTAAGAACCAAAAAGAAGTCAAATCTGGAAAGGCAGGAGGAGGTTGAAGACCAAATCCTAGATAGTCAGGGTAATGAAGATGAGATTCAAAAAGAGGAAAATGAGGATGCACATGCGTTTGAAGAGGAAGATCAAGAGATAAATGATGAGACTCTGGTTAGGGATAAAGATGATCAATTGATAAAGGAGGACTCCTAGACAAACAAGGAGGAAACACCTATGACTGATGATGATGAGAACATGGATAATGAAGTTGGGAACCAAGAGATGGAAAAAGAAGAAGAAGAAAAAGAGGGAGATGAAAAGGAGGAGGAAAAGAATGATGGTAAGGGAAATGAGGAGCAAATTGAGCAGCTGATCTTGAAGGCTGGAAATAGGAAAAAAAAGAAATAGAGAATGGACCCTAAAATGGTAGGATTTGATATTGATGAAAGAATTCTTAAAAGAAAAGAGGACCATGGGGCAAGCATGGAGAACTAGCTCAATGAGGAAATGAAGACAATGAAGAAACACCTGAATGAGATGCAAGAAGCTATGGAGCCCTTCAAATACAAGATTGAAGAAATGGAGAAGGACCTACTAATTAAGGTTAAAAAAAACAATAGTGATGAGGAGATCACTGCTAGAGTCAACGCTCTTGTGGAAGAAAAGATGCAAGATATGAAAAAGAAAATCAGCCACAATGGGCACATGATAAGTATCATTCTCAAACACAGTAATGTAGGGCTTCAAGTTTTTGTTCAAAACCTGAAAGTGTTATATGCTTACCTAGAAAGAAGCCTACTAGAAAAATACAATAATTACTATTGATGACAAGGTAGGGAGCTCGGGCCCAGGGACAAGAACCCAAAGTGGCATTAAAAGGAAAGTCCTGAAGATTCCAAAAGAGATGCAAGAGCTGAAGGAGTCCATTGAAAAAATGGAAGAAATGTAGAAGGAGGTGGAGGAAGGCTACCAAAGTATGATGTAGTTTCTTTTTATCTATTTTGGAAACTTTGCTGGAAGTTGTACTAGAAATTGTGCTGGAAACTGTGTGTTTTTTTGGCAGTTCTTTGTTTTCCTTTTTTTGGGTTTTGGGTGTTTGTCGAGGTCCTACTTTTTGTTCATAGAAAGCATTCTATGTTTGTATGGGATTATGATGCTGATCTCTAGAAATCTTTTGTAAAAGGTTTCAGGGTCCTTCATCTCCAGTAGTCTTTTGAAAAAGGTTTCGGGATCATAGCCAGTCATGTTTTTAATCGTATCTCCAAAAATACAAAACTGGTTAGGCTGATTTTTTAATATGTTTGAGACAACCACGTGTGCACTCTATAGAATTTTTTTTCAGATAAACTGAGATCGAACATCAAAATTTATGGTCCTCTGAGCCTTGGAAAAAATAAACAATCAATAATGCGTCTAGACTTTTATCCCACATGCAGCGGGTGACAGTTTTATTGTAAAGCATCTGCTACCACATTCTCCCTCCCTTTAATGTAAAGTACATAAAAGTTGTACTTGCATAGGAAATCCAATGTCATTTATGAGTATTATGATTTGGTTGTGTGAAGATGTATGGAAGGTTATGGTGAAATTGAGTACTTATTTAAGAAAAAATGTTGGTTGTGTCTTTTTTTGATGTGTAAAATTTTAGGCATGATAGTCGTATTAGGGTTTTCCACCTTTTAAACCATTTTGCATATCTTTATCAATTCCAAATGTTGATGATTTAATCAAATCATGCTTTTCTATAGTTTTTCTTGCATGAAATCCAATATTGGTTAAATTTTTAGGAGAGTTTAATAGCTTTTGTTTGCTGGAAGGTTGAGCTTTCATTATTTTCTTTAATGTAGTGATACGTCTTCAATTAAATGTTTTATGAGTGTGGTTTTTTCTTGGGTATTACAGGATTAAAAGGTACATACTTATTTAATATTCAAAATTGGATGGATGAATAGAACACATGATGGTATTCAAAATTTGATGTTTAAATACACCACATTATTCTATTAGGGAAAGGTCTTGCTTAATGGTAACTCATTATTACATTGAAATCAACAAAAACTTAAATTATCTAGACAAATAATGAGCCCTAATATTGTGGGGTCATGGTTAAAATTAGTATTGCACAAGTACACCAGTTGGGATGTGGCTTTCTTAGAAATATATACATGCTATTCCTATAGTGTTATGTTCCATTACTGAATTTTGTAAAGTTCTTGAATTTTTATTGCATTAACTAGCTCATTAAAATTTTTCATGATATATTCTTGTAATATACATGTTTATACATTCAAATATTGGATGTTTGTTTCCTGCACTAAAGCTTAGTTCAGTCACTGGTCATTTAAACTTGATTTCGACAATTTATCATACTACATTTTAAAAAGTTCACTAGAATTAACTTTTTGAAGGACCTAAGCTCTAGTATTTTATGCCATCATTCTTCTTTTCACCTGGTTTTTGTTAACTTGTTTCACGGTTCAATTAAGAATCATTAATTAAGCATATTTGATTTTTTTAAAACTTAATATCAGCATCAATGGCAAGGAAAATCTATTTAAACTAGGGAATTGGAGTTGGGGCTTTTCGAGAGATATACGGGGGCCGTAGAAGGAATGGTGTTGCTACACCACATATTTGTAAAAGAAGTGGGTCTATTGCTCAACATATACTCCAGCAACTAGAAAAAATTGGCATTGTTGAGACTGATCCTAATGGGTGAGTGCTTTCATTTGTTTTTACTTTAGTGGGCTTCTTTCTGCTTGTTCCTTGAATGTGATGTTTTGTATGGTTCCAAATTTTTTGACATGAAATTTTTCTTTTATTTTCAGTGGAAGACACATCATTTCCAATGGCCAAAGGGATCTTGACCAAGTTGCTGGTCGGAATGCAGTTGCTCCATCCGGAGCAATATGTGATTGGATAAGCTAAAATAAGTCACTGTAAACTTTTTATTTGTTTTTTGTTTCTTTGTTTTTTACATAAATGTTTACAATTTTTTAATATTTTTTTAGTATCAATCCATTAAGAGGTAATGGTACAAACATAAACAATACTAAGGTTTTATGTGTCTACAAGAATTGAAGCTTTATTAATTGATTGAAAATAGTCATCTCCAAGGACCCTTGTATTGAATTTTGAAATTACTTGCAAATGTTACTAGAAGGAATGGATAAACAATATATTGAATTCAAATGCAAGTACAAAACATTGTCTACTTACTATTTTGTATTAAAAAAATTTATTAATATGGCATTTTCTTGTTATGTGAAAATCTACTATTTTTCCTAATCCTTGGGCAAAGATTTACTTCTTTTTGTTATTAAATAGGATAATGTAGTTTCCATTGCTTGAATTTATGTGTCTTTGTAGGAGCTATATCTATTTAGAAAATAATGAAAAAGGCTTGGATTTCTACATTTTCTATTGGCACGGTTTCATTCAATAGAAAAACTATATGGGTTTGTTATTACCATGCAGGTTGTGGACTCCATTTGTGGCTTTGTATAATCCTTGATTTTTGTTTCCTCTCTAATCTGATATGGCAATAAGTCTTTGAGACTTTCCTTATAGAAAGTTCCATAGGCCACTGTATATACTCTCCTCTTTTCTACATTTTGCATTTGAAATCATGACACCTGTAGATGAAGAAAAGTAATGATTTCTGGGCTCTTTCTTTGCATTACTATGTTATTCAGGCTCTTGGGTTCAGAAAACATAAGGAAAAAGATATCCATGTGCTATCTAATGAGGGTTTTCAGAATTTTTTGGGGGGTTCTGATTATTTTAGTAGCTGCGGTCCTACACTCCTATGGCTTCACCTTTCTTTTTGAGAATAAAAAATGAGTTCTTACTTTGTTGCCCACTGATGTAGAGTGAGGTTTTAATGGTGTTAAAATCCTTGTCTCTATATATCACTTTTTATGTTCCATTTATGACAGTGAATACATTTATCATGCTTCTTAATTATAAATAGAGAAGTTGAATTTCTTTTGAATATGATTATGTCCAATGCTCACGAATAATCGTTACGTTTCTGTCACAACATTATACACTTTTTTAGTGTTTTAATTTTCTCTTGTAGCTTCACTTGAAATCATGATGCTCCCAAATTGATATCATTTCCTATTGCCATCTTGATGCACTCTTGATGTTACCTTCTCATTTAGTATCACCTTTTTGTGCAGACTAGTGCATTTACCCTATTTCAATAATAACCAAAAGGAAGGAAAAGATACAAACCTATGAAACACACAATATTTACATGATTAGATCCTTCTTATTGTTGTTTATTCAATTTGTTGTTTATCCAATTAGTTTTTTATTTAATCTATTATTTATTCAATCAACTATTTATCCAATATGTTGTTTATCCAAATTTATTACATATGTTATTTATTCAATCTATTGTTTATTCAATATATTGTTTATTAAATGTGTTGTTTATTCAATATATTATTTATTCAATCTGTTGTTTATTCAAATAGTTGTTTATTAAAATAGTTGTTTATCCAATCAGATTTTTATCTAATTGTTTGTTTATTCAATTTGTTGTTTATCCAATATGTTATTTATCCAATATGTTGTTTATCCAAATAGTTATTTATTCAAACTGTTGTTTATTCAATCAGTTGTTTATCCAATACTGTTTATCAAATATGTTGAACTTATCATTAATCTATTGTTTATACTATTTATCCAATTTGTTGTTTATCCAATTATCTATTTATTCAATTTGTTGTTTATCCAATTGGTTGTTTATTCAATATTTTGTTTATTCAATTTTTTGTTTATCCAATTTTTTTGTTTATCAAATAAGTTGTTTATTCAATATGTTGTTTATTCAAAATATTTTGGTCGTGCTCATCAGATCCTTGAACAAGCAACTAACCAAAAAAGATTGAAGAGAGCATATCCATTCTTCAGTTTTGTGGCTCCTTCCCTTCAATGGGCTCCTTCAACAGAATATAATCCTCCTCAATTTGAATTGCGTTTGGAAAATAACTGCCAATCATAACATGATTAACAGCTATATTAGGAAAAATCATTTCAATCCACAACAAAAATTATAGAATAGCTATATCAGGCAAAATCATTCCAACCCATAACAAGCAACTAACCAAAAAAGATTGAAAAGTGCATCAGTTTTGTGGCGGCTTCTCTTCAACAACCTCCTTACACAAAAAATAATCCTCCTCGATTTAATTTTCATTAAGGATGAGTCATCTGTCAAATCACACTTTTATCTTATTCAACTCCCTCAACAATGGCTAAATCATCTCTCTAATGGACTCCTAAAGAAGTACGATCGTTTCCAAATGAGCAGTTGTGAATATGAGTAAAGTTAAAACGTATAGATTAACTTGATTGGAACTATTCACCCTTGAATCAAAATTGGCCATAACTACATCTACCACTTTATTAAATTTAGCGAGGGAAATAAACTTGGCATCACTTTTTCTTTTTATGAGGACCTGAAAGTGATTATCTTCATACTGATTCTCCAATTTTTCTGTACAATCATCTACAGTCTTTCTCATTCACTCAACTGTAATCTTATGTGTTGGACCCACAACATGAGGGATATTGTAAAGACAACAATGTTTAAGGAAATTGAACCATATGATTCTGATTGGTACTATGTTAGTAGGTATGATTGTTGTAATTTATGTAATGTTTTTGAATTTCTATTGCATTAACTAGCTCATTCAATTTTGTATTGATATATTCCTTTAAATATAGTTTACATGTTACAACCGATCTACCAGTTTATACATTCAAATTTTGGACATGTGTCTCCTGTTGGACATGTTGGAAAGTGCAAAAGGCCAAAAAAGGACTTAGCTTTCTCAACATGCCCTCTCCAGACAGGGTTCAAGGAACCCAGGAGAAAGATGAACCCAAACTCAATAAAGCAGGTGGGTCCCCATGGTCAGAGGACCAAAAATAGTGTATGTGTTGTGGACCCACAACACATCCAGTGTGGTAATTCAATCTGTAAATATTCATTCCAATATCTATCAATTAAATGATTTTTCAGGCATTTCATTTTTCCAAAACAAAGATTCAAAAGCCCAACAATTTTCTTTTTCCTATTCAAAAAAATATTCAAGTACCTTTCTTGACCACTTGAGATGTGCAGTGTAGGTAGGGATAAAATTTTAAGGAGAGACATCTTTCACCATGCAAGTTGTTGACATTGCTGACGAGAACCTGCAATCCCTTTTCTATTAGGGTTCAACTCTCTCTTTGGGAATAGTTTTAAAAATGAAGGAGAAGAATGAAATAAGTTATAAAACCCTAAAGTCATTTAGGGTTTTGAGATCTTTAAAAATATATTATCTTCTAACCTTGGAATAATTTTTGGTCTGGCACTGGGTGATCTGGTTTTTAGCATTTTGGAGGTCTAAAACCTGCTGCTTGGATGCGACTCAAAAAACAAAACCCTAACCTAAAAATGAACAAAGGTGAACTGACGAACTCAACTCAACTCAGGCCTCAAGGGCATGAGACCCTAGGAGACCTAGAAGGTGCGAGCCCGACCAAAAAACCCTAACCAAACAAAAAACCACAAAGGGGAAAAAAATCATAACCCAAAACAAGGAAGATGAGGAAGATGAAGTAGGAAAAATAGAGCGAACAAGAGTGCCTACCTGCAACAAGGTGCGGGGGAGGAGGGAATGAAATAGGGCGCTGATGGCAAGGGGAAAAAATCTAAACGTGGTGAATGGTGAGGAAGAATCAACACAGACGTGTGAAGCTCGAGATGTGGAAGCACAAAAAGAAAAGTGAGTAAAAAATGTGCGCTCCATTGGTGGAATTTGATCCTTTGGACATTTTTACATACCCCTTGTGCCACGAAGACAAATTTAAAATATTTGGTCTATTTTTTATGGTTGTTCCCAAAAAAAGCTTGCTAAAGCTTCAAAGACAAATTGAAAAATTTTGTTTGACCAAGATATCATTGTTTAAATTTTTTAACACTAAGCATGTTCAAAACACCAAAAGAAAGAAAAAAATAAAAATTGCAAGTAATTCAAATTTTCAATTTTGAGATGAAAACACCTCTACATACCAAGTATCTTCTTTTTTACTCTTTGCCACTTGACAAATTACAATGTGTTGAAATTAATGTTTATAGTGAAAATAAATTCTGTAACACTTGAACACATACCAACATCCTTGATCTGCATCCAGAGAAATATTCCACTTGTCCACCTACTCTATTGACTATGAAAAACTTGTCACTAATTTCACCAATTTATTTTGTATGAACTATATGTTTCACCACCAAGGAATGCCACATCTTCTAGACTGTCAATTATAATTTTACTTTATTAAATCTTGTATGTAAGTACCTCAGGGAACACATTGTTGCTGTCATTTTCCACAATGCAAGCCCCTAGCACCACCTCAGCCACCACAAAAGCAATTGCCACCACATACACCAAAAAGGTTAAGCACCTAGCACCATGCATTAATTGACTGCTCACCATGCACATGACAACTAAGTGTGTCAAGCAATCATTGAATGATTACACATACCACCAAAGCATTGACCTTGTATCTTATCCCTACACAACATGCCAGGCTCTTAAAAGTGTGTGTCCAAAATTGTGAACACGCCACAGTTCTACAAATAATTTTTCACTAATGCATCCTTAAGAATCTCTAGCAAACTAAAATCTAGTAATTATAGAAGCACCAGAGCACATCAAAAACTATCTTAATTCCTAGCCTAGCAGACTGAAATTAAAAAAATTCCTTTTAAAATCAATCTTTCATGACTGTTTGAGCCTAGGAAGCAATCTAAGTTGATATGTATCAGTATACCTTGATGTTAGACCTTTTCTGAAATGAGTATGGGAACCTGAAAGCTGGCTAGAACTCAACCATAAATTGGCCTAATATACATTGGGAGTAATGCCTTCATAAGATCTGAGAATCAAATTTCAGATTTTACATTTGTTTTTATTTTATTGTGATTATTTGTGTTTGTGCCTTGAATGTGTTGTTTTGTATGATTTTAAATGTTTTGACATGCAAATTTGTGTTTTATTTCAGTGGAAGATGCATCACTTCCAATGGACAAAGAGCTCTTGACCAGTTTGTTAGTTAGATTGTATTTTCTGCACCTTGAGCTTTATGCGATTGGATTTGTGGTTTTCACAAAGTAATTTCAGATTTGTTCATGTTTGGTTGAATTTTAAATAGATCTTACTAGGTACTTCATCGACGATCCAATCTTCTTTTCAGGCATTCTTGCAAGGAAACATGTAGTGTATCAGTATTTTATTCAAAGCTACTAAGGGGGAAAAATAGAAAGGAAACTACAACTAAGAAAACAAGCAGCTACATGGCTCTGAAATGCCAAGTCATGAAACTTCCTACTTTTTTGGTGTTTCAGAAGATTGGACGTTGAAGACACGATTAGGTGTGAAAGGCTGAAAGGAGGTGAATGAGGCTCTAGAGAAATAATTCTTTCAGACTTGCGGAGTAAAAAAAATGAGAGAATTTGTGGGCTATGGAAGTCAGAAAAAGATGGACTTGGCGGTTTGGTGGATGTCAGTCTTTCGAAGGGCAAAAGTCTAAAGAATTATTCAGAGTGTGAAACTCTGAAAGTGGAAGTGATCTTGTATTAGACACTTTGGCATTTCGAGGTTTTTGGCATTTCGGATGCATAGGATGGTCTAAAACCACAAATGTCTGACAGTCCAATTTGGACACTTGGCATAATTTATTGTATGGCGTTGGGTGATCCAATTTTCAGCCCTTCGGAGGCCAAAACCTGATGCTTGGATGCGACTCAAAAAAAAAACCCTAACCTAAAAATGAACGAAGGTAACCTGATTGACTCGACCTAACCAAGGCCTTAAGGGAACAAGACCCTAGGAGATCTAGAAGGCGCGAGCTTGACCAAAAAAACCCTAACCCAATGAAAAACAACAATGGGGATGAAAAACCTAACCCAAAACAAGGTAGACAATGAAGAGGAAGTAGGAAAAATAGAGAGAATATGAGTGCCTACTTGCAATAAGGTGCGAGGGAGGAGGCAATGAAATAGGGCAATGACGGCGAGGGGGAAACAAATAAATGTGGTGAATGACAAGGAAGAATCAACATGGATGCATGGAGCTTAAGACGTGGAAGCAAAAAAAGAAAAGTGAGTAAAGAAAATGCGTGGTCCATTTATATAGCCAGCGGGTGACATCACCAAACTTCAGGGTATCAGAGGCCAAAAACCCTGAAGTCAAATGACCTCACCGTCTTTTAGTGTTTTAGAGGCTGAAACATCAAAAGATAGGTTAGGCCTTTCACCTTTTTGGTATTCGGTGTTTCGGAGGTTGGATGACCCACCTATGTCCAAAACACCAAAAGTGCAAAAGGTCAAAATAAGACAGCTTTCTCAATAGGCCCTCTCTAAACAGGGTTCAAGGAACCCAAACTCAAAAAAGAAGGGGGGTCCCCATGGTTAGAGGACCAAAAATGGGGTATGTGTTGTGGACCTACAACACATCCAGTGTGGTAATTCAATCTATAAATATTCATTCCAATATCCATCAATTAAATGACTTTCAAACATTCAATTTTTCCAAAACAAAGATTCAAAAGCCCAACAATTTTCTTTTTCCTGTTCTAAAAAATGTTCAAGTACCTTTCCAGACCGCTTGAGATGTGCAACATAGGTAGAGATAAACTTGTGAGGAGAGACATCTTTCACTATGCAAGTCGTCACCATTTCTGGATGTAATAAAGGTTGGATCCCTAAGATCTTGGTTTTTAATGTGTACTTGTGAGATGGAAATTCTTGATAGTGTTTTTTAACATCATTATGGTTCCCTTGAAATTTTTGCATTTATTAATATTCTTGAATACTAATTTCTCTCACATTTTTTAGGGCAACATGACAAATCAACTCACATATATTGTCACTAATCTTATATTGAGGCAAGAAATTACAAAATGCAAAAATTTCAAGGGAACTAGAATGATGTTAAAAAATACTATCAACAATACGACTACATGATAAAGAAGATGAGAAATTGAGTGGTGAAAATTTAAGGTTTGGTAAAATCATCCAAAGATATTTCTTTTAGGAGATCATTTAGGCCCAACCGATTTATTTTTGGAGCCATATCTGAAGGTAAATAAATTATCATAAATTCATGTGCTTCATAAATATCTTGAAAGGATTAATTTTATAAAAAAGAACCACAATGAATGCCTCCAGTAATTAAGAGCTTTATCCTTGATCTTGTCTTGCTAGCTCATTGTCATATGTTCATTTACTCAAAATGACTGTCTGAGCCTGGGAAGAAATCTATGATGATATCTATCAACAAACCTTAACGTTAGACCTTTTCTTAAACGACTATGGGAACCTCAAAGTTGGATAGAAATCAATCAAAAATTGGCCTGATCTACATGGGAGTAATGCCTTCATAAGATCTCAGGATCAGATTTTAGATTTTACATTTGTTTTTACTTTATTGTGCTTATTTGTGTTTGTGCCTTGAATGCGCTGTTTTGTAGGGTTTAAATGTTTTGACATGCAAATTTGTGTTGTATTTTAGTGGAAGATGTATCACTTCCAACGGCCAAAGGGATATTGACCAGGTTGTTAGTTAGATTGCAGTTGTTGTACCTTGAGCATTATGTGATTTGATTTTTGGTTTTCACAAAGTAATTTCAGATTTCTTCATGTTTGGTTGAATTTTAAACATATCTTACTAGGTTGTTAAATAGATCTTACTATGTATCCTTTGAATAGGTACTTCATCGATGTTTTAGTCTTCTTTTCAGGCATTCTTGCAAGGAAACATTTAGTGTATCAATATTTTATTCAAAAATACTAAAGGGGAAAAATAGAAAAGAAACTATAACTAAGAAAACAAGAAGCTACAGGGCTCTAAAATGCCAAGTCATGAAAATTCCTACTTTTTTGGTGTTTCAGATATTTGGACGCTGAGAAAAAATCATGTGTAAAAGGATGAAAGGAGGTGAATGAGTCTTTGGAGAAACAATTCTTTCATAGTTGCGGAGTACAAAAACTAAGAGAATTTGCGGGGTGTGAAAGTCTGAAAAAAGATGGACTTGGTGGTTTGGTGGATGTTGGTCTTTCGAAGGGTAAAAGTCTAAAGAATTATTCAGAGTGCAAAACTCCAAAAGTGGGTGGAATAAATATTGTATTTATCACTTCGGCGTTGTGGATTTTTTGGAATTTCAAAGGCATAGGATGGTCTGAAACCCCAAATGTCTAATAGTCCAATCTAGACACTTGGAAAAATTTCTGGTCTGGCATTGGGTGATTTGGCTTTTGGCCTTTCAGAGGCCAAAAACCTGCTGCTTGGATGTGACTCAAAAAAAAAATCCTAACCTAAAAATGAACAAAGGAAACCAGATCAACTCGACCCAACTAAGGCCTCAAGGGAATGAGACCCTAGGAGACCTAGAAGGCACAAGCCTGACAAACCAAACCCTAACCTAATGACAAACAATAAAGGGGACAAAAAACCTAACCCAAAAAAGGAAGATGAAAAAGAGGAAGCATGAAAAATAAATAGAATGGGAGCGCCTACCTACGACAAGGTGCGAGGGAGGAGGCAACGAAATAGGGCACTCACAGTGAGGGGGAAATAGATGAACACAACGAACAATGAGGAAGAATCAACATGGATGCACGGAGCTTGAGATGTAGAAGCAAAAAAAGCAAAGTGAGTAAAAAAATGTGTGGCCTGTTTATATATCCGGTGGGTGACATCACCAAACTTTAGAGTTTTGGAGGCCAAAAACCCCAAAGTCAAATGACCTCACCATCTTTCGGTGTTTCAGAGGTCGAAACATCAAAAGATAGGCTAGGCCTTTTGCCTTTTTGGTATTTTGGCATTTTGGAGGTCGGATGACCCACCTATGTCCAAAACACCGAAAGTGCAAAAGGTCGAAAAAGGACTTAGCTTTCTCAACAAGCCCTCTCTAGACAGGGTTCAAGGAACTCAGGAGAAAGATGAACCCAAACTCAAAAAAGAAGGGGGGGTCCTCATGGTCAGAGGACCAAAAATGGGGTATGTGTTGTCGACCCACAACACGTACAGTGTGGTAATTCAATCTATAAATATTCAGTCCAATATCTATCCATTAAACAACTTTCAGGCATTTAATTTTTCAAAAATATAGATTCAAAAGCCTAACAATTTCCATTTTCCTGTTCTAAATTTTTTTAAAGTACCTTTCCACACTGCTTGAGATGTGAAGCTTAGGTAGGGATAAAATTGTGAGGAGAGACATCTTTCACCATGCAAGCCATTGCCATTACTAGACGTAATAAAAGCTAGATCCCTAAGATCTCAATTTTAAACGTGTACTTGTGGGAAGGAAATTCTTAATAGTGTTTTTTAACATCATTCTGGTTCCCTTGAAATTTTTTCATTTAGTCATATTCTTGAATACTAATTTCTCTCACATTTTTCAGGCAGCACGACAAATCCACTCACATATCTTGGCACTAATCTTATATCGAGGCAAGAAATTACTAAATGCAAAAATTTCAAGGGAACCATAATGACTTTAAAGAATACTATCAACAATAAGACTACATGATAAAGAAGATGAGAAATTAAGTGTTGAAAATTTAAGGTTTGGCAAAATCATCCAAAGAGATTCCATCTTTTAGAGATGACAGAACAACACACTCCTTGCTTCAAGGAAACTTTACTCAGAATGAAGGCCAACAAGCTATTTGGGAGATCGTTTAGGCCAAAATAATTTATTTTTGGAGCCATACCTGAAGGTAAATAAATTATCATAAATTCTTGTGCTTCTTAAATACATTGAAAGTATTAATTGTATAAAAAAGACCCACAATGAATGTTTCTAGTAATTAAGAGCTTTATCCTTGATCTTGTCCTGCCAGCTCATTCTCGTATGTTCATTTACTTTGGTTGTGTACAAACATAATTATGAAAAAAATATAGTCACTAGGTACATGTCTTTGGGCACTATGCACAAGTATTTTCAAATTGTATAGTTTAGATCGACACGTTGATAATTAGTGAATAGCTTTGTCCATAATTAGTGGCTTGGTTGATATGGCCATCTGCCTATTTTAATTCTTGACAATTGATTTAAATGATAGGTGAGGGGTAGGATAAGAGTTGGTTGGAGTTCTATTAGGGCCCGTTTGGACCATGGCATATCGGCCGATATTCATGCATTCCATATTCAGAAGATGGTATCCATTGTTTGTGGTCAACAGTGAAGGATGGAATTGGAATTTTGATATTCCAATTTGGCCAAAAAAATGGGCATACCGTCTTCCACTTGAAAAGGTGGAATTGGAATATCGGGCTCGCATGCCGATTTTTGAATTCCAATTTTGAAGGGTCGTCGGGTCCGCATGGGTGTTGTATAACTTTTGACATCCACTTTTTATTTTCACATCCAACGGCAATTTTCCTTCGTCTGCGTGCCTTGCTCGAAACCCTATCTTCTGTGCTTTGTTCATTTCGCTTTGTTGCAGTGCGTGAGTGCCTTGCTCGAAACCCTATCTTCTGTGCTTTGTTCATTTCAGTTTGTTGCAACACGTGAGTGCCTTGCTCAAAATGAGAGCTTGTTCATTTCTCTTTGTCGGCTGCAACGGCCAATTTCTCAGTATCCCCACTGGTTCAGAGAGGTAAGTATTACATTGTTCGATTCCCTACTGCTGCCATTCAAACTTCAAATCAGTTTTGGTGATGCTCTGTAATTGATGGTTTCTTGACTACACATTTGGGCTTTAGATCAGTAATGGGGGTG
>MU225812.1:295096-306002 GCA_018584345.1 Thuja plicata | reverse complement strand
TCTAATTGTGCAAAATTGAAACTTTTTTTTGACACGTTTTATGACTGGGAGAAAAATTGAATGTTTAAATTAATATTTCAAATGAGCTCCGATCTTCGTGAAATTTTAAATGGAAGCATTTGACATCGAAATATTAGGTGGGTTCTCCTCTTATTGAGAAAATTGAAACTTTAAATTAATATTTCAAATGAGCTCTGACGTTTGTGAAATTTAAATTGGAAGCATTTGACATCAGATTATTAGGTGGGTTTTTGACTGATTGTGTAAAATTGAAACATGAAATTAATATTTCAAATAAGCTCGAATCTCCATGAAATTTAAAATAGAAGCATTTGACATCAAAATATTAGGTGGGTATTCCTCTGATTAAGCAAAAATTGATATTTTAAATTAATATTTAAAACGAGATCCGATCTTCATGAGATTTAAAATGGAAGCATTTGACATTAAAATATTATGTGGGCTTTCCTCTGATTGTGTAAAACTGAAACTTTAAATTAATATTTGAAACTTTAAATTAATATTTTGATGTCAAATGCTTCCAGTTTAAAATAGAAGCATTTGACATCAAAATATTAGGTGGGTTTTCCTCTGATTGAGCAAAATTAAAAGTTTAAATTAGTATTTCAAATGAGCTCGGATGTTTGTGAAATTTAAAATGGAAGCCTTTGACATCAAAATATTAGGTGGGTTTACCTCTGATTGTGCAAAATTGAAACTTTTTTTGACACGTTTTACACCCGAGAGCAAAATTGAATATTTAAATTAATATTTCAAATGAGCTCCGATCTTCGTAAAATTTAAAATGGAAGTATTTTACATCAAAATATTAGGTGGGTTCTCCTTTGATTGAGAAAATTGAAACTTCAAATTAATATTTCAAACGAGCTCCAATCTTCGTGAAATTTAAATTGGAAGCATTTGACATGAAAATATTAGGTGAGTTTTCCACTGATTGTGTAAAATTGAAACTTGAAATTAATATTTCAAATGAGCTCGGATCTCTATGAAATTTAAAATAGAAGCATTTGACATCAAAATATTAGGTGGGTTTTCCTATGATTGAGCAGAATTAAAACTTTAAATTAATATTTGAAACGAGATCCGATCTTTGTGAAATTTAAAATGGAAGCATTTGACATTAAAATATTAGGTGGGTTTTCCTCTTATTGTGTAAAACTAAAAATTTAAATTAATACTTGAAACTTTAAATTAACATTTTGATTTCAAATGCTTTTAATTGAAAAGAGAAGCATTTGACATCATAATATTAGGTGGGTTTTCCTCTGATTGACCAAAATTGAAACTTTAAATTGATATTTCAAACGAGCTCTGATGTTCGTGAAATTTAAAATGGAAGCATTTGAATTCAAAATATTAGGTGGGTTCACCTCTAATTGTGCAAAATTGGAATTTTTTTGTCACACATTTTACGTCCGGGAGCAAAATTGATTGTTTAAATTAATATGTCGAATGAGCTCCGAGCTTTGTAAAATTTAAAATGGAAGCATTTGACATCAAAATATTAGGTGGGTTCTCCTCTAATTGAGAAAATTAAAACTTTAAATTAATATGTCAAATGAGCTCCGATCTTCGTGAAATTTAAATTGGAAGCATTTCACATAAAAATATTAGGTGGGTTTTCCACTGGTTGTGTAAAATTGAAACTTGAAATTAATATTTCTAACAAGCTCGGATCTCTATGAAATTTAAAATAGAAGCATTTGACATCAAAATATTAGGTGGGTTTTGCTCTGATTGAGCAAAATTGAATGTTTAAATTAATATTTCAAACGAGATCCGATCTTTGTGAAATTTAAAATGGAAGCATTTGACATTAAAATATTAGGTGGGTTTTCCTCTGATCGTGTGAAACTAAAACTTTAAATTAATATTTGAAACTTTAAATCAATATTTTAATGTCAAATGCTTCCAATTTAAAATAGAAGCATTTGACATCATAATATTAGGTGGGTTTTCCTCTGATTAAGCAAAATTAATAGTTTAAATTAATATTTCAAACAAGCTCCGATGTTAAAATGGAAGGATTTGACATCAAAATATTAGGTGGGTTTTCCTCTGATTGTGCAAAATTGAAAATTTTGTGTGACACAATTTACGTCCGGGAGAAAAATTGAATGTTTAAATTAATATTTCAAATGAGCTCCGATCTTTGTGAAATTTAAAATGGAAGCATTTGACATCAAAATATTAGGTGGGTTCTCCTCTGACTGAGTGATGTAGCCCAAAAACTTCAGAAACACAATTCACAAAAAAGAACAACACAATGCCAGAATGATAGAATTCCAAATTCTCATTAACTGCATCCAACTACTCTCCTCTACAATGAAAGAAAACTCCTACTTATTACAATTTCAAAAATTACCATATTTGGCCAATTTTTGAGAAAAATCTTTTTTTTCTATTTTTTGTAACTTTCAAAACTCATCCTAAGAATCTTGATTTCTCCCTAGAAAATCTATCAACTAAGGCAAGATGAATTGCCAACTAATCCACGGAATCAGAAACATGATTTCAGATTTATTCAAAAAACAAAACTCAAAAAACTTGAAAGAAAAGAAAAAAGCTAATTTTGAAAGTCAAGATGAAACTTCAGGCTCCCGAAAAGATGTCGAAATGACCACCAAAAGAACTAGCTGAGTTGGTTCTACCACTAAATCTAGCTCACGAATCCGCCTGTAAAATTTTAGCCAAAACCAACATCCGAGTCAAAAGTTATGACCTCGAGAAGTTGTTGCATCATTGAGAGAATTGAAACTTTAAATTAATATTTCAAATGAGCTCTGATCTTCGTGAAATTTAAATTGGAAGCATTTGACATCAAAAATGTTAGGTGGGTTTTCCACTGATTGTGTAAAACTGAAACCCAAAATTAATATTTCAAACGAGCCCGGATCTCTGTGAAATTTAAAATAGAAGCATTTGACATCAAATAATTAGGTGGGTTTTCCTCTGATTAAGAAAAATCTAAACTTTAAATTAATATTTCAAACGATATCTAATCTTCGTGAAATTTAAAATGGAAGCATTTGACATTAAAATTTTAGGTGGGTTTTCCTCTGATTGTGTAAGACTGAAACTTTAAATTAATATTTGAAACTTTAAATTAATATTTTGACATCAGATCCTTCTAATTTAAAATAGAAGCATTTGACATCAAAATATTAGGTGGGTTTTCCTCTGACTGAGCAAAATTGAAAGTTTAAATTAATATTTCAAACGAGCTCTGATGTTCATGAAACTTAAAATGGAAGCATTTGACATCAAAATATTAGGTGGGTTTACTTCTAATTATGCAAAATTGAAACTTTTTTGTGACACATTTTACGTCCGGGACCAAAATTGAATGTTTAAATTAATAGTTCAAATGAGCTCTGATCTTCGTGAAATTTAAAATGGAAGCATTTGACATCAAAATATTAGGTGGGTTCTCCTCTGATTGAGAAAATTGAAATATAAAATTAATATTTCAAACGAGCTCCGATCTTCGTGAAATTTAAATTGGAAGCATTTGACATCAAAATATTAGGTGGGTTTTCCACTGATTATGTAAAATTGAAACTTGAAATTAATATTTCAAACGACCTCGGATCTCGATGAAATTTAAAATAGAAGCATTTCACATCAAAATATTAGGTGGGTTTTGTTCTGATTGAGAAAAATTGAAACTTTAAATTAATATTTCAAATGAGATCCGATCTTCGTGAAATTTAAAATGGAAGCATTTGACATTAAAATATTAGGTGGGTTTTCCTCTTACTCTATAAAATTGAAACTTTAAATTAATATTTGAAACTTTAAGTTAATATTTTTATGTCAGATGGTTCTAATTTAAAATAGAAGCATTTGACATCAAAATATTAGGTGGGTTTTCCTCTGATTGAGAAAAATTGAAAGTTTAAATTAATATTTAAAACGAGCTCCGATGCTCTTGAAATTTAAAATGGAAGAATTTGACATCAAAATATTAGGTGGGTTTGCCTCTGATTGTGCAAAATTGAAACTTTTTTTGACACATTTTACATCTGGGAGAAAAATTGAATGTTTAAATTAATATTTCAAATGAGCTTCGATCTTCGTGAAATTTAAAATGGAAGCATTTGACATCAAAATATTAGGTGGGTTCTCCTCTGATTGAGAAAATTGAAACTTTAAATTAATATGTCAAACGAGCTCCGATCTTTGTGAAATTTAAATTTGAAGCATTTGACATCAAAATATTAGGTGGGTTTTCCACTGATTGTGTAAAATTGAAACTTGAAATTAATATTTCAAATGAGCTCGGATCTCTGTGAAATTTAAAATAGAAGCATTTGACATCAAAATATTAGGTGGGTTTTCCTTTGATTGAGCAAAATTGAAACTTTAAATTAATATTTGAAACGAGATTTGATCTTCGTGAGATTTAAAATGGAAGCATTTGATATTAAAATATTATGTGGGTCTTCCTATGATTGTGTAAAATTGAAAATTTAAATCAATATTTGAAAGTTTAAATTAATATTTTGACGTCAAATGCTTCCAATTTAAAATAGAAGCATTTGACATCAAAATATTAGGTGGGTTTTCCTATGAATGAGCAAATTTAGAAGTTTAAATTAGTATTTCAAATGAGCTCTGATGTTCATTAAATTTAAAATGGAAGCCTTTGACATCAAAATATTAGGTGGGTTTACCTTTGATTGTGCAAAATTGAAACTTTTTTTTACACGTTTTACACATGGGAGCAAAATTCAATGTTTAAATTGATATTTCAAATGATCTCTGATCTTCGTGAAATTTAAAATGGAAGCATTTAACATGAAAATATTAGGTGGGTTCTCATCTAATTGAGAAAAGTGAAACTTTAAATTAATATTTCAAACGAGCTCCTATCTTCGTGAAATTTAAATTGGAAGCATTTGACATCAAAATATTAGGTGGGTTTTTCACTGATTGTGTAAAATTAAAACTTGAAATTAATATTTCAAACGAGCTCGGATCTCCATGAAATTTAAAATAGAAGCATTTGACATCAAAATATTAGGTGGGTTTTCCTTTGATTGAGCAAAATTAAAGGTTTAAATTAATATTTCAAACAAGATCCGATCTTTGTGAAATTTAAAATGGAAGCATTTGACATTAAAATATTATGTGGGTTTTCCTCTGTTTGTGTAAAACTAAAACATTAAATTAATACTTAAAATTTTAAATTAATATTTTTATTTCAAATGTTTCCAATTTAAAATAGAAGCATTTGAATTTATAATATTTGTTGGAATTATATTGAGATAATTTCTATTGAGAGGGGAGGGGTGAATAAGTACCACTAAAACTTTTCTTGGTTAGCGCATTAACCCTTAGTCATCAGTTTGTAAAAAAACTTCTCTATTTGTTCATCTTTCTTTATGTATATGAAATCATATCATACATTCCATTTGATGTGTGACAGTAAAAGAAACATACATGAAATTTGATAACACATAACACAAGATATGGTATCGCAGAAAACTCCTGTTAAGGAAGTAAAAATTGCGGTGGGGATTGTTACCCACAAAATTCACTATCTGCAGATAAGAAGAGCCGGTTAAGGCTTACAATTTGGTCACTTATAATGACCTACCCTATTAGGAGTATTGCAGTGGAGACCTATTAAGATCTACTTTGTTTGAAGCTTTAGCAACACTGTTAAGTGTGCACTCTGTTAAGAGATTTACAAAGGACAGTTAAGTCCACCTTCTACAAAAGGATTTTAGATGTGATACACTTGTTAGAATGAAAATACATAAGCATTTGATCTGATGATAAATGCAATATTCAATTATTGATAAAACATATCCTATGAAGCTCCAAAAATACTGTTACTCATCCTTCCATGATTGAGTATTATCTTTATCTGCTCGTCGGTAGCCTCTGTGTGTTCTTGTTAACTGATGTATTATGTTTATTCTCTTTGAATGAATTCTGCCTTCTACTCCTTAGATGCTCTTCATGGCTATCAATTATTAGGAATTCATGTACTCACAATTGAGTACGAACATCTATTTATACTAATCTAGGATCAATTCTTGATCCATGCATTTACACGTTAACTCTAGATTCAAGATATACAACTTGATCTTGATCTGTTGTTAGATATGCTTTAGATCCATTAGGATGCTTTAAAGCATTTACATAAAGCATGCATGACCATCTAATATGATTTAAAACAAAAAATAAAACTCTATAAATAGATTTACATTGCTTTAATCGATGTGTAAAACTCAGATCCACAAATTGCAGGTTCTTGATCTGTTTGTTGGTTCTGATGGTCAGTTTTCTTAATCATCAGTGTTCCTTCTTGAACGTGTCATTGGGTATGCTTGTCTATTCCTGTCAGATTGATTCTGGAAACTGTGTTTCCGATAATGCTTGTGTTTTCCGGTCAAGCTTGTGTTTGCCAGTGAGGCTTGTCACATTTATACTTAGCATTTTTCTGATAATTCTTTGTGCTGTCAGGTATGCTTGCATTTCACTGGTACTGCTTGTGTCCCATTGGTGATGCTTTCTATCTTCCAGTAATGCTTTCTGTCTATGTTTTTCCTCTAAGTATACTAATGGAAAAATAATGTCACCAATCTCGCCCTTTGACATTAGTATCAAAAACATCATATGTGCAACATACTTAGTATATTAGTATGTACACCTGTATATACTTTTGCCTTTTTGCCTTAGTCATTTGAATGACTCCCCCTATGTATATGCCGGTAAGTGTAATTATAAGTATATATCCTTTTATCTTTTCTTTTTCAACTGATATTTGTATTGTACATGCTATATATACATTTCCTTTCCTCCTTTTTTGATTCTAAGGACAAAGGTACTTACAACTTGTCAAAAATGTGGGAATGTGAGGATTTGATTTCCTCCATCATTTTCTCCCATTTTTCTTTTAGTATTTCTAGAGCCATGTGCTCTAGTGAAATTCTTACATGAAGCCATGTGCTCTAGTGAAATTCTTACATGAATATCATAGATGTTGTCTACTACAAACATCTCTGGGGTTGCTATAAGATTTCTGGATTCTGAAATATGTTGCTGAAGTATTGTGAGATTTGGTAAGATATGAGCTTGGAGTTCTGTAATCTCACCTCTAAATTGGGTCTCAGCATCCCATAATTCCTGCCTTAGCCTATTTTCCTCAATGACTATGTCATCATGTGCCTTTATGCTTTCGGCATGTGAGGTTAGGCTTTGTGCACTTTTAGTGACATTTGCATCAATTTCTGCAAGCTTGTCACTGTTCTCCTTTGCAAATTTGTTAAGTGTGCACATTTTTTGAACTAAGGTTATTGCTTTTGCAAGCATTGGTTCCAGTTCATCACTAAGTTCTGAGAGTTTAACCTTGTTCAATGCCACTTCTTGGCTTATTTTATCAATTAGCTTGTATTGATATTTCTTCTCTGCTTGTTCTTCCATTTCTTGGTCGGCTTCTATCCCTTGTTCTGTGATTGTGTTGGTAAGAACAAGAATTTGTTCCTTAACTGAAGCATTTTCATCAATTTTCACTTCAGGAACCAGTTGCTGTAGTATTTCTTTGGCTTTCTCAAGTGCCATGTTTTCTCTATGTTCTTTGATCATATTCTTTTGTATGGCTTTTCGTTGACAAAGTACTCCAAAGTGGTGATGTCCCAATTTGGTACTTCAATGACTTCATCAAGTGTGACTGCCAGTATGTCTTTCTTTACTATTTTCTTCTTCTTCTTATTTGGCTGGTTGGTGGTGTTAGATTGATGTAATACCATTTGGGAAGCTTGTGATTGTGTAGACTTTGTTGGTGAGTGTAAAGATGTTGAGGCATCCTTTTGTACTTTTTCTGTGATCACCGTGCAGTTTTTTGAAGACATCTCCTCATGATCCTTGGGTGTGTCAATAGATGAATCTTCTTTTTGTTTCATGTCCTCATTTTTCTTTACTTCCTCACTCTTTCCTTATTCTTCAATCTTCTTGTATGTGTCCTTTGTTGTTTTCTCTACCTCTTGTTCTTTCTTTTCATCGGTGGCATCCTTCATTTCTATATCGGCATCCCTTGGAGTATTTGATGCCCCTTTATTTTCATTTGCACCCATATCTTTGGGTATATCATCATCTTTCTTAGATGATTTGTCCTGGCTAGACTGTATATCGATAGCATCTATCAATATATTCATATTAGTTGGTGTATTGACAGTTGCAGTGTCAATAGCCTTGTCCTGTTCATCAGTCTTACCCTCTGTAGTAGCATTGATGTCTTCATCTTTTTGGATATCTGCTGTAGGGTCTTTACCTATATTGGTGTCAACAATGTTGTCTAACCATGATTCATCAATAATATCCACATCTAAGTTACCCTTAATTGTTAGATCTTCTTTGGCAACTTCTTCATCCTCTAAGGTAATGTGGATGGGACTATTCAGTGCTTGATCATGTTGGTCATCTTTTAACCAATCTTCATCTATAACAACTATTTGTTTCTAACCTGTGATCTTCACTTCTTCATTTTCCAACTCAATTGTTGAGTGACCTGCTATGTTGATTGGTTCCTTTGTAGGAATGTTTGTCTCTGCAGGTTTTAGTATACCACTTCACATTTTGTGAGTGTCTTCCTCCAGCTCTATAAGTTTCTCTTGAAGAAATTTGTAATCTCTCATCTTTGGTGAGAATTTATTTGTGTATTTCTCCATTACTTCATTGATTTCTTCTTTTGAGGAGTCAGGCATAAGAGAAACCAATACTCTTTCTCTAATTCGTTTCTCTTCATGAAGTGCATAAGTGAATCTAGAAGAAATTTTATTCAAGAGTTCTTGTGGAACTTCTTGTTTTTTGAAGTGTAGTGGGACATAATAACGTCTACACATTTTTGCAATTAGTGCATCTTCTATCTTATTTTGTTCTTCTGCATCCCATCTTAACCATTTTCTGATCTTTGGGTGTCCAACAGATGCAGTTTCAGAAATGTACTTACATATGTCATCAATGTCTTCAGATGGTGATGTAAGCTTTGCCTTTTCCTTTGCTAGTCTGACAACATCGAGCTCATCCATTTCTCTATCTTCTAGTTATTCATCTGTTTGAACATACTTTCTCCTCTTGGTAGGTGCCCTAGGTGGTGGGTTAACCTTTGTAGGTGTAGGTTTTCTTTTGTACACCTTGCCCTTTACCATAGGCGATGGACTAGTATCTTTAGCCAGTTGGCTTCTTGTTCTAGACTTGTTGGTTGGAGGAGGAGGTGGTGAATCAGATTTCTCTTTTTCTTATTATTGTATGTCTTATGTTTCATCGATGGGAAGTTGTTCTTCGATGCCTTCCTCCTTACTCTATTACTTCTGTTGCTAACCTAGTCTTGATCTCATAGTCAAGTTTTTCTAACCAAGATTTTCTTGAGACTATTTCTTGAATGTAGGTGAAGTCAGTATCCACCATAAAACAAATATCATCTTTATATTCCTCGATAAGACTTTTAGGGATTCTATTCCTTTCTTGTAGCATATCCTTAATTGCATTAAAGTACTCATGCATAACATTGTCAAAATCTGTGCCTAGAGTTTCAATGTATTCATTAATCTACATGGTAATGGGTCTAGTGGTGTCCCATGTTACTTTTCCAATTGAAGGAAAGTACTCTTTGAAGTAGAAGAATATACATATTATAAGAGAACCGAACTTACATGTGTTTTCCCTTGAGGACCTTATGGTGCACATGTTCTCTTCAAATTGATGTAATAGGATCTCTGCTAGATCCATCCTCTTCCCCAGTTTGATGATTTTGTAGGCTATGCTCATTGTTGTGCTAGAGATGCTGTTCATTCTGCTAGCTTGAAATATCTTATATACAACCACACAAGCACCAAATTTTAGCTCTGCAACAGTGATTGTGTTTAATTTTAGTGCTCTCTTGTCAGATTTAGCTCCGGTTAACCTTTCCACTTCTGCAATAGAAGGGTGTTTATGAGCCTGAGGTTTGTCAGTTGTTCGATAGCCTGTTACTGCGTGTATAACATCTTTTGTTATAGCCTATGGCTTGTTCAACCACAAAGCATTGTTATGTACTCTTCTTAGAATAATTTTAATCCTCTCTGTCTTAAAAACCTTTGGGAAATGAAGTGCATTCGTTAGACCTTTCACTTCTAAGTGTCTATGCTCTTCTTTGAGCTTGCCTCCATCATCACAAAGTTCCTTATAGGCGTTGTCTAGGTCTAGATCTCCTATTTCTTAGATCTCATAGTGTATAAATGACCTAACATCCTCGACCAATAAAACCCTAGCTGGGATTCGGGAGAATGCTCCAGAATCGTCTGGTTGAGAGGCTATCTCAGGATGTAATTTGTATTTTGGTTCAGTACATGCCCCTCTTTTAACAAGTCTGTAAGGTTTTGTCTTGTCAACCTTGATTTTCTCTACCCTAGACGTAGATGCCATCATTTTTTAAATTTAGGGCTTTCCTGAATCAAAACAGTGCTTATCAGTGAGTAAAGGAACTTACTAAATGTCTATGATCTCCTTCGAATCTGAATTCTCTATGGATTCCTTCTGCTGGGTCGCTTCTCAAATGGCACAAAAATCGCTCTGCTATACTCTGCTTGAAAATTACGGGTGCGAAAATGAGCTTACTCATCGGGCTCTTATACTTTTTGGTGCCCTAAGTTGTCATTAATGTTTACCCACTTTGTTAGTTTATGAAGAATGCTTCCGTCGGTAAATGCATTCATAACTCCTCCAGTGTCTTTGCAAAGTGTCAGGGTAGCTTAGCGGTGTTGGAGACTTTATCGATGATCATCGGTAATATTGTGACAATAGCTTTTGTAGATTCAGTGTCTATCGATACTTGTTAGGTTACCTACAATTTGTGTAATGACCAATATATTCTAGTAAGTATTGCATGTCTTTT
>MU225812.1:280437-292976 GCA_018584345.1 Thuja plicata | reverse complement strand
TTGCTGATAAAATAGATCCTATGAAGCTCCAAAAATACTGTTAATCATCCTTCCATGATTGAGTATTACCTTTATCTGCTCGTCGGTAGCCTCTGTGTGTTCTTGTTAACTGATGTATTTTGTTTCTTCTCTTTACATGAATTCTACCTTATGCTCCTTAGATGTTCTTCATGGCTATTAATTATTAGGGATTCATGTACTCACAATTGAGTACAAACATTTATTTATACTAATCTAGGATCAATTCTTGATTCATGCATTTACACGTTAACTCAAGATTCAAGATATAAAACTTGATCTAGATCTGTTGTTAGATATGCTTTAGATCCGTTAGGATGCTTTAAAGCATTTACTTAAAGTATGCATGACCATCTAATATGATTTGAAACAAAAAATAAAACTCTATAAATAGATTTACATTGCTTTAATCGACGTGTAAAACTCATATCCACAAATTGTGAGTTCTTGATCTGTCTATCAGTTCTGATGGTCAGTTTTCTTGATCGTCAGTGTTCCTTATTGAACATCTCATTGGGTATGCTTGTCTATTCCTGTCAGGTTGATTTTGGAAACAATGTTGCCGGTAATGCTTGTGTTCACCGGTAATGCTTGTGTTCGCCGGTGAAGCTTGTCACATTTATACTTAGCATTTTTCTCAAAATTCTTTTTGTTGTCGGGTACGCTTGTATTTCACCGGCACTACTTGTGTTCCATTGGTGATGCTTGCTGTCTACGGGTAATGCCTTCTATCTGTGTTTTTCATCTAAGTATACTAATGGAAAAATAATGTCATCAAATATTAGGTGGGTTTTCCTCTGATTGACCAAAATTGAAAGTTTAAATTAATATTTCAAACGAGCTCCGATGTTTGTGAAATTTAAAATGGAACCATTCGACATCAAAATATTAGGTGGGCTCACCTCTGATTATGCAAAATCGAAACTTTTTTGTCACACGTTTTACGTCCGGGAGAAAAATTGAATGTTTAAATTAATATTTCAAATGAGCTCCGATCTTTGTGAAATTTAAAATAAAAGCATTTGACATCAAAATATTAGGTGGTTTCTCCTCTAATTGAGAAATTTAAAAATTTAAATTAATGTTTCAAACGAGCTATGAGCTTCGTGAAATTTAAATTCAAAGCATTTGACATCAAAATATTAGGTGGGTTTTTCACTGATTGTGTAAAACTGAAACTTGAAATTAATATTTCTAACAAGCTCAGATCTCCATGAAATTTAAAATAGAAGCATTTGACATCATAATATTAAGTGGGTTTTCCTCTAATTGAGCAAAATTGAAAGTTTAAATTAATATTTCAAACGAGCTCCGATGTTCGTGAAATTTAAAATGGAAGCATTTGACATCAAAATATTAGGTGGGTTTACCTCTGATTGTGCAAAATTGAAAGAAAACTCTACAATGAAAGAAAACTCCTACTTATTACAATTTTGAAAATTACCATATTTGGCAAATTTTTGGGAAAAATAGTTTTTTTCCATTTTTGGTAACTTCTAAAACTCATCCTAAGAATCTTGATTTCTCCCTAGAAAATCTATCAACTAAGGCAAGATGAATTGACAGCTAATCCACGGAATCAGAAACATGATTTCGGATTTATTACAAAAAACAACTCAAAAAACTAGAAAGAAAAGAAAAAAGCTAATTTTGAAGGTCAAGATGAAACTTCAGGCTCTCAAAAAGATGTGGAAATGACCACCAATAGAGCTAGCTGAATTACTTCTATCACTAAATCTAGTTCACAAATCTGCCCGTAAAATTTCAGCCAAAACCCACATTTGATTCAAAAGTTATGCCCTCCGGAAGTTGCTACATCATTGAGAGAATTGAAACTTTAAATTAATATTTCAAACGAGCTCTGATCTTCGTGAAATTTAAATTGGACGCATTTGACATCAAAATATTAGGTGGGTTTTCCACTGATTGTGTAAAACTGAAACTCAAAATTAATATTTCTAACGAGATCGGATCTCCATGAAATTTAAAATAGAAGCATTTGACATCAAAATATTAGGTGGGTTTTCGTCTAATTGAGCAAAATTGAAACTTTAAATTAATATTTCAAACAAGATTCGATCTTCATGAAATCTAAAATGGAGGCATTTGACATTGAAATATTAGGTAGGTTTTCCTCTGATTGTGTAAAACTGAAACTTTAAATTAATATTTTGACGTCAGATCCTTCCAATTTAAAATAGAAGAATTTGACATCAAAATATTAGGTGGGTTTTCCTCTGATTTAGCAAAATCAAAAGTTTAAATTAATATTTCAAACGAGCTCTGATGTTCGTTAAACTTAAAATAGAAGCATTTAACATCAAAATATTAGGTGGGTTTACCTTTGATTGTGCAAAATTGAAACTTTTTTGTGACACGTTTTACTTTTGGGAGCGAAATTGAATGTTTAAATTAATATTTCAAATGAGTTTTGATCTTCGTGAAATTTAAAATGGAAGTATTTGACATCAAAATATTAGGTGGGTTTTCCACTGATTGTGTAAAATTGAAACTCAAATTTAATATTTCAAAAGAGCTCGGATATCCATGAAATTTAAAATAGAAGCATTTGACATAAAAATATTAGGTGGGTTTTCCTCTGATTGTGCAAAATTGAAACTTTAAATTAATATTTCAAACGAGACCCGATCTTCGTGAAATTTAAAATGGAAGAATTTGATATTAGAATATTAGGTGGGTTTTCCTCTTACTCTATAAAACTAAAATGTTAAATTAATATTTGAAACGTTAAGTTAATATTTTGATGTCAGATGCTTCTAATTTAAAATAGAAGCATTTGACATCAAAATATTAGGTGGGTTTTCCTCTGATTGAGCAAAATTGAAAGTTTAAATTAATATTTAAAACGAGCTCTGATGCTCTTGAAATTTAAAATGGAAGCATTTGATATCAAAATATTAGGTAGGTTTGCCTCTGATTGTGCAAAATTGAAGCTTTTTTTTAATACATTTTATGCCTAGGAGAAAAATTGAATGTTTAAATTAATATTTCAAATGAGCTCCAATCTTCGCAAAATTTAAAATGGAAGCATTTGACATCAAAATATTAGGTGGATTATCCTCCAATTGATAAAATTTAAACTTTAAATTAATATTTCAAACAAGCTCTGATCTTTGAGAAATTTAAATTGGAAGCATTTGACATCAAAATATTAGGTGGGTTTTCCATTGATTGTGTAAAATTGAAACTTGAAATTAATATTTCAAATGAGCTCGAATCTCCATGAAATTTAAACTAGAAGCATTTGACATCAAAATATTAGGTGGGTTTTCCTCTGATTGAGCAAAATTGAAACTTTAAATTAATATTTCAAACCAGATCCGATCTTCATGATATTTAAAATGGAAGCATTTGACATTAAAATATTATGTGGGTATTCCTCTGATTGTGTAAAACTGAAACTTTAAATTAATATTTGAAATTTTAAATTACTATTTTGATGTCAAATGCTTCCAATTTAAAATAGAAGCATTTGACATCAAAATATTAGGTCGGTTTTCCTTTGATTGAACAAAATTAAAAGTTTAAATTAGTATTTCAAATGAGCTCCGATGTTCGTGAAATTTAAAATGGAAGACTTTGACATCAAAATATTAGGTGGGTTTATCTCTGATTGTGCAAAATTGAAACTTTTTTTTAACACGTTTTACGCCTGGGAGCAAAATTGAATGTTTAAATTAATATTAAAAATGAGGTCCGATCTTCGTGAAATTTAAAAGGGAAGCATTTGACAGTAAAATATTAGGTGGCTTCTCCTATGATTGAGAAAATTGAAACTTTAAATTTATATTTCAAACGAGCTCTGATCTTCGTGAAATTTAAATTGGAAGCATTTGACATCAAAATATTAGGTGGGTTTTCCACTGATTGTGTAAAATTGAAACTTCAAATTAATAGTTCAAACGAGCTCGGATCTCCATGAAATTTAAAAGAGAAGCATTTGACATCAAAATATTAGGTGGGTTTTCCTTTGATTGAGCAAAATTGAAAATTTAAATTAATATTTCAAACGAGATCTGATCTTCGTGAAATTTAAAATGGAAGCATTTGACATTAAAATGTTAGGTGGGTTTTCCACTGATTGTGTAAAATTAAAATTTTAAATTAATATTTGAAACTTTAAATTAATATTTTGATGTCAAATGCTTCCAATTTAAAATAGAAGCTTTTGACATCATAATATTAGGTGGGTTTTCCTCTGATTGAGCAAAATTAAAAGTTAAATTAATATTTGAAACGAGCTCCGATGTTCATGAAATTTAAAATGGAAGCATTTAACATCAAAATATTAGGTGGGTTCACCTCTGATTGTGCAAAATTGAAACTTTTTTGTCACACATTTTACGTCCAGGAGCAAAATTGAATGTTTAAAATAATATTTCAAATGAGCTCCAATCTTTGTGAAATTTAAAATGGAAGTATTTGACATCAAAATATTAGCTGGGTTCTCCTCTAATTGAGAAAATTAAAACTTTAAATTAATATTTCCAACGAGCTCCGATCTTCGTGAAATTTAAATTGGAAGCATTTGACATCAAAATATTAGGTGGGTTTTCCACTAATTGTGTAAAATTGAAACTTGAAATTAATATTTCAAACAAGCTCAGATCTCTGTAAAATTTAAAATAGAAGCATTTGACATCAAAATATTAGTAGGTTTTGCTCTGATTGAGCAAAATTGAAACTTTAAATTAATATTTCAAACGAGATCCGATCTTCATGAAATTTAAAATGGAAGCATTTGACATTAAAATATTAGGTGGTTTTCCTTTGATTGTGTAAAACTGAAACTTTAAATTAATATTTGAAACTTTAAATTAATATTTTGATGTCAAATGCTCCCAATTTAAAATAGAAGCATTTGACAACATAATATTAGGTGGGTTTTCCTCTGGTTGAGTAAAATTAAAATTTTAAATTAATATTTAAAACGAGTTCCAATGTTCGTGAAATTTAAAATGGAAGCATTTGACATCAAAATATTACGTGGGTTTACCTCTGATTGTGCAAAATTGAAACTTTTTTGTGACACGCTTTACGTCCGGGAGTAAAATTAAATGTTTAAATTAATATTTCAAATGAGCTCCGATCTTTGTGAAATTTAAAATGGAAGCATTTGACATCAAAATATTAGGTGGGTTCTCCTCTGATTGAGTGATGTAGCACAAAAACTTCAGAAACACAATTCACAAAAAAAGACAACACAATGCCATAATTATAGAATTCCAAATTTTCATTAACTGCGTCCAACTACTCTACTCTACAATGAAAGAAAACTCCTACTTATTACAATTTTGAAAATTACCATATTTGGCAAATTTTTGGGAAACATAGTTTTTTTTCCATTTTTGGTAACTTTTAAAACTCATCCTAAGAATCTCGATTTCTCCATAGAAAATCTATCAACTAAGGCAAGATTAATTGCCAACTAATCCATGGAATCAAAAGCACGATTTTGGATTTATTACAAAAAACAAAACTCAAAAAATTGGAAAGAAAAGAAAAAATCTGATTTTGAAGGTCAAGATGAAACTCCAGGCTCCCGAAAAGATGTCAAAATGACCGCTAAGAGAGCTAGGTAAGTTTGAGAGAATTGAAACTTTAAATTAATATTTCAAACGAGCTCCGGTCTTCATGAAATTTAAATTGGAAATATTTGACATCAAAATATTAGGTGCATTTTCCATTGATTGTGTATAACTGAAACTCAAAATTAATATTTCCAACGAGCTCCGATCTCCGTGAAATTTAAAATAGAAGCATTTGATATCAAAATATTAGGTGGGTTTTCCTCTAATTGAGCAAAATTTAAACTTTAAATTAATATTTAAAATGAGATACGATCTTCATGAAATTTAAAATGTAAGCATTTGACATTTAAATATTAGGTGGGTTTTCCTCTGATTGTGTAAAACAAAAACTTTAAATTAATATTTGAAACTTTAAAATAATATTTTGACTTCAGATCCTTCCAATTTAAAATAGAAGCATTTGACATCAAAATATTAGGTGGGTTTTCCTATCATTCAGCAAAATTGAAAGTTTAAATTAATATTTTAAAAGAGCTCTGATGTTCGTGAAACTTAAAATGGGAGCATTTGACATCAAAATATTAGGTGGGTTTACCTCTGATTGTGCAAAATTGAAACTTTTTTGTGACACATTTTACGTCTAGGAGCAAAATTGAATGTTTAAATTAATATTTCAAATGAACTCCGATCTTCATGAAATTTAAAATGGAAGCATTTGATATCAAAATATTAGGTGGGTTCTCCTATGATTGAGAAAATTAAAACATAAAATTAATATTTCAAACGAGCTCCGATCTTCGTGAAATTTAAATTGGAACCATTTAACATCAAAATATTAGGTGGGTTTTCCACTGATTGTGTAAAATTGCAACTCAAAATTAAAATTTCAAACGTGCTCAGATCTTTATGAAATTTAAAATAAAAGCATTTGACATCAAAATATTAGGTGGGTTTTGCTATGATTGAGGAAAATTGAAACTTTAAATTAATATTTCAAACGAGATCCGATCTTCGTGAAATTTAAAATGGAAGCATTTGACATTAAAATATTAGGTGGGTTTTCCTCCACTCTAAAAAACTGAAACTTTAAATTAATATTTGAAACTTTAAGTTAATATTTTGATGTCAGATGCTTCTAATTTAAAATAGAAGCATTTGACATCAAAATATTAGGTGGGTTTTCCTCTGATTGAGCAAAATTGAAAGTTAAAATTAATATTTAAAACAAGCTCTGATGCTCATGAAATTTAAAATGGAAGCATTTGACATCAAAATATTAGGTGGGTTTGCCTCTGATTGTGTAAAATTGAAACTTTTTTTGACGTGTTTTACGTCTGGGAGAAAAATTATGTAGGTTTTCCTTTGATTGTGTAAAACTGAAACTTTAAATTAATATTTGAAACTTTAAATTAATATTTTGATGTCAAATGCTTCCAATTTAAAATAGAATCATTTGACGTCAAAATATTAGGTGAGTTTTCCTCTGATAGAGAAAAATTAAAAGTTTAAATTAGTATTTCAAATGAGTTCCGATGTTCATGAAATTTAAAATGAAAGCCTTTGACATCAAAATAATAGGTTGGTTTACCTCTGATTGTGCCAAATTGAAACTTTTTTTTGACATGTTTTACGCCCGGGAGCAAAATTGAATGTTTAAATTAATATTTCAAATGAGCTCTGATCTTCATGAAATTTAAAATGGAAGCATTTGACATCAAAATATTAGGTGGGTTCTCCTCTAATTGAGAAAATTGAAATTTTAAATTAATATTTCAAACGAGCTCCGATATTTGTGAAATTTAAATTGGAAGCATTTGACATTAAAATATTAGGTGGGTTTTCCACTGATTGTGTAAAATCGAAACTTGAAATTAATATTTCAAATGAGCTCGGATCTCCATGAAATTTAAAATAGAAGCATTTGAGATCAAAATATTAGGTGGGTTTTCCTCTGATTGAGCGAAATTGAAGCTTTAAATTAATATTTTGAAGGAGATCCGATCTTCGTGAGACTTAAAATGGAAGCATTTTACTTTAAATTAATATTTGAAAGTTTAAATTAATATTTTGATTTCAAATGTTTCCAATTTAAAACAGAAGCATTTGACATCAAAATATTAGGTCGATTTTCCTCTGATTGAGCAAAATTAAAAGTTTAAATTAGTATTTCAAATGAGCTCCGATGTTCATGAACTTAAAAATGGAAGCCTTTGACATCAAAATATTAGGTGGGTTTACCTCTGATTATGCAAAATTCAAAATTTTTTTTGACATGTTTTACGCCCGGGTGAAAAATTGATTTTTTAAATTAATATTTCAAATGAGCTCCGATCTTTGTGAAATTTAAAATGGAAGCATTTGAAATCAAAATATTAGGTGGGTTCCCCTCTGATTGAGAAAATTGAAACATTAAATTAATATTTCAAACGAGCTCCGATCTTCGTGAAATTTAAATTGGAAGCATTTGACATCAAAATATTAGGTGGGTTTTTCACTGATTGTGTAAAATTGAAACTTGAAATAAATATTTCAAACGAGTTCAGATCTCCATGAACTATAAAATAGAAGCATTTGACATCAAAATATTAGATGGGTTTTCCCCGGATTGAGCAAAATTGAAATTTTAAATTAATATTTCAAACGAGATCTGATCTTCGTGAAATTTAAAATAGAAACATTTGACATTAAAATATTAGGTGGGTTTTCCTCTGATTGTGTAAAACTAAAACTTTAAATTAATACTTGAAACTTTAAATTAAAATTTTGATGTCAAATGCTTCCAATTTAAAATAGAAGCATTTGACATCATAATATTAGGTGGGTTCACCTCTGATTGTGCAAAATTAAATCTTTTTTGACACATGTTTTACGTCCAGGAGCAAAATTGAATGTTTAAATTAATATTTCAAATGAGCTCTAATCTTCATGAAATTTAAAATGGAAGCATTTGACATCAAAATATTAGGTGGGTTCTCCTCTAATTGAGAAAATTAAAAATTTAAATTAATATTTCAAACGAGCTCCAATCTTCATGAAATTTAAATTTGAAACATTTGACATCAAAATATTAGGTGGGTTTTCCACTGATTGTGTAAAATTGAAACTAGAAATTAATATTTCTAACAAGCTCGGATCTCCATGGAATTTAAAATAGAAGCATTTGACATCAAAATATTAGGTGGGTTTTGCTCTGATTGAGAAAAATTGAAACTTTAAATTAATATTTCAAACGAGATCCGATCTTTGTGAAATTTAAAATGGAAGCATTTGACATTAAAATATTAGGTGGGTTTTCCTCTGATTGTGTGAAACTAAAACTTTAAATTAATGTTTGAAACTTTAAATTAATATTTTGATGTCAAATGCTTCCAATTTAAAATAGAAGCATTTCACATCATAATATTAGGTGGGTTTTCCTCTGATTGAGCAAAATTGAAAGTTTAAATTAATATTTCAAACGAGTTGTGATGTTTATGAAATTTAAAATGGAAGAATTTGACATCAAAATATTAGATGGGTTTACCTCTGATTGTGCAAAATTGAAACTTTTGTGACACGTTTTACGTTTAGGAGAAAAATTGAATGTTTAAATTAATATTTCAAATGAGCTCCAATTTTTGTGAAATTTAAAATGGAAGCATTTGACATCAAAATATTAGGTGGGTTCTCCTCTAATTTAGAAAATTAAAACTTTAAATTTATATTTCAAATGAGCTTTGATCTTCATGAAATTTAAATTGGAAGCATTTGACAACAAAATATTAGGTGGGTTTTCCACTGATTGTGTAAAATTGAAACTTGAAATTAATATTTCTAACAAGCTCAGATCTTCGTGAGATTTAAAATAGAAGCATTTGACATCAAAATATTAGGTGGGTTTAGCTCTGATTGAGAAAAATTGAAACTTTCAATTAATATTACAAACGAGATCCGATCTTCGTTAAATTTAAGATGGAAGCATTTGACATTAAAATATTAGGTGGGTTTTCCTCTAATTGTGTGAAACTGAAACTTTAAATTAATATTTGAAAGTTTAAATTAATATTTTGATGTCAAATGCTTCCAATTTAAAATAGAAGTATTTGACATCATAATATTAGGTGGGTTTTCCTCTGATTGAGCAAAATTGAATGTTTAATAATATTTCAAACGAGCTCCAATGTTTGTGAAATTTAAAATGGAAGATTTGACATCAAAATATTAAGTGGGTTTACCTATGATTGTGCAAAATTGAAACTTTTGTGTGACACATTTTACGTCCGGGAGCAAAATTGAATGTTTAAATTAATATTTCAAACAAGCTTCGATCTACGTGAAATTTAAAATGGAAGCTTTTGACATCAAAATATTAGGTGGGTTCTCCTCTGATTGAGTGATGTAGCCCAAAAACTTCAGAAACACAATTCACAAAAAAAGACAACATAATGCCAGAATAATAGAATTCAAAATTCTCATTAACTGTGTCCAACTACTCTCCTCTACAATCAAAGAAAACTCCTACTTATTACAATTTCAAAACTTACCATATTTGGCAAATTTTTGGGAAAAATAGTTTTTTTTCCATTTTTGGTAACTTTTAAAACTCATCATAAGAATCTCGATTTCTCTATAGAAATCTGTCAACTAAGGCAAGATGAATTGCCAACTAATCCACGGAATTAGAAACATGATTTCAGATTTATTACAAAAAACAAAACTCAAAAAACTGGAAAGAAAAGAAAAAAAGCTAATTTTGAAGGTCAAGATGAAACTTCAGGCTCCCGAAAAGATGTCGAAATGACTACCAAGAAAGCTAGCTGAGCTGGTTTTACCACTAAATCTAGCTCATGAATCTGCCCCTAAAATTTCAGCCAAAAGCCACATCTGAGTCAAAAGTTATGACCTCCGGAAGTTGCTGCATCATTAAGAGAATTGAAACTTTAAATTAATATTTCAAACGAGCTCCAATCTTCGTGAAATTTAAATCGGAAGCATTTGATATCAAAATATTAGGTGGGTTTTCCAATGATTGTGTAAAACTGAAACTCGAAATTAATATTTCAAATGAGCTCGGATGTCCGTGAAATTTAAAATATAAGCATTTGACATCAAAATATTAGGTGGGTTTTCCTCTGATTGAGCAAAATTGAAACTTTAAATTAATATTTCAAACGAGATCCGATCTTCATAAAATTTAAAATGGAAGCATTTGACATTAAAATATTAGGTGGGTTTTCCTCTGATTGTGAAAAAGTAAAAATTTAAATTAATATTTGAAACTTTAAAATAATATTTTGACGTCAAATCCTTCCAATTTAAAATAAAAGCCTTTGACATCAAAATATTAGGTGGGTTTTATATTTCAAACGAGCTCTAATGTTCGTGAAACTTAAAATTGAAGCATTTGACATCAAAATATTAGGTGGGTTTACCTCTGATTGTGCAAAATTGAAATTTTATTTTGACACATTTTACGTCTGGGAGCAAAATTTAATGTTTAAATTAATATTTTAAATGAGCTCCAATCTTCGTGAAATTTAAAATGGAAGCATTTGACATCAAAATATTAGGTGGGTTCTCCTCTGATTGACAAAATTGAAACATAAAATTAATATTTCAAACGAGCTCCGATCTTCGTGAAATTTAAATTGGAAGCATTTGACATCAAAATATTAGGTGGGTTTTCTAATGATTGTGTAAAATTGAAACTCAAATTTAATATTACAAATGAGCTTGGATCTCCATGAAATTTAAAATAGAAGCATTTGACATCAAAATATTATGTGGGTTTTGCTCTTATTGAGCAAATTTGAAACTTTAAATTAATATTTCAAACAAGATCCGATCTTCGTGAAATTTAAAATGGAAGCATTTGACATTAAAATATTAGGTGGGTTTTCCTCTTACTCTATAAATCTGAAACTTTAAATTAATATTTGAAACTTTAAGTTAATATTTTGATGTCAGATGCTTCTAATTTAAAATAGAAGCATTTGACATCAAAATATTAGGTGGGTTTTCCTTTGATTGAGCAAAACTGAAAGTTTACATTAATATTTAAAACGAGCTCTGATGCTCTTGAAATTCAAAATGGAAGCATTTGACATTAAAATATTAGGTGGGTTTGCCTCTGATTGTGCGAAATTGAAACTTTTTTTGACATGTTTTATGTCCGGGAGAAAAATTGAATGTTTAAATTAATATTTCAAATGAGCTCCAATCTTCTTGAAATTTAAAATGGAAGCATTTGACATCAAAATATTAGGTGGGTTCTCCTCTGATTGAGAAAATTGAAACTTTAAATTAATATTGCAAAAAGCTCTGATCTTTGTGAAATTTAAATTGGAAGCATTTGACATCAAAATATTAGGTGGGGTATCTTCTGATTGACTAAAATTAAAACTTTAATTAATATTTCAAACGAGGACTGATCTTCGTGAGATTTAAAATGGAAGCATTTGACATTAAAATATTATGTGGGTTTTCCTATGATTGTGTAAAACTAAAACTTTAAATTAATATTTGAAACTTTAAATTAATATTTTAGTGTCAAATGCTTCCAATTTAAAATAGAAGCATTTGACAACAAAATATTAGGTGGTTTTTCCTCTGATTGAGCAAAATTAAAAGTTTAAATTAGTATTTCAAATGAGCTCGGATGTTCGTGAAATTTAAAATAGAAGCTTTTGACACAAAAATATTAGGTGGGTTTTCCTCTGATTGAGCAAAATTGAAAGTTTAAATTAATATTTAAAACGAGCTCTGATGCACTTAAAATTTAAAATACAAGCATTTGACATCAAAATATTAGGTGGGTTTGCCTCTAATTGTGCAAAATTAAAACTTTTTTTGACACGTTTTATGTCTGGGAGAAAAATTGAATGTTTAAGTTAATATTTCAAATGAGCTCCGATCTTCATGAAATTTAAAATGGAAGCATTTGACATCAAAATATTAGGTGGGTTCTCCTCTGATTGAGAAAATTGAAAC
>MU225812.1:243292-268156 GCA_018584345.1 Thuja plicata | reverse complement strand
ATGCACCTAACTAACCATCCCCTAAGCTCAAGATCAAATATAATATCATAGATCTCATAAACTAGTTCCTACCCATATAGGAACTACTGGTTCTCACTAACCATATGAGACATTCTCAAGGATCACATATCCTAAGTTCAAAATACTAGGTTAAGAAAATAAATGAACCAACATAACATAATAAGACACATGCACTGGAAACCCATGCACGAAACCATGTCGAATCAAGCCCCAAAACCCTAATAGATGCCCAAAATGATAAATTTCCCAACACACATCATGGCATAAAAGTACATCTAGAAGGAGCTAAATAAAATGCATTGATAACATGATGATAAACAAATTTATAACCCCATTTATGCAAATTCATTTACCTTATATAATTACTAACAGATTATAATCAAATCTTCAAAATCATGCAAACATAGCTCCTATAGAGGTTAATTTATAAATTCCTACAATATAAATTAAGCTAACCCGATAATTACTAAATAATTTGACTATAATTACAATATCCACTAAACTACAAGTGTCCCAACAAATGACTTACATTAAAATAACTCCCATATAACTTCTCTCTTTAAAACAAAATTTAATAACTAATATTTATTTAAAAGATAAATCCCATTAAATAAATATATATTTATAAAAGAATAAATTTAATTAAATTAAAATAATTTAAAATTAAATTAAATATGATTTAACTATACTTAACTAAATTTAAACTAATTAAAATTTAATTAACTAAACTTAAATCTAATTTTAAAACAACCTAAAAAAAATAATTTAAAAATAAATAAAACCTAACTAATTAAACTCGCATGGGGGGGGTGGTCTCCACTCCACCCACCGCGGTTCCCAAATGCCCATGACATAGCTGATGGCCCCACTGCCTTGTGCAGTGGGTAACCGCACGTGCTCTGCAGGGCACTGCTACTGCAGTGGTGATTGCAGGCCCTGCGGGCCCACTACCTCGGTAGTGGCATCTGCAGTGTGGTCTCAAGGTGGTGGGGGGTGTGGTGGCCCCCACCACCGATAGTTAATAATTTCTTTTATATATATATATATATATATTTGAATTAAAATTTTTTATAAAAGATTTTTTCAAACAATATTTTTTTAAAATTCATTAATCTATAACCATTTCAAAACTGCTGGATCTTAATTAATTTTTTTTTAAAATTTAATTTCTAAATACCAGTCTGTATTTTATTTTCCAGCAAGGTCCTCTTTTTTTTCCTTTTTTTTAATTTAATTCAATTAATAATACTTCTTTTAAAGGAGAATTATTTCCCTTTCAAGGCCAATTTATGAGCTATATTTTCAATAATATAGGCTCTATTTTTTCCTTTTTTAATAATTTTTAAAATAACCAAGGAGGGGTTTTTATTTTCTCTTCCATGCAAATTAAAGAAAAAAAGAGGGTTTTCTAATTTAATAATTAATAATATCAAGCAAGATTTTATTGTTTCATAAACATGCAAATTAACCCTTTTAAATTATTTTCCTGCAGATCTGAACCCAATTTCAACATGCATCTGATGAAGAAATTTTTTTTTCAATTCAAGGTGAGCTAAGCACAGATCTGAGGGTTTTCAAGCCAATTTCTCACATTAACAAAATTTCTCAAGCAAGGAGAAGTTTTCCCTAAAAATAAAACCCTAAGGGGCAATTTCAAATAGAAAACTTTCATATGAAAACCCTTTTGCCCAATTGGCATTCAACACCTAGAAATGAAACCCTCATGCTCATAATCATAGATCTAACATGCAAAGATGAAATAAAACACAAATGGATCCAAGAACACATTTTTTTATCATTTTAATTAATGGAATCACCAAATATACAACAAAGAAGATCAAGTAAAGGATCCTAGTTTTCAGATGCATAGAAGACATGGATCTGAAAACTAGAATTGAAAAGCTCAAGATCCTACCTTAGTAATAGAAGAGATGATCAACTCACAAATCTAAGCAAGATGAATTTAAATCCAAGCAATCCTCCTCAAAATCCCAATCACCTAATTTCTCCTTCTCCCTGATTGAACAACCTTCAAAAAGGCCTCCAATACAAAGATATAGATAATCCAAGCAATTAAGTTTTCAAAAAGTGAAAACCCTAAAGGGAAAATAAATTATCTAATTATTAATTAAAATAATTCCTTTATTTTCTATTTCACTTAAAGCATGCAACAGAAACTCAACTTTATAATTTCAAAGGAAAGTGTTAAATTTAAAATGCATGAGATACTATTTCACTTAAATAAATCAATTAACCATGCAACTTAAGATGATATGCAATAATTCAACTATGCACAATTAATTACAATTAATTAAATTTAACATTTATTAAATCTCAATTATTTTAATCAAGACTTAATAATTAAATCAATTAATTAAATATAGGCATTTAATTAATATTTAATTATTAAATAGCCATATATTTCATATACCAATGTTTTAACCCTGTTACAGGTGCAATAATTAACATTAATATTTACCATGAAAATTCATTAAATAAATCAAGCTAAAAGCATCATCCAAACACCTAAAACTCATCTAAACAGATAATCAACTGAAACAGACAATCAACTGAAACAGAACCACAAACACACAAACAGGCTCACGAATCCATGTCACTTGATGGATTCAAACACTAGGGTAGTCAATCAGATTCTTTATCTATCAGTAGAAAAAAATAATGGTTTAGAGTATGGATTTGGACCTGAATACTATCTCCCCTCTCTTACCATTGAGATATTGTTATAGGGCACGCTCACTCCTGCCAATTTAGGGAAGACATAGCCTAGTACCTACAAACCTATCATCACAAAGCTGAGCATACATGCATAAAATATAGCAAACAATGGTTGAGACAATTTTATCGTGTGGATCTCGCCAAAGCAAGTAACTATGACTCTGTCCCCTACCATATCAAGCACGTCAAACAGTAATGCAAAACATATAAATGATCCATGTGCATATAAATCTAGGGTCAGTATTGTCAGAAAACCATAATCGAAATGACATCCTAACTTATACATCAACATCATGAAATAACCATAAATCATATGCAAATAGGAGATATAACACTCTAAGCAATGAATCAATAACATACTAAAACGTGATACATAAATATCCTCTAAACCATCTGAAATAAACCACACATACATGAAAATGCCTAAAAGAGTTCGGCAACCAAAACTAAAAAGCAAAGTCAGAGGTGGGTATTACAAGAAGCATTTGACATCATAATATTAGGTGGGCTTTCCTCTAATTGAGAAAAATTGAAAGTTTAAATTAATATTTCAAACGAGCTCTGATGTTCGTGAAATTTAAAATGGAAGCATTTGACATCAAAATATTAGGTGGGTTTACCTCTGATTGTGCAAAATTGAAACTTTTGTGTGACACGTTTTACGTTCGGGAGCAAAATTGAATGTTTAAATTAATATTTTAAATGAGCTCCGATCTTCGAGAAATTTAAAATGGAAGCATTTGAAATCAAAATATTAGATGGGTTCTCCTCTAATTGAGTGATGTAGCCCAAAAAATTCAGAAACACAATTCACAAAAAAAGACAACACAATGCCTGAATGATAGAATTCCAAATTGTCATTAACTGCGTCCAACTACTCTCCTCTACAATGAAAGAAAACTCCTACTTATTACAATTTTGAAAATTACCATATTTGGAAATTTTTTAAGAAAAATAGTTTTTTTCCATTTTTGGTAACTTTTAAAACTCATCCTAAGAATATTGATTTATCCCTAGAAAAAATATCAACTAAGGCAAGATGAATTGCCAACTAATCCACGGAATCAAAAACATGATTTCAGATTTATTACGAAAAACAAAGCTCAAAAACTTGGAAAGAAAAGAAAAAAGCTAATTTTGAAGGTCAAGATGAAACTTCAGGCTCCCGAAAAGATGTCAAAATGACCGTCAATAGAGCTAGCTTGGTTACTTCTAATTCTAAAACTAGCTTACAAATCCTCCAGTAAAATTTCAGCCAAAACCCACATCCGAGTCAAAATTTATGACCTCCGAAAGTTGCTGCATCATTGAGAGAATTGAAACTTTAAATTAATATTTCAAACGAACTTTGATCTTCATGAAATTTAAATTGCAAGCATTTGTCATCAAAATATTAGGTGGGTTTTCCACTGACTGTGTAAAACTGAAACTCAAAATTAATATTTCAAACAAGCTCGGATCTCTGTGAAATTTAAAATAGAAGCATTTGACATCAAAATAGTAGGTGGGTTTTCCTCTAATTGAGCAAAATTGAAACTTTAAATTAATATTTCAAACGAGATCCGATCTTCGTGAAATTTAAAATGGAAACATTTGACATTAAAATATTAGGTGGGTTTTCCTCTGATTGTGTAAAACTAAAACTTTAAATTAATATTTGAAACTTTAAATTAATATTTTGACGTCAAATCCTTCCAATTTAAAATATAAGCATTTGACATCAAAATATTAGGTGGGTTTTCCTCTGATTGAGCAAAATTGAAAGTTTAAATTAATATTTCAAAAGAGCTCTGATGTTCGTGAAAATTAAAATGGAAGCATTTGACATTAAAATATTAGGTGGGTTTACCTCTGATTGTGCAAAATTGAAACTTTTTTGTGACACGTTTTACGTCCGGGAGCAAAATTGAATGTTTAAATTAATATTTCAAATGAGCTTTGATCTTCGTGAAATTTAAAATGGAAGCATTTGACATCAAAATATTAGGTGGGTTCTCCTCTGATTGACAAAATTGAAACATAAAATTAATATGTCAAACGAGCTCCGATCTTTGTGAAATTTAAATTGGAAGCATTTGATATCAAAATATTAGGTGGGTTTCCATCGATTGTGTAAAATTTAAACTCAAAATTAATATTTCGAACGAGCTCAAATCTCCATGAAATTTAAAATAGAAGCATTTGACATCAAAATATTAGGTGGGTTTTGCTCTGATTGAGCAAAATTGAAACTTTAAATTAATATTTCAAACAAGATCCGATCTTTGTGAAATTTAAAATGGAAGCATTTGACATTAAAATATTAGGTGGGTTTTCCTCTTACTCTATAAAACAGAAACTTTAAATTAATATTTGAAACTTTAAGCTAATATTTAGATGTCAGATGCTTCTAATTTAAAATAGAAGCATTTGACATCAAAATATTAGGTGGGTTTTCCTCTGATTGAGCAAAATTGAAAGTTTAAATTAATATTTCAAATGAGCTTTGATCTTTGTGAATTTTTAAATGGAAGCATTTTACATCAAAATATTAGGTGGGTTCTCCTCTGATCGAGAAAATTGTAACTTTAAATTAATATTTCAAATGAGCTCTAACCTTTATGAAATTTAAATTGGAAGCATTTGACATCAAAATATTAGGTGGGTTTTCCACTGATTGTGTAAAATTGAAACTTGAAATTAATATTTCAAATGAGCTCAGATCTCTGTGAAATTTAAAATACAAGCATTTGACATCAAAATATTAGGTGGCTTTTCCTCAGATTGAGAAAAAATTGAAACTTTAAATTAATATTTCAAACGAGATCTGATCTTTGTGAGATTTAAAATGCAAGCATTTGACATTAAAATATTATGTGGGTTTTCCTTTGATTGTGTAAAACTGAAACTTTAAATTAATATTTTGATGTCAAATGCTTCCAATTTAAAATAGAAGCATTTGACCTCAAAATATTAGGTGGGTTTTCCTCTGATTGAGCAAAATTAAAAGTTTAAATTAGTATTTCAAATGAGCTCCGATGTTCATCAAATTTAAAATGGAAGCCTTTGAGATCAAAATATTAGGTGGGTTTACCTCTGATTATGCAAAATTGAAACTTTTTTTTGACACGTTTCACGCCCGGGAGCAAAATTGACTATTTAAATTAATATTTCAAATGAGCTCTGATCTTCATGAAAATTAAAATGGAAGCATTTGACATCAAAATATTAGGTGGGTTCTCCTTTGATTGAGAAAATTGAAACTTTAAATTAATATTTCAAACGAGCTCCGATCTTTGTGAAATTTAAATTGTAAGCATTTGACATCAAAATATTAGGTTGGTTTTCCACTGATTGTGTAAAATTGAAACTTGAAATTAATATTTCAAACGAGCTCAGATCTACATGAAATTTAAAATAGGAGCATTTGACATCAAAATATTAGGTGGGTTTTCGTCTGATTGAGCAAAATTGAAACTTTAAATTAATATTTCAAACGAGATCCGATCTTCGTGAAATTTAAAATGGAAGCATTTGACATTAAAATATTAGGTGGGTTTTCCTCTAATTGTGTAAGACTAAATCTTTAAAATAATACTTGAAACTTTAAATTAATATTTCGATGTCAAATGCTTCCAATTTAAAATAGAAGCATTTGACATCATAATATTAGGTGGGTTTTCCTCTTATTGACCAAAATTGAAAGTTCAAATTCATATTTCAAACAAGCTGTGATGTTCATGAAATTTAAAATGGAAGCATTTGACATCAAAATATTAGGTGGGTTCACCTCTAATTGTGCAAAATTGAAACTTTTTGGTCACACATTTTACGTCCGGGAGCAAAATTGAATGTTTAAATTTATATTTCAAATGAGCTCCGAACTTTGTGAAATTTAAAACGGAAGTATTTGACATCAAAATATTAGGTGGGTTCTCCTATAATTGAGAAAACTAAAACTTGAAATTAATATTTCAAACGAGCTCCGATCTTTGTGAAATTTAAATTGGAAGCATTTGACATCAAAATATTAGGTGGGTTTTCCACTGATTGTGTAAAATTGAAACTTGAAATTAATATTTCTAAGAAGCTCGGATCTCTGTAATATTTAAAATAGAAGCATTTGACATCAAAATATTAGGTGGGTTTTTTCTTTGATTGAGCAAAATTAAAACTATAAATTTATATTTCAAACGAGATCCGATCTTCATGAAATTTAAAATGGAAGCATTTGACATTAAAATATTAGGTGGGTTTTCCTCTGATTGTGTCAAACTGAAACTTTAAATTAATATTTGAAATTTGAAATTAATATTTTAATGTGAAATGCTTCCAATTTAAAATAGAAGTATTTGACATCATAATATTAGGTGGGTTTTCCTCTGATTGAGCAAAATTGAAAGTTTAAATTAATATTTCAAATGAGCTCCGATGTTCGTGAAATTTAAAATGGAAGCATTCGACATCAAAATATTAGGTGGGTTTACCTTTGATTGTGCAAAATTGAAACTTTTGTGTGACACGTTTTACGTCCGGGAGTAAAATTGAATTTTTAAATTAATATTTCAAATGAGCTCTGATCTTCGTGAAATTTAAAATGGAAGTATTTGACATCAAAATATTAGGTGGGTTCTCCTCTGATTGAGTGATGTAGCCCAAAAACTTCATAAACACAATTTACAAAACAAGACAACACAATGCCAGAATGATAGAATTCCAAATTATCATTAACTGCGTCCAACTACTGTCCTCTATAATGAAAGAAAACTCCTACTTATTACAATTTCAAAAATTACCATATTTAACAAATTTTTGGGAAAAATAGTTTTTTTTCATTTTTGGTAACTTTTAAAACTCATCCTAAGAATATCGATTTCTCCCTAGAAAATCTATCAACTAAGGCAAGCTGAATTGCCAACTAATCCACGGAATCAAAAATAGAATTTCAAAACGACTACTAATAGAGCTAGCTAAGATGGTTGTAATACTAAATCTAGCTCATGAATCCGCCCATAAAATTTTAGCCAAAACCCACATCCAAGTCAAAAGTTATGACCTCCAAAATTTGCTGCATCATTGAGAGAATTGAAACTTTAAATTAATATTTCAAACAAGCTCCGATCTTCGTAAAATTTAAATTGGAAGCATTTGACATCAAAATATTAGGTGGGTTTTCCACTGATTGTGTAAAATTGAAACTTCAAATTAATATTTCAAACGAGCTCGGATCTCCATGAAATTTAAAATAGAAGCATTTTACATAAAAATATTAGGTGGGTTTTCCTCTGATTGAGCAAAATTGAAACTTTAAATTAATATTTCAAACGAGATACGATCTTCATGAAATTTAAAATGGAAGCATTTGACATTAAAATATTAGGTGGGTTTTCCTCTGATTGTGTAAAACTAAAGCTTTAAATTAATACTTGAAACTTTAAATTAATATTTTCATGTCAAATGCTTCCAATTTAAAATAGAAGCATTTGACATCATAATATTAGGTGGGTTTTCCTCTGATTGACCAAAATTGAAAATTTAAATTAATATTTCAAACGAGCTCTGATGTTCATGAAATTTAAAATTGAAGCATTTGACATAAAAATATTAGGTGGGTTCACCTCTGATTGTGCAAAATTGAAACTTTTTTGTCACATATTTTACGTCTGGGAGCAAAATTGAATGTTTAAATTAATGTTTCAAATGAGCTCCGATCTTTGTGAAATTTAAAATGGAAGCATTTGACATCAAAATATTAGGTGGGTTCTCCTCTAATTGAGAAAATTAAAACTTTAAATTAATATTTCAAACGAGTTATGATCTTCATGAAATTTAAATTGGAAGGATTTCATATCAAAATATAAGGTGGGTTTTCCACTGATTGTGTAAAATTGAAACTTGAAATTAATATTTCTAACAAGCTCGAATCTCTGTGAAATTTAAAATAGAAGCATTTGACATCAAAATATTAGGTAAGTTTTTCTCTGATTGAGAAAAATTGAAACTTTAAATTAATATTTCAAACCATATCCAATTTTTGTGAAATTTAAAATGGAAGCACTTGACATTAAAATATTAGGTGGGTTTTCCTCTGATTATGTGAAACTGAAACTTTAAATTAATATTTGAAACTTTAAATTAATATTTTGATGTCAAATTCTTCAAATTTAAAATAGAAGCATTCAACATCATAATATTAGGTGGGTTTTCCTCCGATTGAGCAAAATTGAAAGTTTAAATTAATATTTCAAACGAGCTCCGATCTTCGCAAAGTTTAAATTGGAAGCATTTGACATCAAAATATTAGGTGGGTTTTCCACTAATTGTGTAAAATTGAAACTCAAAATTAATATTTCAAATGAGCTCAGATCTCCGTGAAACTTAAAATAGAAGCATTTGACATCAAAATATTAGGTGGGTTTTCCTCTGATTGAGCAAAATTGAAACTTTAAATTAATATTTCAAACGAGATCCGATCTTCATGAAATTTAGAATGGAAGCATTTGACATTAAAATATTAGGTGGGTTTTCCTCTCATTGTTTAAAAATAAGACTCTAAATTAATATTTGAAACTTTAAATTAATATTTTGATGTCAAATGCTTCCAATTTAAAATAAAAGCATTTGATATCATAATATTAGGTGGATTTTCCTCTGATTGACCAAAATTGAAAGTTTAAATTAATATTTCAAACGAGCTTCGATGTTCCCAAAATTTAAAATGGAAGCATTTGACATCAAAATATTTGGTGGGTTCACCTCTGATTGTGCAAAAATGAAACTTTTTTGTCACACGTTTTACATCCGAGAGGAAAATTGAATGTTTAAATTAATATTTCAAATGAGCTTCGATCTGTGTGAAATTTAAAATGGAAGCATTTGACATCAAAATATGAGGTGGGTTCTCCTCTAATTGAGAAAATTAAAACTTTAAATTAATATTTCAAACGAGCTCCGATCTTTGCAAAATTTAAATTGGAAGCATTTGACATCGAAATATTATGTGGGTTTTCCACTAATTGTGTAAAATTGAAACTTGAAATTAATATTTCAAACAAGCTTGGATCTCCATGAAATTTAAAATAGAATCATTTGACATCAAAATATTAGCTGGGTTTTGCTCTGATTGAGCAAAATTGAAACTTTAAATTATATTTCAAAGGAGATCCGATCTTTGTGAAATTTAAAATGGAAGCATTTGACATTAAAAAATTAGGTGGGTTTTCCTCTGATTGTTTAAAACTGAAACTTTAAATTAATATTTGAAACTTTAAATTAATATTTTGATGTCAAATGGTTCCAATTTAAAATAGAAGCATTTGACATCATAATATTAGGTGGGTTTTCCTCTGATTGAGGAAAAATGAAAGTTTAAATTAATATTTCAAACGAGCTCTGATGTTCACAAAATTTAAAATGGAAGCATTTGACATCAACATATTAGGTGTGTTTACCTCTGATTGTGCAAAATTGAAACTTTTTTTGGACACGTTTTACGTCCGTTAGCAAAATTGAATGTTTAAATTAATATTTCAAATGAGCTCTGATCTTCATGAAATTTAAAATGAAAGCATTTGACATCAAAATATTAGGTGGGTTCTCCTCTGATTGAGTGATGTAGTCCAAAACCTTCAGAAACACAATTCACAAAAAAAGACAACATAATGCCAGAATGATAGAATTCCAGATTCTCATTAACTATGTTTGGCAAATTTTTGGGAAAAATAGTTTTTTTCCATTTTTGGTAACTTTTAAAACTCATCCTAAGAATCTTGATTTTTCCCTAGAAAATCTATGAACTAAGGCAAGATTAATTGCCAACTAATCCACAAAATCAGAAACACGATTTCAGATTTATTACAAAAAACAAAACTCAAAAAACTGGAAAGAAAAGAAAAAAGCTAATTTTGAAGGTCAAGATGAAATTAAAGCTCCCAAAAAGATGTCAAAATGACTACCAATAGAGCTAGCTCTATTGGGTTTACCTTTAAACCTAGGTCATGAATCCGCCCGTAAAATTTCAACCAAAACCTACATCCGAGTCAGAAGTTATGACTTTCGGAAGTTGCTACATTATTGAGAGAATTGAAACTTTAAATTAATATTTCAAACAAGCTCTGATCTTCGTGAAATTTAAATTGGAAGCATTTGACATCAAAATATTAGGTGGGTTTTCCAATGATTGTGTAAAATTGAAACTCAAAATTAATATTTCAAACCAGCTCAGATCTCCGTGAAATTTAAAATAGAAGCATTTGACATCAAAATATTAGGTGGGTTCTCCTCTGATTGAGAAAATTGAAACATAAAATTAATATTTCAAACGAGCTCTGATCTTCGTACAATTTAAATTGGAAGCATTTGACATCAAAATATTAGGTGGGTTTTCCACTGATTGTGTAAAATTGAAACTCAAAATTAATATTTCAAACGAGCTCGGATCTCAATGAAATTTAAAATAGAAGCATTTGACATCAAAATATTAGGTGGGTTTTTCTCTGATTGAGCAAAATTGAAACTTTAAATTAATATTTCAAATGAGCTCTGATCTTTGTGAAATTTAAAATGGAAGCATTTGACATCAAAATATTAGGTGGGTTCTCCTATAATTGAGTGATGTAGCCCAAAAATTTCAGAAACACAATTCAAAAAAAAAGACAACCCAATGCCAGAATGATAGAATTTGAAATTTTCATTAACTGCATCCAACTACTCTCTTCTATAATGAAAGAAAACTCCTACTTATTACAATTTTGAAAATTACCATATTTGGCAAATTTTTGAGAAAAATATTTTTTCCATTTTTTATAACTTTTAAAACTCATCCTAAGAATCTTGATTTCTCCCTAGAAAATCTATCAACTAAGGAAAGATGAATTGCCAAATAATCCACGGAAGCAGAAACACGATTTCAGATTTATTACAAAAAACAAAACTCAAAAAATTGGAAAGAAAAGAAAAAAGCTAATTTTGAAGGTCAAGATGAAACTTCAGTCTCCCAAAAAGATGTCGAAACGACTGCCAAGAGTGCTAAGTGAGATGGATCTACAACTAAATCTAGCTCATGAATCCGCCCGTAAAATTTCAGCCAAAACCCACATTCGAGTCAAAAGTTATGACCTCCGGAAGTTGCTGCATCATTGAGACAATTGAAACTTTAAATTAATATTTCAAACGAGCTCCAGTCTTCATGAAATTTAAATTGGAAGAATTTGACATAAAAATATTAGGTGGATTTTCCACTGATTGTGTAAAATTGAAACTTAAAATTAATATTTCAAATGAGCTCTAATCTCCATGAAATTTAAAATAGAAGCATTTGACATCAAAATATTAGGTGGGTTTTCCTCTGACTGAGCAAAATTGAAACTTTAAATTAATATTTCAAACGAGATTCGATCTTTGTGAAATTTAAAATGGAAGCATTTGACATTAAAATATTAGGTGGGTTTTCCTCTGATTGTGTAAAACTAAAACTTTGAATTAATATTTGAAACTTTAAATTAAAATTTTGATGTCAGATCCTTCCATTTTAAAATAGAAGCATTTGACATCAAAATATTAGATGGGTTTTCCTCTGATTGAGCAAAATTGAAAGTTTAAATTAATATTTAAAACGAGCTCCGATGTTCATGAAACTTAAAATGGAAGCATTTGACATCAAAATATTAGCTGGGTTTCCCTCTGATTGTGCAAAATTGAAACTTTTTTGTGACACATTTTACTTCTGAGAGCAAAATTGAATGTTTAAATTAATATTTCAAATAAGCTCCGATCTTCGTGAAATTTAAATTGGAATAATTTGACATGAAAATATTAGGTGGGTTCTCCTCTGATTGAGAAAATTGAAACATAAAATTAATTTTTCAAACGAGCTCCAATCTTCGTGAAATTTAAATTGGAAGCATTTGACATAAAAATATTAGGTGGGTTTTCCACTGATTGTGTAAAATTGAAACTCAAAATTAATATTACAAATGAGTTCAGATCTCCATGAAATATAAAATAGAAGCATTTGACATCAAAATATTAGGTGGGTTTTGTTCTGATTGAGAAAAATTGAAACTTCAAATTAATATTTCAAATGAGATCCGATCTTCGTAAAATTACCTATGGAAGCATTTGACATTAAAATATTAGGTGGGTTTTCATCTTACTCTATAAAACTAAAAATTTAAATTAATATTTGAAACTTTAATTTAATATTTTGATGTCAGATGCTTCTAATTTAAAATAGAAGCATTTGACATAAAAATACTAGGTGGGTTTTCCTTTGATTGAGCAAAATTGAAAGTTTAAATTAATATTTAAAATGAGCTCTGATGCTCTTGAAATTTAAAATAGAAGCATCTGACATCAAAATATTAGGTGGGTTTGCCTCTGATTGTGCAAAATTGAAACTTTTTTTTGACACCTTTTACGTCCGGGAGAAAAATTGAATGTTTAAATTAATATTTCAAACGAGCTCCGATCTTCATGAAATTTAAAAGTGAAACATTTGACATCAAAATATTAGGTGGGTTCTCCTCTGATTGAGAAAATTGAAATTTTAAATTAATATTTCAAACGAGCACCCACCTTTGTGAAATTTAAATTGGAAGCATTTGACATCAAAATATTAGGTGGGTTTTCCATTGATTGTGTAAAATTGAAACTTGAAATTAATATTTCAAATGAGCTTGGATCTCCATAAAATTTAAAATAGAAGCATTTGACATAAAAATATTAGGTGGGTTTTGCTCTGATTGAGAAAAATTGAAACTTTAAATTAATATTTCAAACGAGATCTGATCTTCGTGAGATTTAAAACGGAAGCATTTGACATTAACATATTATGTGGGTTTTCCTCTGATTGTGTAAAACTAAAACTTTAAATTAATATTTGAAACTTTAAATTAATATTTTGATGTCTAATGCTTCCAATTTAAAATACAAGCATTTGACTTCAAAATATTACGTGGGTTTTCCTCTGATTGAGCAAAATTAAAAGTTTGAATTAGTATTTCAAATGAGCTCTGATTTTTATGAAATTTAAAATGGAAGCCTTTGACATCAAAATATTAGATGGGTTTACCTCTGATTGTGCAAAATTGAAACTTTTTTTGACACGTTTTACACCCGGCAGCAAAATTGAATGTTTAAATTTATATTTCAAATGAGCTCCGATCTTCATGAAATTTAAAATGGAAGAATTTGACACCAAAATTTTAGGTGGGTTCTCCTCTGATTGAGAAAATTGAAACTTGAAATTAATATTTCAAACGAGCTCCGATCTTCATGAAATTTAATTTGGAAGCATTTGACATCAAAATATTAGGTGGGTTTTCCACTGATTGTCTAAAATTGAAACTTGAAATTAATGTTTCAAACAAGGTCGAATCTCCATGAAATTTAAAATAGAAGCATTTGACTTCAAAATATTAGGTGGGTTTGCCTTTGATTGTGAAAAATTGAAAAAAAATTTTGACACATTTTACGTCCGGGAGAAAAATTGAATGTTTAAATTAATATTTCAAATGAGCTCCGATCTTCATGAAATTTAAAATGGAAGCATTTGACATCAATATATTAGGTGGGTTCTCCTCTGATTGAGAAAAGTGAAACATTAAATTAATATATCAAACGAGCTCCGATCTTTGTGAAATTTAAATTGGAAGCATTTGACATCAAAATATTAGGTGGGTTTTCCACTGATACTGTAAAACTGAAACTTGAAATTAATATTTCAAATGAGCCCGGATCTCCATGAAATTTAAAATAGAAGCATTTTACATCAAAATATTAGGTGGGTTTTCCTCTGATTGAGCAAAATTGAAACTTTAAATTAGTATTTCAAACGAGATCCGATCTTCGTGAGATTTAAAATGGAAGCATTTGATATTAAAATATTATGTGGGTTTTCCTCTGATTGTGTAAAACTGAAACTTTAAATTAATATTTGAAACTTTAAATTAATATTTTGATTTCAAATGCTTCCAATTTAAAATAGAAGCATTTGACATAAAAATATTAGGTGGGTTTTACTCTGATTGAGCAAAATTAAAAGTTTAAATTTGTATTCCAAATGAGCTCTGGTATTCATGAAATTTAAAATGGAAGCCTTTGACATCAAAATATTAGGTGGGTTTAACCCTGATTGTGCAAAGTTGAAACTTTTTTTTGAGATGTTTTACGCTCGGGAGCAAAATTGAATATTTAAATTAATATTTCAAATGAGCTCCGATCTTTGTGAAATTTAAAATGCAAGCATTTGACATCAAAATATTAGGTGGGTTCTCCTCTGATTGAGAAAATTGAAACTTTAAATTAATATTTCAAACGAGCTTCGATCTTCGTGAAATTAAAATTGGAAGCATTTGACATCATAATATTAGGTGGGTTTTCCACTGATTGTGTAAAATTGAAACTTGAAATTAATATTTCAAATGAGCACGGATCTCCATGATATTTAAAATAGAAGCATTTGACATCACAATACTAGGTGGGTTTTCCTCTGATTGAGCGAAATTGAAACTTTAAATTAATATTTCAAACGAGATTCGATCTTCGTGAAATTTAAAATGGAAGCATTTGACATTAAAATATTAGGTGGGTTTTCCTCTGATTTTTTAAAACTAAAAATTAAATTAATACTTGAAACTTTAAATTAATATTTTGATGTCAAATGCTTCTAATATAAAATAGAAGCATTTGACATCATAATATTAGTTGGGTTTTCCTCTGATTGAGCAAAATTGAAAGTTTAAATTAATATTTCAAATGAGCTCTGATGTTCATGAAATTTAAAATGGAAGCATTTGACATCAAAATATTTTGTGGGTTCACCTCTGATTGTGCAAAATTGAAAATTTTTTCTCACACGTTTTACATCGGGCAACAAAATTGAATGTTTAAATTAATATTTCAAATGAGCTCCGATCTTCGTGAAATTTAAAATGGAAGCATTTGACATCAAAATATTAGGTGGGTTTTCCATTGATTGTGTAAAGTTGAAACTTGAAATTGATATTTCTAACAAGCTCAGATATCTGTGAAATTTAAAATAGAAGCATTTGACATCAAAATATTAGGTGGGTTTTGCTCTGATTGAGCAAAATTGAAACTTTAAATTAATATTTCAAACGGGATCTGATATTCATGAAATTTAAAATGGAAGCATTTGACATTAAAATATTAGGTGGGTTTTCCTCTAATTGGGTGAAACTAAAACTTTAAATTAATATTTGAAGCTTTAAATTAATATTTTGATGTCAAATGCTTCCAATTTAAAATAGAATCATTTGACATCATAATATTAGGTGGGTTTTCTTCCGACTAAGCAAAATTGAAAGTTTAAATTAATATTTCAAATGAGCTCCCATGTTCGTGAAATTTAAAATGGAAGCATTTGACATCAAAATATTAGGTGGGTTTACCTCTGATTGTGCAAAATTGAAACTTTTTTGTGACACGTTTTACGTCTGGGAGCAAAATTGAATGTTTAAATTAATATTTCAAATGAGCTCCGATATTTGTGAAATTTAAAATAGAAGCATTTGACATCAAAAAATTAGGTGGGTTCTCCTCTGATTGAGTGATGTAGCCCAAAAACTTCAGAAAGACAATTAACAAAAAAAAGCAACACAATGCCAGAATGATAGAATTCCAAATTCTCATTAACTTCGTCCAATTACTCTCCTCTACAATGAATGAAAACTCCTACTTATTACAATTTCAAAAATTACCATATTTGGCAAACTTTTAGGAAAAATAGTGTTTTTCCATCTTTGGTAACTTTCAAAACTCATCCTAAGAATCATGATTTCTCCCTAGAAAATCTATCAACTAAGGAAAGATGAATTTCCAACTAATCCACGGAATTAGAAACACAATTTCAGATTTATTACAAAAAACAAGACTCAAAAAACTAGAAAGAAAAGAAAAAAGCTAATTTTGAAGGTCAAGATGAAACTTTAGGCTCCCAAAACGATGCCAAAATGACCGCCAACAATGCTAGCTGTATTGATTTTACCACTAAATCTGGCTCACAAATATGCCTGTAAAATTTCAGCCAAAACCCACATCCGAGTCAAAAGTTATGACCTCCGAAAGTTGCTGCATCATTGAGAGAATTGAAACTTTAAATTAATATTTCAAATGAGCTCCGATCTTCATGAAATTCAAATTGGAAGCATTTGACATCAAAATATTAGGTGGGTTTTCTACTGATTGTGTAAAACTAAAACTCAAAATTAATATTTTAAACGAGCTCGGATCTCAATGAAATTTAAAATAGAAGCATTTGACATCAAAATATTAGGTGGGTTTTCCTCTAATTGAGAAAAATTGAAACTTTAAATTAATATTTCAAACGAGATCCGATCTTCATGAAATTTAAAATAGAAGCATTGACATTAAAATATTAGATGGGTTTTCCTCTGATTGTGTAAAACTGAAACTTTAAATTAATATTTGAAACTTTAAATTAATATTTTGACGTCAGATACTTCCAATTTAAAATAGAAGCATTTGACATCAAAATATTAGGTGGGTTTTCCTCTGATTGAGCAAAATTGAAAGTTTAAATTAATATTTCAAATGAGCTTCGATGTTGATGAGACTTAAAATGGAAGCATTTGACATCAAAATATTAGGTGGGTTCACCTCTGATTGTGCAAAATTGAAACTTTTTTGTGACACATTTTACGTCCGGGAGCAAAATTGAATGTTTAAATTCATATTTCAAATGAGCTCCGATCTTCGTGAAATTTAAAATGGAAGCATTTAACATCAAAATATTAGGTGGGTTCTCCTCTAATTGAGAAAATTAAAATTTTAAATTAATATTTCAAACGAGCTCCAATCTTCGTTAAATTTAAATTGGAAACATTCGACATCAAAATATTAGGTGGGTTTTCCACTAATTGTGTAAAATTGAAGCTCAAATTTAAAATTTCAAACGAGCTCGGATCTCCATGAAATTTAAAATAGAAGCATTTGACAACAAAATATTAGGCGGGTTTTTCTCTGATTGAGCAAAATTGAAACTTTAAATTAATATTTCAAACGAGATCCAATCTTGGTGAAATTTAAAATGGAAGTATTTGACATTAAAATATTTGGTGGGTTTTCCTGTTACCCTATAAAATTGAAACTTTAAATTAATATTTGAAACTCTAAGTTAATATTTTGATGTCAGATGCTTCTAATTTAAAATAGAAGTATTTGACATCAAAATACTAGGTGGGTTTTCCTCTAATTGAGCAAAATTGAAAGTTTAAATTAATATTTAAAATGAGCTCTGATGGTCTTGAAATTTAAAATGGAAGCATTTGACATCAAACTATTAGGTGGGTTTGCCTCTGATTGTGCAAAATTGAAAATTTTTTTTGACACGTTTTACGTCCGGGAGAAAAATTGAATGTTTAAATTAATATTTCAAATGAGCTTTGATCTTTGTGAAATTCAAAATGGAAGCATTTGACATCAAAATATTAGGTGGGTTCTCCTCTGATTGAGAAAATTGAAACTTTAAATTAATATTTCAAACGAGCTCCGATCTTTGTGAAATTTAAATTGGAAGCATTTCACATCAAAATATTAGGTGGGTTTTCCACTGATTGTGTAAAATTGAAACTTGAAATTAATATTTCAAATGAGCTCGGATCTCCATGAAATTTAAAATAGAAGCTTTTGACATCAAAATATTAGGTGGATGTTCCTCTGATTGAGCAAAATTGAAACTTTAAATTAATATTTCAAACTAGATCCGATCTTCATGAGATTTAAAATGGAAGCATTTGACATTAAAATATTATGTGGGTATTCCTCTGATTGTGTAAAACTGAAAGTTTAAATTAATATTCGAAACTTTAAATTAATATTTTGATGTCAAATGCTTCCAATTTAAAATAGAAGCATTTGATATAAAAATATTAGGTGGGTTTTCTTCTGATTGAGCAAAATTAAAAGTTTAAATTAGTATTTCAAATGAGCTTCGATGTTCATGAAATTTCAAATGGAAGCCTTTGACATCAAAATATTAGGTGGGTTTACGTCTGATTGTGCAAAATTGAAACTTTTTTGACATGTTTTTATGCCTGGGAGCAAAATTCAATGTTTAAATTAATATTTCAAATGAGCTTCGATCTTCGTGAAATTTAAAATGGAAGCATTTGACATCAAAATATTAGGTGGGTTCTCCTCTGATTGAGAAAATTGAAACTTTAAATTAATATTTCAAACGAGCTCCGATCCTTGTGAAATTTAAATTGGAAGCATTTGACATCAAAATATTAGGTGGGTTTTCCACTGATTGTGTAAAATTGAAACTTGAAATTAATATTTCAAACGAGCTCGGATCTCCATGAAATTTAAAATAGAATCATTTGACATCAAAATATTAGGTGGGTTCTCCTCTGATTGAGCAAAATTGAAACTTTAAATTAATATTTCAAACGAGATACGATCTTCGTGAAATTTAAAATGGAAGCATTTGACATTAAAATATTAGGTGGGTTTTCCTCTGATTGTTTAAGACTAAAAATTTAAATTAATACTTGAAACTTTAAATTAATATTTTGATGTCAAATGCTTCCAATTTAAAATAGAAGCATTTGATGTCATAATATTAGGTGTGTTTTCCTCTTATTGACCAAAATTGAAAGTTTAAATTAATATTTCAAACGAGCTCTGATCTTTGTGAAATTTAAAATGGAAGCAATTGACATGAAAATATTAGGTGGGTTCACCTCTGATTGTGCAAAATTTAAACTTTTTTGTCAGACATTTTTACATCTGGGAGCAAAATTGAATGTTTAAATTAATATTTCAAATGAGCTCTAATCTTCATGAAATTTAAAATGGAAGCATTTGACATCAAAATATTAGGTGGGTTCTCCTGTAATTGAGAAAATTAAAATTTTAAATTAATATTTCAAACGAGCTCCGATCTTCGTGAAATTTAAATTGGAAGCATTTGACATCAAAATATTAGGTGGGTTTTTCACTGATTGTGTAAAATTGAAACTTGAAATTGATATTTCTAACAAGCTCAGATCTCTGTGAAATTTAAAATAGAAGCATTTGACGTCAAAATGTTAGGTGGGTTTTTCTCTGATTGAGAAAAATTGAAACTTTAAATTAATATTTCAAACGAGATTTGATCTTTGTGAAATTTAAAATGGAAGCATTTGACATTAAAATATTAGGTGGGTTTTCCATTGATTGTGTGAAACTGAAACTTTAAATTAATATTTGAAACTTCAAATTAATATTTTGATGTCAAATTCTTCCAATTTAAAATAGATACATTTGACATCATAATATTAGGTGGGTTTTCCTCCGATTGAGAAAAATTGAAAGTTTAAATTAATATTTCAAACGAGCTCTGATGTTCTTGAAATTTAAAATGGAAGCATTTGACATCAAAATATTAGGTGGGTTTACCTCTGATTGTGCAAATTTGAAAATTTTGTGTGACAAGTTTTACGTCCGGGAGCAAAATTGAATGTTTAAATTAATATTTCAAATCAGCTTCGATCTTCATTGAATTTAAAATGGAAGCATTTGACATCAAAATATTAGATGGGTTCTCCTCTGATTGAGTGATGGAGCCCAAAAACTTCAGAAACACAATTCACAAAAAAAGACAACACAATGCCAGAATGATAGAATTCCAAATTCTCATTAACTGCGTCCAACTACTCTCCTCTACAATGAAAGAAAAATCCTACTTATTACAATTTCGAAAATTACCATATTTGGCAAATTTTTAGGGAAAATTGTTATTTTTCATTTTTGGTAACTTTCAAAACTCATCCTAAGAATCTTGATTTCTCCCTAGAAAATCTATCATCTAAGGCAAGATGAATTGCCAACTAATCCACGGAAGCAGAAACACGATTTCAGATTTATTACAGAAAACAAATCTCAGAAAACTTGAAAGAAACGAAAAAAGCTAATTTTGAAGGTCAAGATGAAACTTCAGGCTCCCAAAAAGATGTTGAAATGACTGCCAACAAAGCTAGCTAAGTTAGATCTTCTTCTAAATCTAGCTCTCGAATCTGCCTGTAAAATTTTAGCCAAAACCCACATCCGAGTCAAAAGTTATGACCTCCAGAAGTTGCTGCATCATTGAGAGAATTGAAACTTTAAATTAATATTTCAAACAAGCTCCTATCTTCGTGAAATTTAAATTGGAAGCATTTGACATCAAAATATTAGGTGGGTTTCCACTGATTGTGTAAAACTGAAACTCAAAATTAATATTTCAAACGAGCTCGGATCTCCATGAAATTTAAAATAGAAGCATTTGACATCAAAATATTAGGTGGGTTTTCCTCTGATTGAGCAAAATTGAAACTTTAAATTAATATTTCAAACGAGATCGGATCTTCGTGAAATTTAAAATGGAAGCATTTGACATTAAAATATTAGGTCATTTTTCCTCTTATTGTGTAAAACTAAAACTTTAAATTAATATTTGAAACTTTAAATTAATATTTTGACGTCAAATCCTTCCAATTTAAAATAGAAGTAATTGACATCAAAATATTAGGTGGGTTTTCGTCTGATTGAGCAAAATTTAAAGTTTAAATTAATATTTCAAATGAGCTCTGATGTTCGTGAAACTTAAAATGGAAGCATTTGACATCAAAGTATTAGGTGGGTTTACCTCTAATTGTGCAAAATTGAAACTTTTTTGTGACACGTTTTACGTCCAGGAGCAAAATTGAATGTTTAAACTAATATTTCAAATGAGCTCCGATCTTCATGAAATTTAAAATGGAAGCATTTGACATTAAAATATTAGGTGGGTTCTCCTCTGATTGAGAAAATTGAAACATAAAATTAATATTTCAAACAAGCTCCGATCTTCGTGAAATTTAAATTAGAAGCATTTGACATCAAAATATTAGGTGGGTTTTCCACTGATTGTGTAAAATTGAATGTTTAAATTAATATTTCAAACGAGCTCAGATCTCCATGAAATTTATAATAGAAGCATTTTACATCAAAATATTAGGTGGGGTTTTCTCTGATTGAGCAAAATTCAAACTTTAAATTAATTTTTCAAATGAGATCTGATCTTCGTGAAATTTAATATGGAAGCATTTGACATTAAAATATTAGGTGGGTTTTCCTCTTACTCTATAAAACTGAAACTTTCAATTAATATTTGAAACTTTAAGTTAATATTTTTATGTCAGATGCTTCTAGTTTAAAATAGAAGCATTTGACATCAAAATATTAGGTGGGTTTAGTGATCAATCTTATTGTTTTTGGAACTGATAGCGAAAATGTGTGAACAAAAGCAGTTTGCGAAATTTTGTAATAAACCATGAAACAAAGCTTTCAAAAAGCTAGGGCTCTCGGAACTAGGTTTTCATGCTAATAGCAAGGCGGTAGAAGATGATACCAGTAATACTGTTACTCATGCTACTATTTTAACTACTTGTTGTATGGCCACAAAGCAATTGATTGTCGGCAAACAATTGTGAAATCTCCAAGCCCCAATTATGATCATCTCAAAGCATTCATAGCTGAGAAAAAATAGAGAATCCTGGAAGAAGGTAGGAAATCTAAAGTTGTTTTGAATCACAAAAAGGTAGATATCTTGGTAAATAAGCTTACCTTGGGATCTAGGGTATCCACAAAAAGAAAAATCAAGGAATGCAGTAGCATTCAGATACCAAAAATCTTCACGGTTAAGGATTTGGATGGTCATCTTAATCGGTTCTCCAAAACTAAGCATGCATTGCAAAACTCATGCATTCCTGGGATCAAGAGGACCCTAAAATCCAGATTTGAACCAGTCAAACACTTTGATGACCCTCATTCTACCTTGGGGAGAGGTGGATTTTTTGTGGCACAGGTGGATCCCGGGAATGCAAGGCCAAAGGAGCATGAATGGCAAGAGGTTAAAAGAAAAAAGAAGGCAAGATCTCATACCTTGGAAAGAGTTGTGATTCCTCTAAGAAATTCATTTGATTCACTAAGGATAAAGAAGGTCACCCCAAAAAATATCTCATATTCTCCCCCCATATATGCAATAGGGTTTTGGAATGGAAAGGAAATCACAGGGATGAGTGCCACAAGAGTACAGATCTTACTGGTTCAGAACCAGATCATATCCCCCCTTTCCTTATCAAAACCCTCAACACCTGATTAGGGTCTTCCATGGTCGAGGAGAATATCAAGCATCCTAAATTGAAGTCTCTTCCACACAGTGGTAATTACTACTCTCCTCCCCACCAGCAAGTGGATGGTAAGCATCTAAAGCATAATATCAATCATATTACTATTGAGGCAAAGGATCTACAAACAAAGGTATCTTCCCCTGTTTACACACGACCACATAGGCAGAACAGTAACCATTTTCTTGTTCACAATAATGCTAAAAGTTTTTCTAACTGTGACTCTAACATAATAACCCTAGAGGATAAATCTATAGCACAAAATTAGAAATATTATGAAGATGCAGGTATTATTGTCTGATGGAAAGGAGTAGGAGTGAGCATTCTAGACATTACAGAAGCCCTAATAGAAATGCTCCCCAGCGAGGTAAGTATCACTGTCCTCATTGATTTTTTCTTTCTCATAGATTGTAAGAAATCAGAAACTAAGAAGAAAATATTAGATAACTTTAATCTGAAATTCAGACATGAATCCTTTTTTGTTACTAATTGGAGGCCTCTGTTCAACCCACTGCATCTAGAGAATTTCTAGGTAGAAAAAGCTATTTCACTTAGAAAATTATCAATTGAACTCTCAAGCTTAGACTCTATTAGTATTATAGGCAATAAAATAGGTAAATTTATTAGAATTAGTGAAACTATACATAACAAAATAGAGAAAACTATCATCGTCAAGATGAACATACATCAGAATTTCATTCCTCATATTTGTCTAAGTTTCAATTCTAATACAATAATCATCAATCCAATTATTATTTAAAATTTCTTAGAATCTAATCACAAAAATAATCATACAGATGATATTATGGAACCTAAGAGAATAACTAATCTCTTAAATAAAAGCTTGGATGTAAGCATTAACTTTCACTCAGATAAAGGGGGTTTCACTATAATTGATTTAGGGGATAATACTACCATAGTACTATCCCCCCCACAAACTTTTGAACCCCCTAGTAAGCCTACTAATGAAACTGAGTTTATTAGCAACCAAGTACAGGTTGCTGAGACATCTCCATTAATTATTATGGAGAGTGTTTCCCCCCATAGCATACCATCTGCAATCAGAAATTGTGAATCTTTGAAAATAGATCAGTTAGTAGATATCCTAGATTCTGAAAGTAAGGAAAACCATCCAGAAATTACAGAAAGGCTGCAACCCCTTGGCTCTGTAGCTCAGCCCGATCCTATGAGCTTTTCAGTTAAGGACCTTTTATGCACAAAGGATGACCTACCAAACTCCCAAAATACTAATCCTTCAGATATCTCACCACAAGTAAAACCCTTTGAAGTTGAAAAAAGAACCAAAGAAATTAAAATTATAACAGATTATATAGGGGAGACTCTACCAGATGAACTTATGGACCTATTTATAAATGAAATTTGTGATGAAGAAGAGTTAAGATATCAAAAGGAGGTCTTAATAAGAGAGATTCTATCTCTCAGATATTCTGGAGAAGAAAATGATGCTCCAATGGAGATCGATCAAAAAGATGAGGAACCAATACTTACAGAAATGGAATCTCCTAAAAAAGCCCTTCCCAATGACTTGGAGAAGGTGGTAGAATCTTATGGTCAAGAGACCATAGATGTTGAAGATTCCCTCATTGAGTTAGAGAGAGGCCCTCATTGAGTTAGAAAGAGGGTATGTGTAAGGCCCACCCCATTTCCACCTTTTGCTCGACACTTCAATGTCGGAGGATCAAGGGGTGTTGTAGTATCTGGATGATTGGTAAATCCCTAACAGAATTGTACCTCAGGATAGACCTATCTATTGTACCTTCATATCAGTACCTATTTTAGTGTCGCAATGACAGAGGTGATATCTCTAGGTTGTTAATTGTGTAAGTGAATCTTGGATGTAGTATGTTACCCTGCGGATCATAGATCCAACTAGACTATTAAGGGTCCATTGAGTACTTTTGTCAAAAGGATTAGATTCAAGAAGTCGAGATGT
>MU225812.1:188355-200380 GCA_018584345.1 Thuja plicata | reverse complement strand
GGTGAGCTTTACTGAATGCTCGGTATAGGCTGTGGACTGATTGATGAGCTCGGTAAGCGTTCAAAACCGAATAAGTGTTTTCACTAAGTGCATTCACTGATGACAAATATATCATTATTCCAACAATTTTGATGTCAGAAGCTTCTAATTTAAACTAGAAGCATTTGACATCAAAATAATAGGTGGGTTTCCTCTAATTGAGAAAATTTAAAATTTAAAATTAATATTTAAAACAAGCTCTGATGCTCTTTAAATTTAAAATGGAAGCATTTGACATCAAAATATTAGGTGGGTTTGCCTCTGATTGTGCAAAATTGAAACTTTTTTTTGACACGTTTTACGTTCGGGAGAAAAACTGAATGTTTAAATTAATGTTTCAAATGAGCTCCGATCTTCATGAAATTTAAAATGGAAGCATTTGACATCAAAATATTAGGTGGCTTCTCCTCTGATTGAGAAAATTGAAACTTTAAATTAATATTTCAAACGAGCTCCGATCTTTGTGAAATTTAAATTGGAAGCATTTGACATCAAAATATTAGGAGGGTTTTCCACTGATTGTGTAAAATTGAAACTTGAAATTAATATTGCAAATGAGCTCCGATCTTTGTAAAATTTAAAATAGAAGCATTTGACATCAAAATATTAGGTGGGTTTTCCTCTGATTGAGAAAAATTGAAACTTTAATTAATATTTCAAACGACATCCGATCTTCGTGAGATTTAAAATGGAAGCATTTGACATCAAAATATTAGGTGGGTTTACCTCTGATTGTGCAAAATTGAAACTTTTTTGTGACATGTTTTACATCCGGGAGCAAAATTTAATGTTTAAATTAATATTTCAAATGAGCTCTGATCTTTGTGAAATTTAAAATGCAAGCATTTGACATCAAAATATCAGGTGGGTTTTCCACTGATTGTGTAAAATTGAAACTCAAATTTAATATTTCAAACGAGCTCAGATCTCCATGAAATTTAAAATCGAAGCATTTGACATCAAAATATTAATTGGGTTTTGCTCTGATTGAGAAAAATTTAAAATTTAAATTAATATTTCAAACGAGATCCGATCTTCATGAAATTTAAAATGGAAGCATTTGACATTTAAATATTTTGTGGGTTTTCCTCTTACTCTATAAAACTAAAACTTTAAATTAATATTTGAAACTTCAAGTTAATATTTTGATGTCAGATGCTTCTAATTTAAAATAGAAGCATTTGACATCAAAATATTAGGTGGGTTTTCCTCTAGTTGAGCAAAATTGAAAGTTTACATTAATATTTAAAATGAGCTCTGATGCTCTTGAAATTTAAAATGGAAGCATTTGACATCAAAATATTAGGTGGGTTTGCCTCTGATTGTGCAAAATTGAAACTTTTGTTTGACACGTTTTACGTCCGGGAGAAAAATTGAATGTTTAAATTAATATTTCAAATGAGCTCTGATCTTCATGAAATTTAAAATGGAAGCATTTGACATCAAAATATTAGGTGGGTCCTCCTCTGATTGAGAAAATTGAAACTTTAAATTAATATTTCAAACGAGCTCCGATCTTTGTGAAATTTAAAATGGAAGCATTTGACATCAAAATATTAGGCGGGTTTTCCACTGATTGTGTAAAATTAAAACTTGAAATTAATATTTCAAATGACCACGGATCTCCATTAAATTTAAAATAGAAGCATTTGACATCAAAATATTAGGTGGGTTTTCCTCTGATTGAGCAAAATTGAAACTTTAAATTAATATTTCAAATGAGATCAGATCTTTGTGAGATTTAAAATGGAAGCATTTGACTTTAAAATATTATGTGGTTTTTCCTCTAATTGTGTAAAACTGAATCTTTAAATTAATATTTGAAACTTTAAATTAATATTTTGATGTCAAATGCTTCCAATTTAAAATAGAAGCATTTGACATAAAAATATTAGGTGGGTTTTCCTCTAATTGAGCAAAATTAAAAATTTAAATTAGTATTTCAAATGAGCTCCAATGTTCATAAAATTTAAAATGGAAGCCTTTGAAAACAAAATATTAGGTGGGTTTACCTCTGATTGTGCAAAATTAAAAATTATTTTGACACGTTTTACGCCTGGGAGCAAAATTGAATGTTTAAATTAATATTTAAAATGAGCTCTGATCTTCATGAAATTTAAAATGGAAGCATTTGACATCAAAATATTAGGTCAGTTCTCCTCTAATTGAGAAAATTAAAACTTTAAATTAATATTTCAAACGAGCTCCGATCTTTCTTAAATTTAAATTGGAAGCATTTGACATCAAAATATTCAGTGGGTTTTCTTCTGATTGAGCAAAATTGAAACTTTAAATTAATATTTCAAACGAGATATGATCTTCGTGAAATTTAAAATGGAAGCATTTGACATTAAAATATTAGGTGGGTTTTCCTCTGATTGTGTGAAACTGAAACTTTAAATTAATATTTGAAACTTTAAATTAATATTTTGATGTCTAATGCTTCCAAATTATAATGGAAGCATTTGACATCATAATATTAGGTGGGTTTTCCTCTGATTGAGCAAAATTGAAAGTTTAAATTAATATTTCAAACGAGCTCCTATGTTCCTAAAATTTAAAATGGATGCATTTGACATCAAAATATTAGGTGGGTTTACCTCTGATTGTGCAAAATTGAAACTTTTGTGTGACACCTTTTACGTCTGGGAGCAAAATTAAATGTTTAAATTAATATTTCAAATGAGCTCCTATCTTCATGAAATTTAAAATGGAAGCATTTGACATCACAATATTAGTTGGGTTCTCCTCTGATTAAGTGATGTAGCCTAAAAACTTCAGAAATACAATTCACAAAAAAAGACAACACAATGCCAGAATGATAGAATTTCAAATTGTCATTAACTGTGTCCAACTACTCTCCTCTATAATGAAAGAAAACTCCTACTTATTACAACTTCAAAAATTACCATATTTGGCAAATTTTTGGGAAAAATAGTTTTTTTTCCATTTTTGGTAACTTTTAAAACTTATCCTAAGAATCTTGATTTCTCCATAGAAATCTATCAACTAAGGAGAGATGAATTGCCAACTAATTTATAGAATCAGAAACACGATTTCAGATTTATTAACAAAAAAAAAACTCAAAAAATTGGAAAGAAAAGAAAAAAGCTAATTTTGAAGGTCAAGATGAAACTTCAGGCTCCTGAAAAGAAGTCAAAATGACCGCCAACAGAGCTAGCTACGTTGGTTTTGATACAAAATTTAGCTCATGATTCTGCCCGTAAAAATTTCAACCAAAACCCACATCCGAGTCAAAACTTATGACCTCCAAAAGTTGTTGCATCATTGAGAGAATTGAAACTTTAAATTAATATTTCAAATGAGCTCCGATCTTCGTGAAATTTAAATTGGAAGCATTTGACATCAAAATATTAGGTGGGTTTTCCACTAATTGTGTAAAATTGAAACACAAAATTAATATTTCAAATGAGCTCAAATCTCTGAGAAATTTAAAATAGAAGCATTCGACATCAAAATATTAGGTGGGTTTTCCTCTGATTGAGAAAAGTTGAAACTCTAAATTAATATTTCAAACGAGATCCGATCTTCATGAAATTTAAAATGGAAGCATTTGACATTAAAATATTTGGTGGGTTTCCTCTGATTGTGTAAAATTGAAAATTTAAATTAATATTTGAAACTTTAAATTAATATTTTGACTTCAGATCCTTCCAATTTAAAATCGAAGCATTTGACATCAAAATATTAGGTGGGTTTTCCTCTGATTGCGAAAATTGAAACTTTAAATTAATATTTCAAACTTGCTCTGATCTTCGTGAAATTTAAATTGGAAGCATTTGACATCAAAATATTAGGTGGGTTTTCCGCTGATTATGTAAAACTCAAACTCAAAATTAATATTTCAAATGAGCTTGGATCTACATGAAATTTAAAATAGAAGCATTTGACATCAAAATATTAGGTGGGTTTTCCTCTGATTGAGCAAAATTGAAACTTTAAATTAATATTCCAAATGAGATCCGATCTTTGTGAAATTTAAATCGGAAGCATTTGACATTAAAATATTAGGTGGGTTTTCCTCTGATTGTGTAAAACTAAAACTTTAAATTAATATTTGAAACTTTAAATAAATATTTTTACATCAGATCCTTCCAATTTAAAATAGAAGCATTTGACATCAAAATACTAGGTGGGTTTTCCTTTGATTGAGCAAAATTGAAAGCTTAAATTAATATTTCAAACGAGCTCCGATGTTTGTGGAACTTAAAATGGAAGCATTTGACATCAAAATATTAGGTGAGTTTACCTCTGATTGTGCAAAATTGAAACTTTTGTTTGACACGTTTTATGTCCAGGAGAAAAATTGAATGTTTGAATTAATATTTCAAATGAGCTCCAATCTTTGTGAAATTTTAAATTGAAGCATTTGACATCAAAATATTAGGTGAGTTCTCCTCTGATTGAGAAAATTGAAACATAAAATTAATATTTCAAACGAGCTCCGATCTTCGTGAAATTTAAATTGGAAGCATTTGACATCAAAATATTAGGTGGGGTTTCCAATGATTGTGTAAAATTGAAACTCAAATTTAATATTTCAAATGAGCTTGGATCTCCATGAAATTTAAAATAGAAGCATTTGACATAAAAATATTATGTGGGTTTTTCTCTGATTGACCAAAATTGAAACTTTAAATTAATATTTCAAACGAGATCCAATCTTCGTGAAATTTAAAATGGAAGCATTTGACATTAAAATATTAGGTGGGTTTTCCTCTTACTCTATAAAACTGAAACTTCAAATTAATATTTGAAACTTTAAGTTAATATTTTGATGTCAGATACTTCTAATTTAAAATAGAAGCATTTGACATCAAAATATTAGGTGGGTTTTCCTCTGATTGAGCAAAATTGAAAGTTTAAATTAATATTTAAAATGAGCTCTGATGATCTTGAAATTTTGAATGGAAGCATTTGACATCAAAATATTAGGTAGGTTTGCCTTTTATTGTGCGAAATTGAAACTTTTTTTGGCACGTTTTACGTCTGGGAGAAAAATGGAATGTTTAAATTAATATTTCAAATGATCTCCGATCTTCAAGAAATTTAAAATGGAAGCATTTGACATTAAAATATTAGGTGGGTTGTCCTTTGATTGAGAAAATTAAAACTTTAAATTAATATTTCAAATGAGCTACGATCTTTGTGAAATTTAAATTGGAAGCATTTGACATAAAAAAAATAGGTGGGTTTTCCACTGATTGTGTAAATTTGAAACTTTAAATTAATATTGCAAATGAGCTCGGATCTCTATGAAATTTAAAATAGAAGCATTTGAGATCAAAATATTATTTGGGTTTTCCTCTGATTGAGCAAAATTGAAACTTTAAATTAATATTTCAAACGAGGTCCGATCTTCGTGAGATTTAAAATGGAAGCATTTGACATTAAAATATTAGGTGGGTTTTCCTCTGATTGTGTAAAACTGAAACTTTAAATTAATATTTGAAACTTTAAATTAATATTTTGATGTCAAATGGTTCCAATTTAAAATAGAAGCTTTTAAAATCAAAATATTAGGTGGGTTTTCCTCTGATTGAGCCAAATTAAAAGTTTAAATTAGTATTTAAAATGAGCTCCGATGTTCATGAAATTTAAAATGGAAGCTTTCGACATCAAAATATTAGGTGGGTTTACCTCTGATTGTGCAAAATTTAAACTTTTTTTTGACACATTTTACGCTCAGGAGCAAAATTGAATGTTTAAATTAATATTTCAAATGAGCTCCAATCGTTGTGAAATTTAAAATGGAAGCATTTGACATCAAAATATTAGGTGGGTTCTCCTCTAATTGAGAAAATTGAAACTTTAAATTAATATTTCAAATGAGCTCCGATCTTCTTGAAATTTAAATTGGAAGCATTTGACATTAAATTATTAGGTGGGTTTTCCACTGATTGTCTAAAATTGAAACTTGAAATTAATATTTCAAACGAGCTCGGATCTCTATGAAATTTAAAATAGAAGTATTTGACATCAAAATATAAGGTGGGTTTTCCTTTGATTAAGAAAAATTGAAACTTTAAATTAATATTTTGAACGAGATCCAATGTTCGTGAAATTTAAAATGGAAGCATTTAACATTAAAATATTAGGTGGGTTTTCCTCTAATTGTGTGAAACTAAAACTTTAAATTAATATTGGAAACTTTAAATTAATATTTTGATGTCAAATGCTTCCAATTTAAAATAGAAGCATTTGACATCATAATATTATGTGGGTTTTCATCTGATTGAGCAAAATTGAAAGTTTAAATTAATATTTCAAACGAGCTCCGATGTTCATGAAATTTAAAATGGAAGCATTTGACATCAAAATATTAGGTGGGTTTACCTCTGGTTGTGCAAAATTGAAACTTTTGTGTGACACATTTTATGTCCGGGAGCAAAATTGAATGTTTAAATTAATATTTCAAATGAGCTCCGATCTTCATGAAATTTAAAATGGAAGCACTTGACATTAAAATATTATGTGGGTTCTCCTCTGATTGAGTGATGTATCCAAAAAACTTTAGAAACATAATTCACAAAAAAAGACAACACAATACCAGGATGATAGAATTCCAAATTCTCATAAACTGCATCCAACAACTCTCCTCTACAATGAAAGAAAACTCCTACTGATTACAATTTCGAAAATTACCATATTTGGCAAATTTTTGGGAAAAATAGTTTTTTTTTCCATTTTTGGTAACTTTTAAAACTCATCCTAAGAATCTTGATTTCTCCCTAGAAAATATATCAACTAAGGCAAGATGAATTGCCAACTAATCCACAGAATCAGAAACATGATTTCGGATTTATTACAAAAAACAAATCTCAAAAAACTGGAAAGAAAAGAAAAAAGCTAATTTTGAAGGTCAAGATGAAACTTCAGGCTCCCGAAAAGATCCTGAAACTGTCGCCAACACAACATGCTGAGTTGGTTCTACCACTAAAACTAGCTAATAAATCCGCCCGTAAAATTTCAGCCAAAACCCACATCCGAGTCAAAAGTTATGACATCCAAAAGTTGCTGCATTATTGAGAGAATTGAAGCTTTAAATTAATATTTCAAACGAGATCCGATCTTCTTGAAATTTAAAATGGAAGCATTTAGCATTAAAATATTAGGTGGGTTTTCCTCTTACTCTATAAAACTGAAACTTTAAATTAATATTTGAAACTTTAAGTTGATATTTTGATGTCAGATGCTCCTAATTTAAAATAGAAGCATTTGACATCAAAATATTAGGTGGGTTTTCCTCTGATTGAGCAAAATTGAAAGTTTAAATTAATATTTAAAATGAACTTTGATGCTCTTGAAACTTAAAATAGAAGCATTTGACATCAAAATATTAGGTGGGTTTGCCTCTGATTGTGCAAAATTGAAACTTTTTTTGACACGTTTTACGTCCAGGAGAAAAATAGAATGTTTAAATTAATATTTCAAATGATCTCTGATCTTTGTGAAATTTAAAATGGAAGCATTTGACATCAAAATATTAGGTGGGTTCTCCTCTGATTGAGAAAATTGAAACATAAAATTAATATTTCAACTGACCTCCGATCTTCGTGAAAATTAAATTGGAAGCATTTGACATCAAAATATTAGGTGGGTTTTCCACTGATTGTTTAAAATTGAAACTCAAATTTAATATTTCAAATGAGCTTGGATCTCCATGAAATTTAAAATAGAAGCATTTCACATCAAAATATTAGGTGGGTTTTTTTTCTGATTGAGCAAAATTGAAACTTTAAATTAATATTTCAAACGAGATCCGATCTTTGTGAAATTTAAAATGGAAGCATTTGACATTAAAATATTAGGTGGGTTTTCCTCTTACTCTATAAAACTGAAACATTAAATTAATATTTGAAACTTTAACTTAATATTTTGATGTCAGATGCTTCTAATTTAAAATAGAAGCATTTGACATCAAAATATTAGGTGGGTTTTCCTCTGATTGAGCAAAATAAAAAGTTTAAATTAATATTTAAAATGAGCTCTGATGCACTTGAAATTTAAAATGGAAGCATTTGACATCAAAATATTAGGTGGGTTTGCCTCTGATTGTGCAAAATTGAAACTTTTTTTTCACACATTTTACGTCCGAGAGAAAAATTGAATGTTTAAATTAATAATTCAAATGAGCTTTGATCTTCGTGAAATTTAAAATGGAAGCATTTGACATCAAAATATTAGCTGGGTTCTTCTTTGATTGAGAAAATTAAAACTTTAAATTAATATTTCAAATGAGTTCCAATCTTTGTGAAATTTAAATTAGAAGTATTTGACATCAAAGTATTAGGTGGGTTTTGCACAGATTGTGTAAAATTGAAACTTGAAATTAATATTTCAAATGAGCACGGATCTCCGTGAAATTTAAAAAAGTAGCATTTGACATCAAAATATTAGGTGGGTTTTCCTCTGATTGAGAAAAATCTAAACTTTAAATTAATATTTCAAACGAGATCCGATCTTCGTGAGATTTAAAATGGAAGCATTTGACATTAAAATATTATGTGGGTTTTCCTCTGATTGTGTAAAACTGAAACGTTCAATTAATATTTAAAACTTTAAATTAATATTTTGATGTCAAATGCTTCCAATTCAAAATAGAAGCATTTGACATCAAAATATTAGGTGGGTTTTCCTCTGATTAAGCAAAATTAAACGTTTAAATTAGTATTTCAAATGAGCTCCGATGTTCATGAAAATTAAAATGGAAGCCTTTGACATAGAAATATTAGGTGGGTTTACCTCTGATTGTGCAAAATTAAAACATTTTTTTGACAGGTTTTACGCCCGAGAGAAAAATTGAATGTTTAAATTAATATTTCAAATGAGCTCCGATCTTTGTGAAATTTAAAATGGAAGCATTTGACATCAAAATATTAGGTGGGTTCTCCTCTGATTGAGAAAATTGAAACTTTAAATTAATATTTCAAACAAGCTCTGATCTTGGTGAAATTTAAATCGGAAGCATTTGACATCAAAATATTAGGTGGGTTTTCCACTGATTGTGTAAAATTGAAACTTGAAATTAATATTTCAAACGAGCTCGGATCTCCATGAAATTTAAAATTGAAGCATTTGACGTCAAAATATTAGGTGGGTTTTCCTCTGATTGAGCAAAATTGAAACTTTAAATTAATATTTCAAACGAGATCTGATCTTCGTGAAATTTAAAATGGAACCATTTGACATTAAAATATTAGGTGGGTTTTCCTCTGATTGTGTAAAACAAAAACTTTAAATTAATACTTGAAACCTTAAATTAATATTTTGTTGTCAAATGCTTCCAATTTAAAATAGAAGCATTTCACATCATAATATTAGGTGGGTTTTCCTCTGATTAACCAAAATTGGAAGTTTAAATTAATATTTCAAACGAGCTCTGATGTTCTTGAAATTTAAAATGAAAGCATTTGACATCAAAATATTAGGTGGGTTCACCTTTGATTGTGCAAAATTGAAACTTTTTTGTCACACATTTTTACGTCTGGGAGAAAAATGGAATGTTGAAATTAATATTTCAAATGAGCTCCAATCTTCATGAAATTTAAAATGGAAGCATTTGACATCAAAATATTAGGTGGGTTCTCCTCTAATTGAGAAAATTAAAACTTTAAATTAATATTTCAAACGAGCTCCGATCTTCTTGAAATTTAAATTGGAAGCATTTGACATCAAAATATTAGGTGGGTTTTCCACTGATTGTGTAAAACTGAAACTCAAAATGAATATTTCAAACGAGCTTGGATCTCCATGAAATTTAAAATAGAAGCATTTGACATCAAAATATTCGGTGGGTTTTCCTCTGATTGAGAAAAATTGAAACTTTAAATTAATATTTCAAATCACATCTGATCTTCGTGAAATTTAAAATGGAAGCATTTGACATTAAAATATTAGGTGGGGTTTCCTCTGATTGTGTAAAACTGAAACTTTAAATTAATATTTGAAACTTTAAATTAATATTTTGACGTTAGATCCTTCCAATTTAAAATAGAAACATTTGACATCAAAAGATTAGGTGGGTTTTCCTCTAATTGAGAAAAATAGAAAGTTTAAATTAATATTTCAAATGAGCTCTGATGTTCGTGAATCTTAAAATGGAATCATTTTACATCAAAATATTAGGTGGGTTTACCTCTAACTGTGCAAAATTGAAACTTTTTTGTGACACGTTTTACGTGTGGGTGCAAAATTTAATGTTTAAATTAATATTTTAAATGAGCTCTAATCTTCATTAAATTTAAAATGGAAGCATTTAACATCAAAATATTATGTGGGTTCTCCTTTGATTGAGAAAATTGAAACATAAAATTAATAATTCAAATGAGCTCCGATCTTCGTGAAATTTAAAATGGAAGCATTTGACATTAAAATATTACGGGGTTTTCCTCTTACTCTATAAAATTGAAACATTAAATTAATATTTGAAACTTTAAGTTAATATTTTGATGTCAAATGCTTCTTATTTAAAATAGAAGCATTTGACATCAAAATATTAGGTGGGTTTCCTCTGATTGAGCAAAATTAAAAGTTTAAATTAATATTTAAAACAAGCTCTGATGCTCTTTAAATTTAAAATGGAAGTATTTGACATTAAAATATTAGGTGGGTTTGCCTTTGATTGTGCAAAATTGAAACTTTTTTTTGACACGTTTTGCGTTCAGGAGAAAAATTGAATGTTTAAATTAATATTTCAAATGAGCTCCGATCTTCATGAAATTTAAAATGGAAGCATTTGACATCAAAATATTACGTGGCTTCTCCTCTGATTGATAAAATTGAAACTTTAAATTAATATTTCAAATGAGCTCCGATCTTTGTGAAATTTAAATTGGAAGCATTTGACATCAAAATATTAGGAGGGTTTTCCACTGATTGTGTAAAATTCAAACTTGAAATTAATATTGCAAATGAGCTCGAATCTCTGTGAAATTTAAAATAGAAGCATTTGAAATCAAAATATTAGGTGGATTTTCCTCTGATTGAGCAAAATTGAAACTTTAATTAATATTTCAAACGACATCCGATCTTCGTGAGATTTAAAATGGAAGCATTTGACATTAAAATAGTAGGTGGGTTTTCCTCTGATTGTCTAAAATTGAAACTTTAAATTAATATTTGAAACTTTAAATTAATATTTGAAACTTTAAATTAATATTTTGATGTTAGATCCTTCCAATTTAAAATAGAAGCATTTGACATCAAAATATTAGGTGGGTTTTCCTCTGATTGAGCAAAATTGAAAGTTTAAATTAATATTTCCAACAAGCTCCGATGTTTGTGAAACTTAAAATGGAAGTATTTGACATCAAAATATTAGGTGAGTTTTCCTATGATTGAGCAAAATTAAAAATTTAAATTAATATTTCAAACGAGATCTGATCTTCGTGAGATTTAAAATGGAAGCATTTGACATTAAACTATTATGTGGGTTTTCCTCTGATTGTGTAAAACTAAAACTTTAAATTAATATTTGAAACTTTAACTTAATATTTTGATGTCAAATGCTTCCAATTTAAAATAGAAGCATTTGACATAAAAATATTAGGTGGGTTTTACTCTGATTGAGCAAAATTAAAAGTTTAAATTAGTATTTCAAATGAGCTTCGATGTTCATGAAATTTAAAATGGAAGCCTTTGACATCAAAATATTAGGTGGGTTTACCTCTGATGGGTGCAAAATTGAGCCTTTTTTTGACACACTTTACGCCCGGGAGTAAAATTGAAAGTTTAAATTAATATCTCAAACGAGCTCCGATGTTAATGAAATTGAATGTTTAAATTCATATTTCAAATGAGCTCTGATCTTTGTGAAATTTAAAATGGAAGCATTTGCATCAAAATATTAGGTGGGTTCTCCTCTAATTGAGAAAATTAAAACTTTAAATTAATATTTCAAACGAGCTCCGATCTTTGTGAAATTTAAATTGGAAGCATTTGACATCAAAATATTAGGTGGGTT